>OX380341.1:36038490-36638490 GCA_947425015.1 Pterostichus niger
ATATACACATCTAACATACACTTCAAATACAATATTACTCTACTGTTATTATTATAATAAATTTTTATTGTAATTGTTATATTTTTATTTAGTATAAACAAAAGTAAAATAATAATGTTACTATAATTTAGCAATTTACTTTTAAGACGTTAAACAAATATTTATCAAATCAAACAATAAATTAATTTTTCTACGATTGCTATGAAAAGATGACAATTACGCTCTCATTTGTCATCGTAAAGTTGACGTTTTCTGTGGAACAATCGAAAAATATCTTTTGTCTCCAATGGCAACGTGCGAAAAAGACGTTAAATTCGCGCGTTTCCAATGGCAACGCGCGAAAAAGATTATTTCAATAGTTACCAGGGATACAAACAAAACAGAAACTTGTCATATTGACAGTTAACAAAACGAATTTAGTTTTAGACGTATACCTACGTTTTTTAATAACTTTAAGATGCAATCGTAGAAACAATTATGTGTGTATCACGAGCGTAAAGTGTCTTTGTTCCTCTTGCACTATTGCAGCTCTCGCCTTCGGCTCGCGCTGCAATTACCGTGCTCGAGTAACAAAGAATCACTTTACGCTCTTAATACACAAATAACTATTAAAAGAAAGCAGAAGTATGTCAAGGCTGTGTCTCAATAAAATTGTAAACAAACTATTCATAATTACTTTCCTCATTTTGTCACGGACTACATACTTTTTAGATTAATTAAAATATAAATAAATAAGACGTTTACTTATCTTTTGTTCCTGAACTGTGTGATTCTGTTAACAAGTGAAGCAACTGGTAGACAGCGTGGAAAACTTGGGCATGGGGTTCAACTCCCAGGACTGAATGCCGAATTCAGCTAATTTGCGTAAACTGCAAAAAAGAATTTAAAATGAGCACCTATCATCTACAATACTAAACACGATCTTTAAAAGTAATTTTTAATATCCAAGAATAGTAAATAAGCTTCCCGGATTAAATTAAATGACAATAGCAAAACTAAATATTTAGTGTTGAAATTGAGAAACAGATTAGCAGACTCTAGTTATTTGGGTACCGATTATGAATAATTTAGGGCGAGGGACTCGCCCCACCCGAATCGCGAAACGCTTACAAACTTGCCTCCTGGTGATGGGATGTATGTTGGGGCCCCACGTGGGGCCAACGTTTTTTGGTGGATAATACAAAATACACGATATCGACTCGTGAGGTTGATTTCAAATCAAACCCACGATAGATATCGATCTACACAATTTCAATTCGTAAAATTGATTTATAGTAATAAATCAACCCCACGAAAAGAACTACACACAGTTAGGATGGCCTCCTATTAAGGCAGCAACTAACTAACTAAATTAAAATGTACGTAGTGAGTGAACAATAAAAACAAACACGATATCGACTCGGGAAGTTGATCTTATAGTATAACTATAAATCAAGCCCACGATACGATATCGGTTATGAAGTTATGAAGGCCTTTAAATAAGGCAGACAAAAGTTAAATTACACGACGACGACGTTTGTTGGGCAAGTGAACAAACACAAACTTCTTCATAATGTTCATTTAGAATAAGTCTCTTTAAAATATATTTATTCTTGAAGTATAAGACGTATTGCAATAAGATGTATGTTTTCTTATTACAATATTTCTTATTCTTAAAGAATAGATATGTTTTAAACAGAGTTATTCTAAGCTATCTATTTAAAACATATTTATTTTTACATACTGAATTACAACAATTTTATTAACTTAAACAATAAAAACTATATTTTAAATTAAATAATTCACAATAAATCTCTTCAACACACATTTATTCTTTAAGAATAAGGAATATTGTAATAAGATATATGTTTAACTTATTACAATGGGTACCCTATTTCTTATTCTTAAACAATAAATATGTGTTAAACAAAGTTATTGTAAACTATCTATTTAAAACATATTTGTTATTATTTTTACATATTAAATTACAATAATATTATTTACTTATTTATCTTAAACAATAAAAACTATATTTTAAATTAAATAATTCACAATAAATCTCTTCAAAACAGATTTATTTTTTAAGAATAAAGAATATTGTAATAAGATGTATGTAAACTTATTACAATAGGTATCTATTTCTTATTCTTCAAGAATAAATATGTATTAAACAAAGTTATTGTCAACTATCTACTTAAAACATATTTGTTATTATCATTAGTAAATATCAATTCTGTCAGTTTTCCCAATTTTTAAAAAGAAATCAATTTAATTATTATAATGGAAACTTTTAGAATTAATACTTTGATACAATTATTTTGGGTAAAAGTATTTCATTATCTTTATTTACAAAATATGTTGACTGTTAGTATAAATCATCGATGGAGGATGATTTGATTAACTTTATTTAAATCGGTCATAAGTTGTTTGGAGAATAATATTTAAAATAAAACTGATTCAAATTTATTTATATCAATCATTTACTTCAAATATATTTGTATAAAATAATGCCGGAATGTTTAACAATGAAAAATCTAGGTAATCATCCGTAATTTGTTTGTTTTTTATACTAACTGTCACTATCACAATGTTTTAGTAGCTGACAATCTGCTAATGTTACAATAAAAAAAATATATATATAAATTGTCAGCTAGCAAAGTATTCATCATTATAATTTTAAAGTGAATCATTCATTATTATATAGTTTAAACAAATAATAAATATGTTGTAAAGATAATATCTTATTAAATGGGGTAACACGAACCCCAGAAACATTCAGTCATCCTTGCTTCAACCACATGCTCAATCTACCATCAACTCTTCATACATAAATACATACATATACATTCATACAAGTTCATTCATATCTTCCATTCGACACACGTTCCACATTCCTAAACTATCTCATCTGACTTATACTCACTCTTTCAACAACATTCATGTCAATCTCAGAGTCATCATACAACATACATCCATCACCGAAACATTGCAATCGCTCTTCTCAAACACTAACACATTCATCATTTCAATTAATGAAGCTGTTTGCATTCGGCGAAACATGATTTAAAATTAATAAAGAAAAACACTTGGCATTTTGTTTCATGAATTTAGAAATGGTTTTGCAAACACTTATAAGTAGTTCAAATACAAACTAACTCTGTTAATAGAGAGAGGGAGGTTTTGGGAATTAACTTCCATTCCAATTTTCAAAATTCTAGGCATCATTAAAAACAGCTTGAAGTTAACCATGTAACTTTAAACTTGCTGGAAGTTTGCCTACAAACAAATTATTTTTGCTCTTTGGTGACATTTATAATTAACAAAATGTGGGTCTTTATTATCAACAATTTAGAGAATATATTCCTCAATTCAAAAAAATACCTCCTAAAAAATTTAATTTTTGGTATAGATATATCGACGATGTTTACACCAGGAGCAACAACTACTAAATGTCCTTAATTCATTTGATTAAAATACATAATTCACCACTGAAGTGAAAGTTAATAAAAGCATAAATATCTTGGCCATTACTATCCAACACATTAACAATAAATTTAATTTTAATATTTACAGGAAACCCACTAATTTGTATCACCCATGTAATATAATTTATCTGAATTAAAATCATTTTAAATATTGCAGCAAACAATGGTTACAGTGCAGAAATCACTGTGAAGCTAATAAATAAGAAAATTAGATCAATTACAAGAAATTAATTTTATCCTGTACACTTTGAAACTAGATCTAAATCAATTTATAAAAAATTAAATTATGTTAATGGCATGGAATCGTAGTATGGCCAAGAATTGGAGGAAATTTGACATTATATACTAATAATAATAAACTAATGAATAAAGACCCTTTGTTAAATTAAATGTAAAGATTGTGAATTTGTTTATATAGAGCAAACAGGACAAAGTTTCCAGACTAGATTTAAAGAGTATTGTTATAATTATATGATCAAAAGCCCCAGTCTAATATAGCAAAACACTTGATAGATTTTTATCATAAAAGTTCTATATGTAATTTGTCAGTTTTACATATAAAAGGAAAGGACATCGATTCACTTTCCTTGAAGCTTTTAAAATTAAGAAAGCCGTTAGGGCCGACCAGAAACTAATGAATGAATATTTAGATGTTCATAGCCCTTGTCATTAAAGGACATTCCCTAAACAGTCCCTCTCTCTATTAACAATGTGTTTGTATTTGTACAATATATAAGTGTTTGTAAATTTGTTTTGTAAACCATATCAACCAATAAATATTATTGCCAAATTTATAAAACTAAATACTAATTCTACTAACACATTATCATTAATTAACATTATTGAAATCGTTTTCTGCTTCATTTATTGAAATCATTTACAACAACATCATCCGCACCGGTAACGCAGACACTACCGCAGCCTCGCTACCTTCAAACACTCTAACTGCGTGCGCTCATTTCCAATCATCAGGAGTCAAATAACCTCTCACCTCCATACATCAACATCTCATTCAAGCCGGGAGGAGCCTTGCCATTCTTTACACGCAACATCATTCTCATCTGATTCATTCCACAATATAATTCATCATTCATTCTAACATTTATTTACTCAACAGACATATCTCTAACATCCTCATTATACATCCTCATTCACCAACTTTTATCCAGACGTATACGCGACACCATCAAATTAACTTCTCATGCTCGGTTTTTCAGTTGAACCTTGAACTTGAGCCTGAACATTTTTTTGTTTATAACTTGCCAAATTAATCTAGTTCAGCTGAACCTAAACTGAATGTCAACATAATTTTATGGTGTTGTGTAATTTGGGATTCTGAGAAAATGATAATCATTGCCACAGTTTATTCTGTCACAGGTAAAATAAGAAATATATTTATATACACATGATGGAAAATATTTTTCCACCAATGAAGTTGAATTATTAATAGATTTAGTGAGAGTTAAAAACATGTATAGAATGAAAAAAAAACTGATAAAGTATTGTGTTAAGATGAAGAAAAGTGTTGGGAGGAAATTTCTGCCTCATTTAATACTGTATGGCCAAAATTTTAAAACTTCTTTAGTCCAAAGATAAAATATTAATAATGTAAAAGATTAAATTTAAGTTCTACGTCAGGTACGTGTTCATTAAAATTCTAGCAAAAGTTTAAATAATTTAAAAAAGAGAAAAATGATGGGGACAGACAATTAAAAATTGGTGCAAATTGGCAAAAAGGAGGAATACGTAAAATTACAAATTAACTCAATAAAAAAAGAATTAAATTGTATATGAAATAGTAAATAGAAAAGTGTATATTGTAATATATTTCTAATGATACCTTTCTGACGGTTTTACTATATTTCTAATTATTTTAGGTCTTCTAACACGACCAAGTCGCTCCACAAAATTGTGACAAATAATTGCGTCATATAAATGTCAGAATGTACTGAAAAACCGCGCATCAATCATTCATCACACAGAATAAAATCAATCACTCTATGTCCACTTTCACACACATTCTCCCTTGTACACAATTGCGCTATTTTATATTAATTTAAAAAAACATATTTATTCCTGTTTTTAACAGACTTTTACCCAAATAATTTAAAAAGGGAATAATTTAAATGAGCACCGAAATCATTGTATCTTAAATAATCAATAAGAGCTGTGTTGCTCTTGCCAGAAATATATTTATTAAACAATAAAAATATATATTTTTAACCCGAGTTAAATTAAATTTTTATAGTCTGAAATAATTAAATGAATACTAAAAATAATAATTAGGCATAAAAAATACTAACTGATCTTTAAATATAATAGCAAATAAGCTTCATGGAAAATTAAATGCTAATATGGCAAATAGCAAATATAAATATTTGATATTTAAATTGATAAACAGATTAGTAAAGTCTAGTATTTTGGATATCGAATATGAATTATTTAGAGCTGATATTTTGGTGCTCGATTAAATACAACCCACTTAAAACTAGTAATTATCTTATATTGATGTTGGAGGCAGCGGTCTTGACGACATTCTGCGTTGACTTTGCAGACATCTTCGGATGTGTTTGAAGAGAAGCTGTTGATTCTGCTGCTGATGAATCTTCCCAGCATTTTGATGTAATCGCCAACAGGAAACGTTGGTTTTCTTCATTCACCACCGCACCTAACAACAAAATATTATTAGAAACAAGTACAAATACTCCTTGAAAAACAGTAAGTTTTCAATGATGGTGTCCTTCTTCTCCCTACCTACCCTATCTTACCTAAGTTTTTGTCAAAGACTAGCTACGAATCTACAACAAAGCAATCGCGAAACGCTTACATGTATGTTGGGCCCCACGGAGGGCCAGCGTTTTGTGGTGGACAATACAAAACATCCGATATCGACTCGTGAGGTTGATTACACATCAAACCCACGATAGATATCACAATATCAATTCGTAAAATTGATTTATGGAAATAAATCAACCCCACGATAGGTATTGTTCTAACCAATTTCGATTCGTAAAATTGATTTATAGTAATAAATCAACCCCACGAAAAGAACTACCCAGTTGTTAGGAAGGCCTTCTAATAAGGCAGAAAGTAAGCTAACTAAATTTAAATGTACGTAGAGATAAAAGACACGATATTGACTCGTGAATATGATCTTATAGTATAACTATAAATCATATCCACGATAAGATATCGGTCAAGTGTTAGGAAGAACCTGAAAGAGAATCACATTTTACGTAGTCTTCAATAAAGGTGCCATCTTTTTCTCCCTACCTACCCTATCTTACCTAAGTTTTTGCCAACGACTAGCTACGAATCTACGACAAAGCAACCGAAGCGTGCTTGTCAAGATAGCAAAAACGTTGAGCATATTCCGTGCCCACGACCTCTCGGTTCACCGCCTACCAACCTACCCGACTGCTGGGAAGATTTCGCAGTGCTCGAACAGTCGAATTATGTCTAGATCTCCCAATGACTCATTGGACAATATGGTCATATTGACAGTTAACAAAACGAATTTAGTTTTAGACGTATACCTACGTTTTTTAATAACTTTAAGATGCAATCGTAGAAACAATTATGTGTGTATTACGAGCGTAAAGTGTCTTTGTTCCTCTTGCACTATTGCAGCTCTCGCCTTCGGCTCGCGCTGCAATTACCGTGCTCGAGTAACAAAGAATCACTTTACGCTCTTAATACACAAATAACTATTAAAAGAAAGCAGAAGTATGTCAAGGCTGTGTCTCAATAAAATTGTAAACAAACTATTCATAATTACTTTCCTCATTTTGTCACGGACTACATACTTTTTAGATTAATTAAAATATAAATAAATAAGACGTTTACTTATCTTTTGTTCCTGAACTGTGTGATTCTGTTAACAAGTGAAGCAACTGGTAGACAGCGTGGAAAACTTGGGCATGGGGTTCAACTCCCAGGACTGAATGCCGAATTCAGCTAATTTGCGTAAACTGCAAAAAAGAATTTAAAATGAGCACCTATCATCTACAATACTAAACACGATCTTTAAAAGTAATTTTTAATATCCAAGAATAGTAAATAAGCTTCCCGGATTAAATTAAATGACAATAGCAAAACTAAATATTTAGTGTTGAAATTGAGAAACAGATTAGCAGACTCTAGTTATTTGGGTACCGATTATGAATAATTTAGGGCGAGGGACTCGCCCCACCCGAATCGCGAAACGCTTACAAACTTGCCTCCTGGTGATGGGATGTATGTTGGGGCCCCACGTGGGGCCAACGTTTTTTGGTGGATAATACAAAATACACGATATCGACTCGTGAGGTTGATTTCAAATCAAACCCACGATAGATATCGATCTACACAATTTCAATTCGTAAAATTGATTTATAGTAATAAATCAACCCCACGAAAAGAACTACACACAGTTAGGATGGCCTCCTATTAAGGCAGCAACTAACTAACTAAATTAAAATGTACGTAGTGAGTGAACAATAAAAACAAACACGATATCGACTCGGGAAGTTGATCTTATAGTATAACTATAAATCAAGCCCACGATACGATATCGGTTATGAAGTTATGAAGGCCTTTAAATAAGGCAGACAAAAGTTAAATTACACGACGACGACGTTTGTTGGGCAAGTGAACTTCTTGTTGCAGACTCGCAGCGACCTACTTAAAATTAAAGTGAATTTGAAACATACACAACATATACACATCTAACATACACTTCAAATACAATATTACTCAGTTTACTGTTATTATTATTAGAAATTATTAATATTATTAATATATTATTATTTAGTATAAACAAACGTAAAATAATAACGTTTATCTACTCTTATTAAATAATGTATTCATTACTTATGAAATTTATGATAAGTAATACTAATCATTATTGACAGTGTTAAGTAATAATTCATTACTCAACACTTCACGACCAATCACACGTCTGAATTTTCATTACTTAACACTTTAATAGCCAATCAAAAAATAACGATAATTGCCGCGCGTTAAGTATGCTATGAAACAGTGAAGCGCGCTATTGTTAATTATCTGTCAAAATTAGTTTAAAACGTTTTTGTTTACAATAATACTGTAATTTGTGTGATTATACATGTGAGTTATGGATTCTGAAAGCGAACAAAGTAAAATTTGTACTCCACCAGATATTGTAGAAGCCGCACACGTACGTTTCTTAAATTTACTGCCCGAAAAATAAAAAAAAACTATGAACAAGTTTATAAAACTTTTATACATTGGCGAATACGCAAAATTGTTAAGTAGTGTTAATATTTATTAAATAAAAATAAAAACAAAAAATTTAAGCAATCTGACTTAATCATAATGTAACATAAAAAAAATTATTGTAAAATCTTATTACATAATAACATATAGTCGTAGATAAAGTATAGTATTCTATTCGCAAGTAATAGCTATTACTCACTCGAATGATTTACAACACTCACCTTCGGCTCGTGTTGCAAACTTCATTCTCCTGAGTAATAGCTTATATACTTACTCATTGAATAATATACTATTTTTTGAATTTAGCAATTTACTTTTAAAACACTTTAAACAAATATTTCTCAC
The DNA here is from genome assembly GCA_947425015.1 of Pterostichus niger. NCBI lineage: Eukaryota > Metazoa > Arthropoda > Insecta > Coleoptera > Carabidae > Pterostichus > Pterostichus niger. The sequence goes on from OX380341.1 coordinate 36,047,535, forward strand.
ATCTAACAATAAATGAAATTAAAAGACAGCAGATGTATGTCAAGGCTGTGTCTCAATAAAATTCTAAATAAATTATTAATAATTTCTTTTCTCATTTTTTACATTAATTAAAATATAAATAAACGAAATTTGTACTCATCTTTTATTCCTGAAGTGTGTTGAAGCAACCGTGGCCATGGCGCTCGACTCCTGGGACTGAATGCCGCATTCAAATATGCATGCAAAACAGAATTTAAAATAAGCATCTATCATTAAAAATACTAAACAATATTTAAAAGTAATTTTTAATATTAAACAATAGTAAATGATCAAAATAAAATTATATGTTTAAACCAATTGTGAATAATTCTCCACTACGACATTCACAGAACATTTTCAACCCAACACACCATCCTCGCTTTAATAACGTTTATTTTAGAATTAATTATTTTCTGGAGGGTTGATATTAAGGGATGAAACTATGGTCAATAGATGAGGAATTGAATGTTGAAACCCGGTTGACTGGTTACTAAATTACAGCCGTTTTTAAAACATGTTTATCTAAAGTTACGGAAAAACTGTCGTTCATATTTTCTCTCAAAAAATTAATAAAATTAACCAGATTTACAAACAAAACTATAGGCAGCCCACATTTTCAAACCTCTTCAAAGTTAAATGTTGTAGACAACATTTTAAAAACTCATATATTTTAAATATTGGGTAAAAGTCACCGCTAGTAAAATCAAATTATTAAACGAGATTAATTTAAATTTTCTGCTTTGAACCGGACATCAATTATTTTAGGAGAAAAATAATTGTAAAAGTAAAATAAAGCTTGCCCCAGAAAAAATTGTCGCTTAGGTTTAGGCCTTTTCGTATACTGCTTTTATAGATATACAAATTTGTATGTGATGCGTTTTTATAGTTGGCTATGCATTATACAAAAACAATTAGTTGACAACTTTCATACAATTTAGTATACAAAGATGCCATCGAAATACGAAGAATTACGCGAAAATATTTTGTACAAATGTGTTCAAAATAGGCATATATCCACAAGAAAAGTAGCTTTAGAGTTAAAATCTACAACAAGGACTGTTCAAAGGGTGTTAAGAAGATATAATGAAACGGGTGATACACAAAACAATGTGGAAGTGGATGCAAACCTGGATTTGTAGATTAAAATATTGAGAAAATGTCTTAAAGGCTTTGTGTGAAAATAAAAATCTTTCTGTGAGAGATTTGGTTAAGAAATTTGAAACTACTCAATCAACAGTCCAGAAAATTAAGCTAAAGAATTCTATAAAGTATTTAAAAAAAACAAAAGTGCCTAACAGGGATACTAAGCAAGAAACTAACACAAAATGAAGATCAAGAAAACTTTACTTTAAAGTGATATCAAAAAAAATTATGTGTTATCATGGATGTCGAAACGTATTGTTAACTTGAATTAAAATCTCGACCAAGTCATTATTATTATTCTGGAAAGTTCAGAAAATCTGTTAGTAGCTAATTGAAGGTAATTAAAATAGAAAAATTCTCAAAAAAGATGCTTGTATGGCAGGCCATTTGTTCCAACGGCGAAAGATATTTAAGAGAGTGCCTTGAAAGATGATTATTCCCAATACTATTTTGGCCAGATTTGGCAACATGTCATTACACAAAAAATGTCATTGATTGGTATAAAAGAAACCCCACATATAGAATTTGTACATAAATCTGAAAATCCTAAAAATTGTCCTGAATTGCGCCCAATCAAAAAATATTGGCCCCATATGAAGCAGAAGTTATAAAAATATAAGAAACCACTCAATTCTGTCGATAATTTCAAATATAAGTGGAAACAAATTACAAAAATGATATCTGATTATTTATTTATTTATTTATTTATGTTACGCTGTACAACAGGAATTTAATCCCAATTACAGTACAGGGTCCGCACTCACCGAGCCGCAGTGTGATAGTTTATATAATTTTTAGATTGAATGCTGTACAAATTTTAATGAAGGGCTGAAAAGGAAATTGTGCAACTTTTGGATGAATCATAATTAAAATGTAAATATATGCTATTATATACTATTTAGTTGTTGATCAATAAAGTCTTCAATAGTTTAAAAAAAAATCATTTAATTATATGGTTTTTAGTTAAAAATTATAGGCGACATTGTTTTCTGGGACAAGCTTTATAATTAATCACCCTTGACTAGCTAATAATGCACTACCGTTATCATTAATGAATATTTAGTAGATTGTCAGTTACTAATCATTCACCATCATCATTATTATTGTTTTTACCCAAATAATTAAAAAATAACAATGTACTTACATTGATGATAATGTCCACGGTGACACCAGCTCCAGCTGCTCCAAGCTCTGGATGGCGGCAGCTCCAATGACACCAGCTACTTCAACATCTTGATGATGTCCCTATAATCATAAAAACAATGTATTAGTAACATAGCATAGCACCCTTCATCATGTTTATTTTAAGTTTCATAATCATCATAACTTTTGAGAGTGAGTATACTAGAAATAGTAAAAGGAAACCCACATTTAGTCATTTAAAAGATACACTCATTGTTGAGAACCCTGGTTCGATCACCACAGCCGACAAACAATTTTCACCAATTTTAAAAATCTATCCCAGTGGCTCCTCCACCACTAATATCTTTGGAGGCCGTAATTTGACGGCTGGTAACCGCATTTCACGCGACAAAATATATCACTTACCGAGATCTGCTTAGACAGAGTGCCACGCCCAGTGATGGGTAAAAGGCGTGATGATATATTTATTTATTTATTTATACTCATTGTTTAAAAAGTAATTAAATTAAAAACATAATTTAATTTATTTAGCAGCGCGTAAGTCTTCTACTAATCGAGATATTTTAAAAGTACAAAGAAACAAAAAATAAAGCCCCAAAAATATAAATAAAAAATCATCTCACCTGTTTGGCGCTTTCACTGTGCATCTACAACCTGGTGCACCAGGTCCACAAGTTGGTTTTGTCGTTGATTTGTGGTGATTGTAAACATTGTCTTCCATAATAATTGGTTTTCAAGTCGACAAATGTTGTTTTCATTCCCTGACATCTGTCTATGGTTTGTGCATGAAATTCATACCTAAAAACGATATTGGCGCATTATAAATTGATTTAAATTCAAACTTACATATTCTACTACATTTTGTTGGCAATTAACAATATTTTAGTTTAATATCACATCATTTTACAAATGTAGTTTACTTGTCAAATATCAGTTTCTGACAACTAACATACTACTGCCATCTATTCATAAAACGTTGAACTGTTCAATGGCGCAGTATGCATCCAAATTATTGGGTGTTTATTTTATAAAAATAATTTGATTTCTAATCAATACTCTATATTATTTATTAATAGTTAATATTAACGTTCATAACATTTTTTTATTATAAACAGCATTTAACCCCGAAAACTAATATTTTAATGTCTTTGCCCCCAAAATAGTCCACGGATTTTTTTACTCGCCTAAGTAATTTAGTGATAAATTAATTCTCTAGTTTTGACATTTATATTTTAATTCAAAATGACTGAAAAACTATTTAAACTTATTTTAAAATAAATATGTATATAATTTAAACGTAAAATAATTAAAATAAAATAGATAGGTGCTTCAATTATTTTAATTAAACGTGGATTTTAGCAGCGAATTGAAAACTTTTTCATATAAAATTCATGAGATTATGTAAAGAGTATTCGACTATTCAAAGTTCATGAATGAAACAAACTTTAAAGGGGGTTCAGTATGCACATGTCTAATATGCAATTGCAGATTTTGGGCAATCACAATCCATCATATTAGTTATTTAATTAACAAATATATAAGTGTTTGGTTAATGACTGAATATATGTTTATAAGTTAATTGAAGCACGAGACAATTAATGTTTTACGTAATTTACCAAATCAAAATACTTCTAGAAGAATATTTAATCGTCCAACAAAATTATTTAGGCCAAGGACTCAAATAAATGGCTTTTACACAGATGTACGCGGAACGTAGGTTTAAATTGAAACCAGATTCATCAAAGAATCAATCTTCAATAAACATTTTCATAATAAAAATATGATTAAATATCGTTCAAAAGATGGAGAATTCAAAATTTAAAACCAATTTCAATTATCTTGACTAGTTTAAAAGTTACAACCGTTTCAGCCGACATTTTATGATTTCTTTCAGAAAAATAATAAAATTACCCATATTTACAGCAAATTTAAATTTTAAAAGATACACTCACCTGCAAAAGTACTGGAAGTGAAGCGTCCGGACACGCCATCAAACATCAAGTCCCCGGGGCCATCATCTCCTCCAGCTCGGCTTCCTGGTGCTCCAGATTCTCCGTCGACTTCTTGCAGCTGTCCAAAGTCACCTGAATGAACACAGAGCGAGTGTCAAACATATCAAGTCTCTTGTGTTAGGATGTTGTAATTAATTAATTAATGGAATGTATAACTAAATCACCACACCTTTTACCCATTATTGGGTGAAATCACAGCAACTCGCACTAACACGTGATTATTTTCAAGCGACCAGCTCTGCTCAGCGTTTTGTTTGCAAGTGCGGAGCTCGAGCTCGTTGCATGATGACTCGCCCGACTAATTAATTGATGACACAACTCAATACATTCAAACTTACACAACATGTCTACATTTCAAATAAAATATTTCACATTTTACTTTTTTCATTAATTCTTATAAATTATTATTGTTATATATTTTTTATAAAAGTAAACAAATTTAAAACGTGAAACGTTTATACGTGAATAATTTCCCAGTAATGGGTAAAAGGCGTGATTTGATTTATAATTAAGTTTCTCACCAATGCCAGAACATTTCCGTCTGATTCCATTCTCTTCTCTTGTTGCCGACATGAAGAGTAGGTTTCTGAAGAGCGATCGTCGTTGACACCATCACCACGGTGTTTGCTGTCTGAGTCAACACCAGCTCGACTGCGGTTCTGCAGGTTCCAATCTCTTCTCTCCACGGAGGGTTTCATGTCGTTGTGGATGAGTATCCAGTGCTCGCATTTCTCTCCGATTACGCCTGGAACAAACAATAAACACTTACTATTAATTGTAATTGCTAATTACCGCTAACTTTTGTTTAGCTAATCGATAATAAACATGGCTTCCTTCCTCCTAGGTGCCTCCCCCTCATTCCCCTCATTCACCAGCACTCAATTCAATACAATGACCGCTAGTCTATTCAGGGAGATTCATTTTCATTATTTTACGACAGAACATTTATTTATATCCAACTTTAACTTGAAATATTTTTGACCAAAATAATTCCGGAAGGTTTAACAATTAAAAATATAGTTAATTACCCTTCATAATAACTGACACTAGCTAACAATTTACTAGCGTTATCATTAACAAATATCTAGTTACTATTCATCATTATTATTTTAAACTGAATATGAATTTATTTCACAAATTCTCAAATAAATATTAAACAAATAATTAAAAAATAACAATATTCTTACATTATTGATGTTGAGAGCAGCAGATTTAATATTCAAACTCGTCTTTGCTGATGCCTCCGGGGTGTTGATACACGCTGAGGATGCTTGCAGGTCCCGTGATGTCCCTATAAACATAAAAACAATATATTAGTAACACACTTCATAACATTTATTAAAGTTAATAATGATAACAGAGAAAACAATTAATAGAACAGCTCTAAAATGCTTTAAAAAAAGAACCTACCATTTAGAAGGCTTTCGAATGCCATCAGCAACTGCCGACAATGCAAAACTCTTTCACTAACTACAAAATGGCTGAATTGAGTAATTATTATTAAGACTGTATTTGTAAACGCTGCTTGTTGCGCGCAGTTGAACTTGAATACGCACAGACTTGTTTAATTATCGAGCAACCATAAACGTACGTAATTGGTCATTAAAAATATTTGAATTAAATGTTTATAAATGAACATTGACAAAAATACTTAAATGAATAGAATATAGTTTTGAAATAATAATTAACAATTAGTAAAACCAACTAGTTAAATGCATTATTAAGATGTCATAACACTTGTAGCTGTTATGTATTACAAAGTACATTGTACACTATTTTTAAGTACAAATATCTATCGAAAATATTAGAATAATGTTCTCGTTAGCTATTTATCAGTATTTTGTTATAACGTACAATTATTTACCCCGAAACACTCAACAACACAGCGTCATGCAAGACTAAATTTATGGAATAAACATGTTCACTTCGGCAAATTTATCGTTTGAATAAATCAAATACTTTTATAAATTTATATAAAATAAAGAAAATACTTTCAAATTCAGTACTTTTACACATTTTCATGTATAAAAAGTAATATTTATGTATGTAAATAATAATAAATAATATATATCACGTTTTTCGAAATAGAAATACTATTTATAACTGTTAAAATCTAAAGATATGCAAAAATATTATTGTGATTTTAAAGAAAATTTATAAAAAATCATGTTAAAGCCGTTTATCCCAAATTTAATTGTTGAAATGCTTTATTTCTATGTTATCGTATCTTATATATGTGTTACGTACAAAGCAATTTATGTAATAAAATGTTGATACATTTTTAATTATCAAAAACTATATTTCCAGGTGAAATTTGTATCAAAATCGTTAGAATAACATTTATACTTACGAAAGGCACTATATTTTATTAATATTTATTGATATTTTTACTTAAAATCACTAATTTTCTAGCAGCACATCTAGCTACCACGCTTGCAAGTTATGAACTGTATAGTCGACGCAGCGACGCAGCGCCAGCGACCTTCCGAGCAAACCAGTGCACATCAAAATGTCTTGGAGTGTATTTTATGTATAAAAATTATAATTTATTGAAAATGACATATATTTAATAACATTAATTCAAAAATTGTTTTTTTAATTAGTGTTTATGAATTTCACCAGTAATAAAAATATTTAAATACAGAAATAAGTATGTAAACATTGAATTTAAAAAAAAACTAGTACTTAAAATATGATTAAATTTACAACATAGAAATAGGGAAACAATTCTTGAATTTCTATCGTACTTTAATAAAAAAAAATCAAAATAATAAATTTAATAGGGATGGTTTTATCGGGATCTATTGCTAGGTATAAGTATGTCCATAACGCCTCATTTCAACTAACTTTTCACATGTTTGTTGATAGTTTATTGAAGTAAACGTAATTGTTTATATGTGTAAGAAGTTTCATAGCTGAGAATTAAATAGGGGTGGTTTTAACGAAATCTATAGCTAGGTATAAATGTATCCATAACACCTCATTTAACTAAAATTTCACTTTTTTGTTCATTACTTATTGTAGTACATGTAATTGTTTATATGTGTACGAAAAGTTACGGAAAAACTGTCATTCATATTTTCTCTCAAAAAATTAATAAAATTAGCCAGATTTACAAACAAAACTATAGGCAGTTCAAATTTTCAATTCTCTTCCATTTTAAAAAATACACTCCATTTAAATATTTTACCCAAATCATTTCAAAAGGGAATCATTTAAATGAGCACCGAAATCATTTTATCAATAAAAACTGTGTTGCTCTGACCAGAAATAAATCAATGAATACTAAAAATAATAAACGATCTTAAAATATAATTTTTATATCTACGAATAGTAAATAAGCTTCCCGGATTAAATTAAATGGTAATAGCAAAAATAAATATTTGGTGTTGAAATTGAGAAACAGATTAGCAGACTCTAGTTATTTGGGTGAACCAATTATGAATAATTTAGGGATGAAATTTTGGTGCTTAATTAAATAAAACCCATTTAAAAATAATAATTTTCTTACATTGGATGTTGCGAGCAGCGGACTTGACGACATTCTGCGTTAACTTTGAAGAGATGTTCGCTCAGATGATGATGTCCACGGTGATACAGAACACCAGCTGCAGAAGACCTTGGTTTTCTTCGATGCCACAACTAACAAACACAACAACAAATAATTAGAAACAATTACTAATAATATTTTGAAAATAGTAATTGAAATTGATTTCTTCGATTTACGAGCTCATGTTTTTAGTAACCTCAAGGGGTAGTTTGATACCGGATAATTAAGTACACATAGCCGGTGAACATGGAAAAATAATGGGTATTGCTCCCCAAATTATTTTAGAGGAAATTGTTTCAAGTAAATGTTGTAGAGCATACAAATCTGTATTTAAATCAATAAACAATATTAATTTCGCATGCTTTATATAACTGCAAAAACTAGTTTTGAAAACCTATTACCTGCTTATATGTAAATTCTCTTTTCAATGTAAATAAATAATTATTTTAAATGATTAAATATTAATTCTGTCAGTTTTCTCAACGTTTCAAATTTAAATATTGTACGGAAACCTTTTTAGAACTCATTTGTTAAATATTGGAAACAATTTATTTATATTCAACTTTTACTTCAAACATTAATAATTTTGGACGACTTAATAATATAGTTAATTACCCTTAATACTAACAGACAATTTGTCACCAGCTAATAATTTACTAGAGTTATCATTAAAAAATATCTAGTGGATTGTCAGTTACTATTTACTATAATTATTTTAAAGTGAAAATGAATTTATTTTATAAATTCTCAACTATATATTAAACAAATAAGAAATATTTACCTTGAAACATGCAAATCTACACTTCAAATATCATTTTACTTTAAATATTATTATAAATAATTATTCTTATTGTGATATTTTAATTTATAAACACAAAAGTAAAATAATAACTTTGAAATATTTTATCGTTCATGCGCCAGATGTACTACGTACGGAAAGTATGTCAAGTCCGCGTCTCAATTAAATTGTAAACAAATTATTCATAATTTCTTTTCTTATTTGTATATACGATAGAAGATATTGCAATAAATATTTTACTTCTTTTTAACAAATTTGTACAACTCCTAACTTTGTGCAAATTTGCATCTGATTTATTTTCATGGACTACATACTTTTTAAACTAATTGAAAAATATAAATAAATGATATTATCACATATCTTACAAATACAGATATTTTAAAAGTACAAAGAAGCAAAAAATAAAGCCCCAAAAATATAAATCAAAAACCATCTCACCTGTTTTGAGCTTTCAATTTGCTAAAGAGCTTCCTAAAACTAAATTAATTGATTACACAACTCATAATTACTGTGTTACCTTGAAACATACACAACATATGTACATTTCAAATAAAATATTTTTCATTTTACTTTTTAAATTCATTATTATTGTTATTGTTAGTGCTCATTTCCCAGAAATAGGTAAAAGGTGTGATTTTATTTATAAATAACTTTCTCACCAATGCCAGAACATTTCCGTGCACGAAGTTTCCAGACCTTCCATCTGATTCCGGCTCCAAGTCGCAGTTGAACACGTACTAGAGCATTGACAATAAACAGCGCCACATCATGTAAATGTTTCTGATCTGCCACGTAGAAGAAGATCAATCCATTCTCTTCTCTTCCGACATGAAGAGTAGGTTTCTGAAGAGCGATCGTCGCCGTCACAATTACCACGTTGTTTGCAGTCTGAAATAAAAAAAAACATATTATTTATTTTTAATTTATTTATCTAAGCCAACACCGGCACTCCAAGTATTTCTAATGATTTGTTTAAAATATCGATTGGTACAAATGCGTCACTAATTCCCAATTAGCGCAGAAATGTAATAAGAGCACGACAGCTGATGCCATCTCTCAACGACAAATGTTTCAAATTAAAAAACAGAAAAACCACTCTTTGACAAAATATATTTAAAGAAAATAAAAGTACCTGGACGTGCGTTAGTAGTGAGTTGTTGACGCACCTCGTTTGCACTTCTACAGCTAGCTCTCTGGGCCCGAAGATGTCAGCTTGGTCCAAAACAGCTCTTCAACGAAGGGTTTCATATCGTTGTGGATGAGTATACAGTGGTCGCATTTCTCTCCAATCACGCCTGGAAGAAAGAATAAACAGTTACCTACTATTAATTGTAATTGATAATTGCAATTACTAATTGGATATGCAACTTAAATCCAATTACTCAGACACAATCGTATTTTATTATCGTTTGAGCAGCCATTAAATCAATACCTTGACCAATTTAAATATATAGAAAGCAATAATTAAATGATAATAAATAACATGAATACGTATTTGGCCATTAACAATAATAAACTGTGGACTCTAAAAAGGAGTGATCAATCTAAGTTAGAAATATGGGAAAGGAAAATTCTTAGGAAAATTTTTGGTGGGAAAAAGGACGGAGAGGTGGTGATGCAAAGAACAAACTCGGAAGTGATGAGTTTATTCGGTAATTGTGATTAAGACTGTGTTCAAAAGGGGAATTATTGCGAAGAAAAGAAGGGGACGCCCAAAAGGGAAGTGGTGTGTCGCGGTGTTAAAAGACCTAGAAAGTATGAACATTAAAAAATGGGAGGAAAAAGCCAACAATAGAGGAGTATGGAGAGACATTTGTCAACAAGCCATGGGCCTATAAGGCCTGCAGAGCTTTTAATATAACATGAATACGTATTTGGCCATTAACAATATTTGAATTAAATTTTTATAAATGCAAATTGACAAAAATTCTCAAATTGAATAGAATATTGTTTTGAAATAATAATTAACAATTAAAACCAACTAGTTAAATGCATTATTATGATGCCGTAACACTTGTAGCTGTTATGTATTACACAGTACATTTTACACTACTTTCAAGTATAAATATCTATCGAAAATATTAGAATAATGTTCTAGTTAACTATTTACCAGTATTTTGTTGTAACGTACAATTATTTATCCAGAAACACTCAACAACACAGCGTCATACAAGACTAAATTTATGGAATAAACATGTTCACTTCGGCAAATTTATCGTTTAAACAAATCAAATACTTTTATAAATTCATATAAAATAAAGAAAATACTTTTCATGTATAAAAAATAATATTTATGTATGTAAATAATAATAAATAATATATATATCACGTTTTTCGAAATAGAAATATTATTTATAACTGTTAAAATCTAAAGATATACAAAAATATTATTATGATTTTAAAGAAAATTTATTAAAAATCATGTTCAAATATGATGTTAAAGCCGTTTATATCAAATTTAATTGTTGAAATGTAATATTCCTATGTTATCGCATCCTATATAATGTATGTGTTCCGTACAAAGCAATTTATGTAATAAAATGTTGATACATTTTTAATTATCAAAAACTATATTTCCAGGTGAAATTTGTATCAAAATCGTTAGAATAACATCTATACTTACGAAAGGCACTATATTTTATTAATATTTATTGATATTTTTACTTAAAATCACTAATTTTCTAGCAGCACATCTAGCTACCACGCTTGCAAGTTATTTATTTATTTATTTATTTATTTATTTATTTATGTTACGCTGTACAACAGGAACTTAATCCCAATTACAGTACAGGGTCCGCACTCACCGAGCCGCAGTGTGGTAGTTTATATAATTTTTAGCTTGAGTAAGATTCGAACTCGGGATCTCCCGATTCGAATTCCATATCGCTATCCACACCACCGTACTGACGGAATGAACTGTATAGTCGACGCAGCGACCTTCCGAGCAAACCAGTGCACATCAAAATGTCTTGGAGTGTATTTTATGTATAAAAATTATAATTTATTGAAAATGACATATATTTAATAACATTAATTCAAAAATTGTTTTTTAATTAAGTGTTGATGAATTTAATCAGTATTTATGGGGTAGGTGGCTCAGTGGTATCGAGTCGGCCTGTGGATCTTGAGAACCCTGGTTCGATCCCCACAGCCGACAAACAATTTTCACCAATTTAAAAAATCTACCCCTGTGGCTCCTCCACCACTAATATCTTTGGAGGCCGTGATTTGACGGCTGGTAACCGCACTTCACGCGAAAAAAATATATCACTTACCGAGATCTGCTTAGGCAGAGTGCCACACCCAGTGATGGGTAAAAGGCGTGATGATATATTTATTTATTTATTTATTTATTTATTTAAAATATTGAAGTACAGAAATAAGTATGTAAACATGACATTTAAATGAAAACTAGTACTTTAAATAAAATTAAATTTACAACATAGAAATATAGAAACAATTCATGAATTTCTATTGTACTTGTAAAAAATCAAAATAATAAAATTAATAGGGATGGTTTTATAGGGATCTATTACTACGTACAAGTATGTCCATAATGCCTCATTTAAACTAACTTTTCACATTTTTGTTGATAGTTTATTGAAGTACACGTAATTGTTCATATGTATACGAAGTTTCATAGCTGGGAATGAAATAGGGGCGGTTTTATCAGAATCTATTACTGAATACAACCGAGAATACAACGAAACGTTTGTAACGTGCTCTGAAGTCAAACGGCATGCATGACGTAATCTGCAATTGCAGTTTTGGGCGATTACAATCCATCATATTAGTATACAGGGTGTTTCACAACTTAGAGCAAAAAATTAAAGGGTATATTCTGTACGACGTGCTGATCATGAAACAAAAAGAATTTTTTTATAAATTTGAAAAATTAAGGGTTGTTAACCTAAAACATTTTTTATAGTACTGCACTGGATTCAATTTCCTATTAAACACAAACAATGAAGTAGGTATCAACTACGAAAGAATAATTACACAATTCAATTATTAGCAGTTATTTATAATAGAATTTTATTGAATTAATAACTTTAACATAATCATCCACCCAGGGGCAGTGGCAACGAAAAATTTTAGACTGGGAAACATAAAAAATAGTTTTGAGATTAAAAAAAAAATTTTGTTTCATGATTAGCACGTCGTACAGAATATACCCTTTAATTTTTTGCTCTAAGTTGTGAAACATCCTGTATAAGTTTAAATAATTTATTTTTTAATTAACAAATATATAAGTGTATGGGTAATGACTGAAAATATAGAAGAATATGTAATCGTCCAACAAAATTATTTATCCCAAGGGCTCAATTAAATGGCTTTTACACAGATGTACGCGGAACGTAGGTTTATATTGAAACCAATCCATTCATCAAAGAATCAATCTTCAACAAACATTTTCATAATAAAAATATGATTAAATATAGTTGAAAAGATGGAGAATTCAAAATTTAAATCCAATTTCAATTATCTTGACTAGTTTAAAAGTTACAGCAGACATATTTACAGCAAATTTAAATTTTAAAAGATACTCACCTGCAAAAGTACTGGAAGTGAAGCGTCCGGACACGCCATCAAACATCAAGTCCCCGGGGCCATCATCTCCTCCAGCTCGGCTTCCTGGTGCTCCAGATTCTCCGTCGACTTCTTGCAGCTGTCCAAAGTCACCTGAATGAACACAGAGCAGGTGTCAAACATATCAAGTCTCTTGTGTTTAGGATGTTGTAATTAATTAATTAATTGAATGTATAACTAAATCACCACACCTTTCACCCATTATTGGGTCAAATCACAGCCACTCGCACTAACAACTAACAAGCACGTGATTATTTTCAAGCGACCAGCTCTGGTCAGCGTTTTGTTTGCAAGTGCGGAGCTCGAGCTCGTTGCATGATGACTCGCCCGACTAATTAATTGATGACACAACTCAATACATTCAAACTTACACAACATGTCTACATTTCAAATTAAATATTTCTCATTTTACTTTTTTCATTAATTCTTATAAATTATTATTGTTATATATTTTTTATAAAAGTAAACAAATTTAAAACGTGAAACGTTTATACGTGAATAATTTCCCAGTAATGGGTAAAAGGCGTGATTTGATTTATAAATAAGTTTCTCACCAATGCCAGAACATTTCCGTCTGATTCCATTCTCTTCTCTTGCTGCCGACATGAAGAGTAGGTTTCTGAAGAGCGATCGTCGTCGACACCATCACCACGGTGTTTGCTGTCTGAGTCAACACCAGCTCTCCAAGTATTTCTAATGATTTGTTTAAAATATCGATCGGTACCAATTCCCAATCAGCGCAGGAATGCAATAAGAGCAGGATAGCTGCTCTCTGGCGAAGCTCATTCTGTTTAAATTCCTCGACTCCGGTTCTGCAGGTTCCAATCTCTTCTCTCCACGGAGGGTTTCATGTCGTTGTGGATGAGTATCCAGTGCTCGCATTTCTCTCCGATTACGCCTGGAAGAATCAATAAACAGTTCAAACTATTAATTGTAATGGCTACTTGCAATTACTAATTAGATATGCAACTTAATTCCAATTACTTCCTGTAGCAGTCGAATCCACAGAAAACGCATCATCAACAAGACATATTCCATCTTTTCACACATTTTCTATTCTATACAGATGATAAGCTACAACCACACTGAATGAAATAGTCGTTTTGAGGGAGAATCTAATCGTAGCCCTCATTCACCAGCACTAAATTCAATACAATGACCGCTACTAAAAACAAACTATTCAGGGAGATTCATTTTTATTTTTGAACCGGACATTATTTTATTTTATAACATTTATTTATATCCAACTTTTACTTGAAATATTTTTGAAATAAATCAATTCTTATTTATAAACAAGTAAAATGATAAATTTCTGATAAAACATTTCAAGAATAATTAAAAGTTACAGCCGTTTAAAGATGTCATTCGCATGTGCATGCGCCATTTTATTATTTCTCCCAGAAATAGTAAAAGAAAACCCAAAGGGGGTAGCGGGATAAGCATAGTGAATCGGCCCCAGAGCGATTTTGACTTGGCACTATGTTGGCCCTTTCAAAAATGTTAAAAAAACAAGGTTTAGATGGTTACCAACTTTATAGATATATTTCTCTGCTTGCAATCCATAAAAGATTGATTTTTTGACATGTTTTTGGAAAACATTTTTTGGGCATACTTACATGACTTTAGTTTAACTTACGGTAACAGATAATTAATCTACACTAATCAGAGAACATCTACGATTTTTTTCATTTATTTCTGAAGCGAAAATTACTGCGAAAACTCAATTTAAAGCAAAAAAAAAGTTAAAATTTGACACTTTTTTTAGTTTGACCTTGGCTTTTCTCGGGTTGTTGTTGAGACCCCGAAAAACGCTAAATACAAATTTTTGCAAATTTCACAAGCTTTCAGGACGTAAAACCGCATTACGATATCTCTATTACATTAGGCGACAATCGATTTTAAGTAAAGTAAGGAATATGCAACATTTTCCGATATATGAGAATATTTCACATTTTCGCTAAAAAAAATTGAAACTACGTATGCAACTCAAATAAATAATATTAATTTTTATAAATATGTCATCAATTGGTATAATATAATAGTTGGTATAAACAATAAAATGTTGATTAACAATTTATTGTTTATATTAATTGATTAAAATATATTGAAATATATCGAATATAACGCAGCATTTCGGCCACGTTGACAAGAACCGAGTTGAGTTTGTTTTCTTGAACCGCTTTTTCGCAAGTCTTTGAAATCGAGTTTACATTGGTGCTATAGGCAAAAGTCGGACAGGGCTGCTATGAGTTATCAGCCTATTAAAGAACGTTTTAATAACTTCTCGTAGGATAGGCTCCACAAAAGTTAAGCTATTGTTCATAATTCAAATACTAAATAAATATGAATATTCCATTTTAACCTATATCATTAATCGATGTAAACAAATTCACATTTTGCTTTGTTTTCTATCGTTGTGTTTATTGTAACGAACATGTGAAATATTCTCATAAATCGGAAAATGTTGCATATTCCTTACTTTACTTAAAATCGATTGTCGCCTAATGTAATAAAGATATCGTAATGCGGTTTTACGTCCTGAAAATTTAATTTTTAAATCTAATGCATCTTCTGGGGTATCTTTTGAGTAGGTTGCAAAAGATGAGAAAGTTAAAGGCCAGAGAGGGGTTGACAAAGGTTACTCAACGTGCAAAACCACGCCAGAGGCCAAAGCCATCCTCAGAGGCGGACCATTTATATATATATAATTAGTTTTTAAAAAATAAAAATTTGGCTGACAACTGGTCAGAAAAACTACGTTAATTTCCAAATAAATAAATCAAATACCCCTCGCAATCTACCCCGGCAAGTGCCGCAATATCTAAATGTTAATATAGGCTGTAGTCCACTAAATATATATCTATATATATAATCTAAACGGTTAATTATATTTAATTGTAGATCTCACGCAGATCTTTTATATCAACATAAAAAAATCTGAGGATACCAGGATTTAAACCTAAGGCCCTCAATATATAAAAATATAACAAAAAAAATTAACTAAATTATTTCTTATAATAAAATTTTAAATGTACTTAAAACTTTAATAAAAGCCTTTATGTATTATTTAAACTATAATCTTAAATGAACATTATTAATTATATATATTTCTGGAAAATATAGAATTTTACAAATAGGTACTTAAAAAATTCATCAGAGCCCTTTTGAATGATTTAAAAGACTCTATTCATGTATTTATTTATTTTTTGCAAAATTACAATATTATACAAATTTTAGAAATTTATCTGGGACTGTATGTATTATTTAAAAGCCTAAGAATTTTATATACACCATATAAAAACCAGACTAGCCTAAATTCGCGAAGTTTACATCGGTCATAAAAAGAACAAGTGTGTGTGTGTGTTTCTCAGAATATACTATAAAAAACTGTGAATATTTCGCGAGTATACCGTATGAAAAAAAAAGTCTTCTTAATAAAAAGATTCCTCGCTGATATAAGCTTTTGATAGCATCTAGGAGGCCCCATAGGCCTGCAGAAAGCTCTATCGGACCACAGAAACAGCGTAAGGTTTCTCTATTCATACATACAAGCCCGTTCTTAAGGCTCTTGTTCTGTTATTGCGTTCTATTGACTTTACTTGTTTAAAAATTCTTTAAACAAATATAATCTCATAGCAAATGATGTTTCGCGAATTTTACACGATTAGAAATTAATTAATTAATTTAATAATTATAAACGAATGAAAGTTTATTAAAATGATGTGTATAACAAAGTATCGCCCGAATTTGAATACGGACATAATACACGCTCGACGCGCGATCCAACTAGCAACTACCTAACTACGAGCATGTGCTTCAAAAATCAAGATATATGTATAAATGTGATTTTATCCTGTATTTATTTATTCATTTAGAAAGTTTCAAGAAAAAAAAATCATTATTCAATAACCGATAAGTATTTTCATCTACGGGTTTTATTTAAATTGGTTATTTCTTTAAATATAATTGAATAAATAGCAAAATACTGATACAGGTGGAGAATCACATTTATGAAGTATGAAATATTTAATAATGAGTAAATAGAATTACTGCAAAAAAGAGATAGACAAGAAAGCACATGTATGTTATATAACTGACCTTAACCGTCTGTAAGTTCTTCAATTGAATATATATATATATTAGTACACATCAAAATAAACTAAAATAATGATAACAGAGTGAAAACAAACAACAGAATAGCTGTAAAATGCATTTAAAAATGAACTTACCACATAGAAGGCTTTAAAATGTCATCAGCAACTGGCAACGGGACCCTGGAACCATCTCTGGGGCACAACACTTGCACTAACACAACACTGCACACGACTTTTGCACTTGAATTTACATTACAACACTGACTATAAAATAGTTGAAATATAAGTACAAATTATTCCGACTGTATTGGTGAACGCCAAAGATTCGAATGAATGGCTTTGCTTGTTGAGCGCAAGTGGACATAAACACGTACAGACTTGTCTAATTACCGCTTGAGCAGCAGACACCAAATCAATACATTTTAATTGTCTATTTAAATATATAGAAAATAATATTTATATGTAAATGATAATAAATAAGATGTATATGTATTTTGGCTGAAAACACAATTTGATTTAAATACTCGAAATAAATAGAATATTGTTTTGAAATAATAAAATAACAATTTGCAAAACTAATTAATTAAATGCATTATTATGATGGCCCGTAACACTTGTTGCTGTTATGTATTACATAGTACATTTTTATACTAATTTTTAAGTACAAATATATTGTTAGAATAATGTTCATATTAACTATTTAGCCAGTATTTTGTTATAAAGTACGATTACTTTATCCAGCAACACTCAACAAGACTACAAGATTTATGCGAACAAACATGTTCACTTTGACAAATTTATTGTCTGAACAAATCAAATAAGTTAGTTACATTTGCATGTATAGGAAATAATATTTATAAGATATGTAAAAATATTATTTTGATTTTAAAGACTAATATTGTAAATTTTGTTTAAATATATAATGCTAAAGCCATTTATTCCGAATTTAATTGTTATAATGTTATACTTCTGTTACGTACAAAGCAACTTATGTAAAAGATTGTTGATAGATACTCAAGTATCAAAAACTATATGTCCAGATGAAATTTCTTTAGAGTTTGTTGTTTATTTTGTTCTTAAATCTCGTAGTTATTATTTTGTGTATCATTTATGAACTGAACATGTTTTGTTCAAATGAATTGTCGATGTTTGTTTACTTACGATATTGTAGGTATAACTGATAAAAATATTAATTCTGATGTTGTTAATTACACCTTGATTCGATGTGACAGAGATACACGCGGTGGAGACGTGGCCGTATATATAAAATCTTCAATAAAACAGATAATCTTGAACATCTATGGATTAGTGTTAAAATCCGTAATCACTCATTCGCTTTTGATGTTCTCGTATTCATTGATGAATTGTATTCCTCACTATCTATTATGTAACTTTATTGTAAATGTTGGTGACGATACTAGTATGTTACAATTGGAAAATAATATGGCACTGAAATTCAATAACTTATTAGAAATGTGTTCCTTAAAACAATGAATGAGCCAACTAGAATAAGTGGTACCAGTTCTACATTACTTGATATTATTGCCACAAATTGTGATTTTATTCATTCTCACGGGACGTACTACTCCTAAATTATTTATTCACCTTCAGAGATTTCAAATCCATTGATTTTGATTGCTTTGAATCTGATCTAGATAATTTAAAATTGAAACATATTGGATAATATTGAAGATAAAATTAATTATTTAAATTTGCGTCTGTTAAAATTGTTTGACAAACATGCGCTCTATAAATTAACTCATGTAAAAACAAGGAAATTGATATAATGAATTATTGCTGCGGAACTGTCACTCACAACCAGCAATACATTTAGACGGTAGGACTATAGTTGAGATAGGTTTGGGTATTGTTTGGTAAAAATATTGCTGGATTCACATAGATGTTACTACTTGACATTTGATTTAGCCTTAAAAAGTACATGTCAAACAATGACTACATGTATAGCTAAAAATTGTAATTCAGTAAAAAATAAAGATTGTAATTTGACTTTTCACAAGTAATATTAGCAAATATTGTTATTATATATGTGACTATGAAAAACATTTGCAGATTTCCTTTGTTTGATCCAAACTTACTAAAGTTGTGGTTAGAAAACATTACTCCATCAAATTATCAACCAAAATCAGAAGATCATGTTTGTTCTTTACATTTTACTAACGATCAATTTATGAATACAGAACCAAAAAGACTAATTAGATTTGCAGTTCCTACTATTTTTGCAAATGTTCTTCAAAATATAAAGACTGCTTATAGTACAAACCAAGGTAGGTCAATGTTCAAATACCATAAGACATTTTTTAACTTTTTCTTTTTAAATAAAATAATGTTCCATGTACTAGAGATTCTGTAAGAATTTAGGAATTCCATTCTACAATATACTTATATTTCATATTTTTAGATCAAAAGAAGCGAAGTTGTACCAAAAGAAAAGCAATTGCAAAACAAGAAGGTATTTTGTTAAACATTACTTTAATTATAAATGTACAATATATGAATTCCAGAAGAATTAAGTGATAGTGACGCCAACACCACAGATTTGTCTGTATTATCTGACGATAACTTTGCGTCAGAACACAATGTTACAAACGAAGAATTTGATCTGGAAAAAACGTATAAATCATAAACAATTTTAAAAATGTTATATATTACTTAGATTATAATTTCTAGGAAATTCTGTGCTGTTAATGCACGATATGTTGGAGATTTTCAAGAAGAGGATTTACATTCCCCTAAAAAAATGAAAATAATGTGGACCATCGCTTATAAAGAAATTGCAGAACAAAGAAGTAAACTATACTCTATCACACAACGAAATAAAAGACTAGAGGGTCAAGTTACTCGACTTAAAAACGTTATTAGACATTTAAAATCTGTACATAAATAAAAATTATCATATATTAAAATATGTTTCATTACATAGCACCATACCTTTTTCGATATATTGTATATTTTTAAAAGTTCAGTACAGTACGAATACTGAAAAAAAAAATTATTAATATTTGAAAAATTATCATTGCAATATTGAATAAATTTACCTTTTTCCTTCATGCATTAAATGAAAGGCTTCATTAATTTGATGAAGCGGCATCGAGTGCGAAATAAATTCATCAAGCATAATCTTCTTGTTCATATAAGTTTCAACGAGCTTTGGGACCTGGTCGCGACTCTTCCAACCACCGAAGGCTGTGCCAGTCCACGTACGACCCGTAATGAGCTGAAATGGGCGCGTACAAATCTCCTGACCTGCAGGGGCTACACCGATAATAACTGCCATGCCCCAGCCTTTGTGGCTCGCCTCGAGCGCTGCCCGCATAGTCTTCACATTGCCGATGCACTCAAACGTATAATCTAAGCCGCCATCGGTAAGCTCCACTAACACGTCCTGTATCGGCTTCTCATAATCGAGAGGGTTTATACACTCGGTACAACCAAATAACTTGGCCATTTCAAACTTCATCGGGTTGACATCAACGCCAATGACTCTCCCGGCACCAGCAGTGCGGCAGCCCATGGCGACGGCCAACCCCACGGCACCGAGTCCCCACACGGCGCACGTGCTACCCGCCTCCACCTTTGCCGTGTTTAAAGCCGCTCCATACCCTGTGGAAATCCCACAACCCAGCAAGCAGATCTTATCAAGAGGCGCAGCTGGATCTACCTAAGATTACACCATCATTGTAAATTCAATGTAGAATTTGTTTACAACACTTACCTTGCATACAGAAATATCGGCAACTACTGTATACTCGCTGAACGTTGAACAACCCATGAAATGGTAAATCTGTTTTCCATTTGCTGTGAACCGAGTGGTACCGTCTGGCATTACACCGCGTCCTTGAGTAGCACGAATTTTCTGACATAAATTAGTCTTTGCAGATTTGCAGAATTTGCATTCCATGCATTGTGGTATGTACAAAGGTATAACGTGATCACCTAAGCACAAAATTCATATATTTTTATTAATTATCCAAACGTTTATTGGTTTCACACCTGTAGCAACATTGATAACACCCTCGCCGACACTTTCCACGATCCCAGCTCCTTCATGTCCCAGAATTACTGGAAATACGCCTTCCGAATCAAAACCATCCAAGGTATACGCATCCGTATGACAAACTGCACTGTGCAATATCTTAATACGCACTTCATGAGCTTTAGGTGGTGCAACTTGTATAGTTTCAATTGAAATAGGCTTTTTAGGTTCCCATGATACAGCAGCTTTACAAATAATTGGCTAAAGAAAACTTATAATAGAATTTGTTTACTTAAGATGCGTTGGTTTCAATCATTTACTAATAACTTCAAAGATAAAATTTATATTTATTATACAAGCAATTCTAATCTATTTAACCCACACTTAAGAAAAATATGTCAGATGTTCTAACCTTTCCTGCTGTTTCTGCCATTTTAATGAATATTCACTTTGAACTAAATGAGAATGAAAGAATTCCTAATGCAAAATGCAACTAAATATATTATTGTGACCTTCTCACCTCCAAGATAATATATTATCATAAACAAGGTCACTCGTAACCCGGCATATAAACATATGAGAAATTAGATACAAAGGATAATAGTAAGAACTCGGTTCTAAGTTGAAGTTACAGCACTGTTCATAATGATACACAAACTTATTTTTTTACTATTTTTTATAGATTTATTTTATATACTTGACAATTTACAGACAATGTTTACATTTCGTAACGTCTACATTTCTGTTGCACGGTTTTAGTTAAAACCGAACTCTTACTACAAACCAATAAGCCGGCCATAAGTTGTGCGCGATCATTTTGTAATTTGTATACAGAAATAATTTCTGTCGGGTACAAAACCTAAAATAAACAATTGAATCAGGAAATAAAAATAAGTTTCATATTTATTACTAGAAGCGAACAAAATTATTAATTATTTAAACCATTTGAACTAATAATTTTCATTTATGGTGACTTCCATCCTCCAAAGAAATGTTCTGCTTCTTGTGCAACAGCTATAGTTAACTTATCGTTGTGGGCGTTACCAACAATCTGTAAACATTATATGAGAAATAAGTACAACATTTAGCTAAAATAAATTAGTAGATACTTGAAATCCAATTGGTAAATTGTTGACAAAACCAGCAGGACAATTTGTAACTGGTAATCCTAATACATTGAAAATTGAAACATAACTAAAGTCCATTATTTTATGAAACATTGAATAATGATAATGTGCAGTTGTTGTAAAAGTTGGATATAAAAGAATGCCGTTGTCACCCAACAGGTCCTACAAGCAAAGCAATCATTTTCATTATTTTTAAAAGTTATATGTTTATTTATACCTCAATCACTTTTTTAGTATTTTCGATTAATTTATAAACTGGAGGCTCAGATGTTTTCAAAAACAGATTATGCAAATATTTCACTATTCCATAAAAAAATAAAGGTAATGTGGAATCAGATCTAAAAGTTAAGAATCGCAGAAATTCAGACCAAAATTGAAAATCTAAATTTTTATCCAAGTATATGCTTTCTACTTTTTCCATTCCTAGCAATACTTCAATTGATATTGGAAATGAGTAGTGTAAATCTTTTATATCTACCTAAAAATATTCACGATCTTTATTATAGTTCTGACAATAATTCTAATAATACCTTTTCAACTAAAGCATTATGTTTTTCTTTTAAATAGCTTGCAAATAATTTCATACTGTTTATTATGTTCGCATCAACATTTTTTCCTATAATTGAGCTATTTTCCTTTTCCATATAATACACGTGAATGTTTTTAAAATTTGTCTTAAATAGAATAATTCAATGAATAAAAATGTAGTAAAATGATTTGTTTTGTAAATACCTCGTTGTAATTCACAAATGTGTTGGTTGATGTAAGAACAGACATTAACAGTGTCAAGTCTTCAGCATAGCGTGTTAATGGACCAGTTACTAAATAATCTTGTAGATGTGGATCGTGAATCTTTGGTTTGTACCCATCAATAGGTGTTAATTTAGGAGTCGGTTTATGTGCATATATACCAGTAAAAAATGCGGGTAATCTTAGTGATCCAGCCAAGTCGGAACCCAGGCCAATCACAGATGCTCCGCTGCTGATCATTGCGGCCTTTGGAAATTCAATATTCACGTTTACATTTTAGAAAATAATCAATTATTTGTTGTTTACCTCTCCTCCAGAAGAGCCGCCGACTGTTCTTGTCGTATCGTACGGATTTTTAGTTAAACCGGTTACCTTGTTGAATGTTTCCCAAAATAAGCACAGTTCTGGAGTATTAGTCACTGCCATTATTATAGCTCCGGATTGTTTAATTCGTTGTACCGCGCACGAATCACAATCACTTCTATATTTCGAATTATACTGTCCTACGTTACAACTCATATCTAAAATATACAAACATATTTGTATTTGATAAATCATTCCTAGTTGATTTAATACCTTTTACCATAATACTTTCTTTAATTGTAATAGGAACTCCAAGAAGTGGTGTTTCCTTCTGCATTTCCGTTATAGTTTTAAAATTATTAGCAATATTTTTATCTAATTCTATAGCTTCTTCCAGTGCTAGCGCAAATCGTTCTTCTACTATAGCATTTAAAATTTTATTTACTTCAATGGCGCGACTGATGTATGCACGCATTATTGTTTCACATGTCACCTGAAATAAATGAGAATATATATATAACATGTTTAAGAAAATTTTAAAATGCTTTTCTACCTGTTTAGTACGTATCATATGAGCCAGCTTGGTAGCGCTATGAAAGAGTAATGGATTTGTTATTGATGGACATACTTTTCTTTTACCTATTGAGTATAGCCAGCATAACGGTTCCAATACCAAAGACACAAGCCATAATCCGATTCGTGAAAAATAATATATGAAGATATAGATAAAGGGGTATTTTTTTACCATTTTCAAGCCACTAAGATTTTTTACACCCGTTGTATTCAGTATTATACAAAGCTGTCAGTAGTCGCTTTGGATTGTAATTGATGTTTTCTGTCCAACTTTCTTTTAAAATCAAGGCCAATGTTCTCAGTTTTTCAAGTCATTTCCATGCAATTATTCGACACCGACACTATGTATTTAATAACAACTTAACCTACCTACATTTTACGTATTACAGGAATTGCGATACATTCAATGTACTTTTAAAAATAAACAACAATAATTAAAATATACAGCTTGGCAAGTCAGCAAATGAACATTGTTTTTGTTTGATAAAAGAACATTTTAAATAATGAATGTTATTATCAGTATTACTTATCAACAGATATTACAGATGAAAATTTTCCAAGTAGCTACCTATTTCGATAATGTTAATTTGTCATAGTGTGATCATTTAATAAAGCAAAATAATGTGGCAATAAATAATATATTCATTTGATATTCATATTTTAATATTATTAACATAATGTTGAAATTTAACTTAAATATACAACTAAAAAATTACAAACGAAAACATCTAACATCATAGCAAATACACGTTCAAGGATACATTGATCATAAGTACGGCTCTGACCAATACTTGACAGTTCCACTCGGATGTTCAAACACAGCCGTACTTTTTACCCTGGAACGTAATTTTATGTCCTTTGGTTTGAGCATACTTTTGTGATTACTCAACAAACGCGATGGCGTTAAAATTGATTTTGAACTAAGTCCCGTACACTCGAGGAAATGTTCGTACGATGGTTCTGGGTTTCGCAAAATTTGCGGTGCATTCGTAACGTCATTCTCACGAACCACGTTGTTATTTCTTTGTGATGATAAGCTCTTCTGCAGTTGCTGAAGACTTTGTAGACTATGAGGGCGAACGTCTTTTGTAGCGCGAACTATTTCTACAGACGTATTAATTTTTTTTTCTGGAACGAGATTTTCAATTTGTTCAACAAAATTATCGGTTGATGTTGCTTCTTTTATCACATCGGGCTGTGGAACATTATCATCAAGATTGAGATTAAAATTGAGTAAATTTGAAGACTCTGATTGATACACTTCACCTATTTCACAATCGTCTAAATTAAACTCTTCAAAGTTTTGACTTAAATCAAACTTTTCAAAACTAGGAGTTTCATGTTTCTTTTCTTTCTCAACTACATTGGATTGCTTTTCGTAATCTTGTGGATATTCAAAGTTAGAAAACAATCTACTATTTACTTTATACCGTTCACTAGCGATATTTCTATTTCCAATCTGTGATAAGATATGTTGATTGTTAAAACTAGAAACCAAATTGGAAACAGAAGTCCCTATCATTATACGATTTCTGAGTTTGTCATTTGAATGCACACCTTTATGCTTTAAAAGTTGCGAGTTATTTTTTATGTAGTTATCTTGTGAAATATGTTCTATTTTCTTCTTTTCTTCAGTTTCCTCCGGAATAATTATTTCTGAGACTTGCGGCAATTTAGGAATTTCAGTTTCATTGTTATTCTTCAACATGTTATTAATTTGAGGCTGTTTTGAAGTTAGGAAACTATTTTTTTCTGCATTTTGTGCCACCAAAGTGGTTAATGTTCCTTCCAAAGAAATTGGATCATACAAAGAAACATGATTTTTATTTAAATTTGTGTCTGATACTTGTGAAACAGGAAATGTTTTTGACATGATGATTTTTTCAGTTGGTAAGTTTAATTCTGATATTGAACAATAGTCAGGTTCAGAATCAACTGTGAAATCGTCCAAGTTATCATCGAAGCGGTTTAATAAAGCACTTTGTATTTTAAATTTGGAAACCAAGTTGGCAGGTTTAGGCGGCAATGCGGGTGGAATCCTCGCTACTTTAGATTTCTTCATAATTTCGTGTTTCCGCACTGAATTAGTAGATACAGATGAAGTATCCATATCAATATAATAATGACTTTTATTTTCTAATTCATCTAAATTATTACATTTTGCTAGAGTTAATTTTTGTGTGGCCATTCTGTTGATTTGATTTTCTTGTAAATTTTCTAGTTTTGATGTTGGTGAAGACGTCTTGGTACTATTGGGCCAATTGTTGACACTATCCCCGCATTTACTCAATATTTGTTCATAATCGTTACTGTAAATACTTTGAGGTACTTCATAAAAGTTCGCGCCTCCCAGAATTGGTGTTTCATAGTAATCTGCATGTAATGATGGTTCTGTGACAACAGTGTCATTATATATGTCAGTGGTAATCTGGATATCTTTGCTTTCATCGCTAAATTTCACTCGTTTTTGTGATTTATTTTTTGGATTTCTATCTAGTTCCGGAGTTTTGGGTGGTGAATTGATGGAATCATTCATGTTTTGTAATAGTATTTGATTCATACATTCTAGCACAGGGTTGTTTCTAAACATATCTCGCTGTTCATCGTCCTCAGGGTCGCTGGCGCTCGCGTACCAGCTGTCATTGTGTTCACCTTCACCAGCATCAAACACGGATATCGTTTCTGTTATCAGTCTATTTTTAGCAGTATTAGTTTCTACTTGTAAAAACTCTTTCTCCTCGTTTTCTAAATTATCGTTTATTGAATTTACATCTATGTTTTGTTTATTTTCCTCTGTTTCTTGGCAACTTAATTCATCATTGGATAATGTTGTTGACTGCATTGACTCGTTATTCACATTTTCAGAAGCTGAACAATTTGTTTCATTCATTAATTTAGTATTCTTTCTAATTCCATGTAAACTATCCATTTTATCAGAAAATGTGTCGCTGAAATGATTATTATCAGCAAATAGTTCTTCTATTCTTTCTGATACTTTATCTATCTCCTCTTTAGTTTTTTGTGATTCACTTAAATCACTCGAAGCATCTTCGGCCGAACTTTCTGTACTTGATTCTCTGGATTTCAAAACTTCAAAATATGTACCAGTCATGCGTCTGTGATGATTGTTTTTTTTACAACGTTTGTTAGATTTATTGTACTTATTCTTTTCGTATATTACTTTACCGTCATCGTGGTGGGTATCTTCGCCGGATGAATGTATAGAGCTGGTTTCCCAGTTACTATCGCAACTATCGCAGTTGGAGGTGATAGGCTGAGTGTTGTAGTACTGACTACAAGTGTTGCAGAATTGCACAGTGTCGCGCAGGCGATGAAGTTCCTTACGCTGGCGATTAATGACGTCGTCCTTGTCGGCAAGTTGGTGGCGGATGAACGTCTGTTCCTGCTTGAGGCGCGCCTCAAATACCAGCAGCGAGCGTAGCACCCGGGTCAGCTGTTGGTCGCGGAGTTGCCGCTCGGATATAAGCTCCAGATCTTTGGCTTGCAATTTGCGCGTAAACTCTGACACCAATTGGCGACAGCGACGTGTCTGCAACTTCAAGGCGCGTTGGGCCATCTCCAGCTCCAAGCGGACGATGGCTGTTTCCGTCGAGTCCATCTGCAAACATATGTACGGTCAATCCTAAATACTACTATTCTAATAAATAAAATAATCATATATTACGGAAACCTACTCATCACTGTTACAAATTCAATCTATTTAATATTTTCATTTACTAACAAAGACCACGATGTTGTTGATTTTTGAAGAAAGATAACTCTCAGAACAATACTGGTTGACTTGGCATGTTTGTGTACATGAAAGTTGCTTAAACAGTAAGCTCGGTCCAAATCCGGATCGCATTCCAATCATAAACTCGACCAAGGTGAACGAACACGCGGACAATGTTCTGCTGTACGGATGGAAAATGAATAATTTGAAATCTCCCGCGAGACTCGGTACGGTGCGTGCAGCACTTTACTAACCGATCTGTCAACTGCGTCATGTGATGCGATGGACGAAAAATCTTAATCATCTGGGAGATCGGAATGCGGCCCGGATTAAAAGAAAGTTTGAGATGATTGTTTGCGGCCGAACACCTGAGGGCAAGCCACTGCCAACGTTATCTGCGTTTCGAAATATTTGCATACCAGCAACTTGACAATGATATGATTAAGTACTTGAATTTCCGTATTTATGGTATGTTTGATAATGCTAGAATGACATTTGTTGTTTAGCAAGTTTGGTTGGCTTTGATGATATGAATGGCGGCGCGCGGCGGTGACCGCATTCCTCGGTCGACATGTAGGTCCTGGCGGTCCGAGGATACGTGCTACCACCGGACCAAGTCCAACCTTCCGCCTCACAGTGTCACTACCACGTTAGACAGCGACAATTTTTTTTTCAAACATAAATTATATCAATAGCTACCATTACACAATGTGGTAAAAATACATGTATGTATTTTGAACCGTGATTGTTTCTAGTATAAAAATACGCAGCACAACAGGAACTTAATCCCAATTACAGTATAGGATTCGCACTCACCGAGCCCCAGTGCGATATTTCATATAATTTTTAACTTGAGTGCGATTCGAACTCGGGATCTCCGGATTCGAGTTCCACTGACGGTATTTATTTTCTACTAAATATAACATATTATTTATATCTTGTATGCCTAACAGACTATTTATAACATAAAATATTACATTAAATATAATATTACATTTAATATTTGATGGAAGATTTAGATTTACTATATCATGATAAAATAAAAATCATGTTCCAATCCTTATTTTTGAAAAAATGTAACAATTTTATCAGTACGTGTAATAAAATGAATAATTTACTCACATATATGTATCCTGAATAATATACATTGATTAATTTGATAAATATAAATGTTTATAACCAAACAGACGTACAAACAATTGCTTCTGCCTTTTTGCTAACACTGAGACGGACAAAATAAATGTTAGTTATCATTGTAGAAAAACCGCATGACTAAAATGTTCTGGCAGTTTGAAACAATCAAGTTGACAGCGGACATGATATCATTTGCTTTCGTTTATCACTTTCATCCTGTACATATTAAATAAACGGGCGTGGTTTTTCTTATCACTAGATGTGAAAATATTTATAAATTTTACGAAAATACGTCTTATTAATAAATCCATACGTTTCATTCAATTATATTTTTTATAATATTTTTTTTTTGTTATTTTAACAAAATTTCATATCTTTATGACTATTTTGAATATAGAACCTATTAAAGCGGCGAATTCCGATCATTTTTTAATTTACGACTTTTTAAAATGTATTTTTCACATGGATGTGATGATACAGTTATATGCTAAATAGCTTCTAAATGTACATTTTTATCTCTCTAAATGTTTGAGTGACTTTGTTAAATAAATAAATATATACATGCTTAAACATCAGTGCATACTAATATAACATATTAGATGCAAAATATTTCTTTTCAATGAATAAGTTATGATTTCATGTATATTTTGATATACACTGCTGTATGGAGTAAATGTAATCACACGTTTTTCATCGTTACCCATGATAACATAAAACCATTTCCGTTTGTTGTAATTATAAAATAAATGGATTATCTACAAACCTCAGACTCAGAACAAAATGCAAAACCATAATAAAGCATATATGTATATGTAACAATAGATTGGAAAGAAAAGAAATAAAGTGTGATGATGTTGCGTGGGCCAGATGAACACAACACGAGGAAGAATAGAAATTCAGTTGGCGATGGATGACATGTATGCCACTGGGCCATGTCATGGTCCGAATCGAATAAATTACATTCCAATGTTTCTCTCGAGAGAGAAAATCTCTATGATATATCGTTTACTTATTCATGTTTGTATTCTCAAACAATATCCAGCAATCGAAATATAAAACTATCAGAATCAGAAGATACAATAGTAACATGACATTCAATAAGTCGTAATTTAAAAATTGTTAACAAAATACAAATTTAATTAGAGTTTACACAAGGCAGAATGCTGAAAAATGTTTTTAATTGTGGCTAATTAAAACAATAGCAAGTTCCTCAATTCATTCAACAATTTAGCTTAGTTTAGAAAATGAAAGACCTTGTAAACAAACGAAAGCATCTGACATCATACGAAAGGTTACACGAGTTAACGATTTTATTTACTGCAGTATCACATATGCACTCACTATTCGTATAGTGAATTATGTAGGTATAGTATGTTCAAAGATATTCCGTTATGGCTTTAACTTACTAAGCCTGTGTTGAACCGCACATAGTAAGAGATTCTACCTGTTGGCGTTCAGGGTAGGATTGCAAAATATTTAAATTCGGAAATCTCTAATCTCTGTGCGGATTACGTATTTCAGATTTACTTGAAATAATAATTAATTCGCTCGTGAATTCGTAAATTAAACCGGTATTATTACATATTAGGGAAAATAAGATAACAAAGGCATACTTACTGAGTAGGTATATAAATGAGTTTTCAAAAATTTAAAATCAGTAGTAATACTAACTTTCGTACTGAGGTCAATTGATTTAGAAAATCAATATATTGATATTAATAACATTACTAAAGACTTTATTATAAATATTCAAGACTCAAGTGACGATAGTGAAATGGATTGTGATAGTGACAATGATATTGTCGAATAATTACATATACTATGTTCAAAGATACTCCGTTATGGCCCTCTCAGTGGGTCTATTGTTAGGGATTTAAGCTTGATTTATAGGGGTGCAAGGACAGGTATGTATTCAGTATTTCCCAATTTAATTTAATTTGTATATATATATTATAATAATGAAACAGAGAATTTTATACAAATATTAGAGATTCCCGAATTTAAATATTTTGCAATCCTACCCTGAGCGCCAACAGGTAGAATCTCTTACTGTGTGCGGTTCAACACAGGCTTAGTAAGTTAAAGCTGTAACGGAATATCTTTGAACATACTATATGTATAGCAGTGTAATATTTTGTATTTATTGTTATGTATGACACTATTGTTTATTTGCATTATTTAACTAAATGAAGAATTGTTATACAATGATACTTTCATGTATCATTTTTTTTTGCTTCATTATCAATAATAATATTTGTACAAAATTCTCTGTTTCATTATTATAATATATATAAAAATTAAATTAAATTGGGAAATACTGAATACATACCTGTCCTTGCACCCCTATAAATCAAGCTTAAATCCCTAACTATAGACCCGCTGAGAGGGCCATAACGGAGTATCTTTGAACATAGTATACTTGTGTATTGTACAGCATGAATATTATGCTAGTAATTAGTTTTCTTGAAATGTAAGATATTTTAATGGTGTATTTGTCGAAATCCATTTCATTTTAAAAGTCTGACAACATTACTCCCCACATTCATGATAAAGTTTTATTTAACTAACTGAACAAATATAACATATTTACTGATTTCAATGACTCGGTTGATTATACTTGTACTAATATGAACAAATCAAACGATATTGAGGTAAATTACTTGAAAATGTTCGTCGTGGCATTTGGCATTGTTGTTATCTATATAAATAACTATTTAGATAGCGTTTATAGCACATAACAATAAACTTATCTAAAACCGGTATAATATAAGGGGACTGGAGTGATAGCATGGCAATGTAGTAGGCGCGATATTGTGTCACGCGGTAACTAACGAAGAATAGAAACAACGATGATATCACTAGAAGTACTGCACGTAAATCGTGCCACAGCCACCCCAAACTAACACTTTTTGCTAGAGATTAAATATACCTGTCCTTGTTTTAATATTGATTCAAGTTATCTGTGGAGTTGCGTGTTTGGTTGATGACACATGCGATCATAATATTAACATCAACTGAAGCTTATTATTTATTTCTGTTGCACATTGTTTTTACTTATTATTGCCATAAGTCAAAAACTATGATTCAAATTAATCAGTTCGAGAAGTCAATTTAATTGAATAAAACTGTGAAACTCAAACAATACACAAGTTTAATGAATAAAGAATGAATTGTCCAATTTCCCTACATTTTCTATATACCTATATAAAATTAAAAAAGTAACCACCGGTTCATCATCATTAAAGCCCGGATTTTTATTCAATTGCCTAGATCCAAATTTTAATATACTTTAGGCAATTTAGTTTTTCTATACATAGGTAATATGTTTACGTGTAATGGAAGGTTTTTTTTTCGTGCCTTAGAACCTATATTTTCTATATTTTGGTTATTGTGCCTATTTTACCTTATACAGCCTATTTTGCCTATTTTTGTTGCCTATTCTAACTTTTATTGAGCAGACAAGGTTTATCATCTACTTCGTTAACTAATTCAGCACTCGACAAAGTGTTTCAACCTAACTTATAATATTTAAAGTACTTATTTTAATCAAGTTTTTCTGTGTGAATTTAAAATGCCGAAAGAAAAAATGTTTTTTAGTCAAAATTTTACGTGGCAATTCAATTGTGTCTTTGCCATTAATCTATGGAGCTGAGGTAACTTTAGACGATATGGCTAAATATAAGAACGCTCCTGTCACATTTTGTGATATCGAACGAAGTTTTGAACTTACAAGCTAGTTCTGACAGACCGAAGACAGTCCCTTTCCAAAAATTTCATAGAGCAATTGCTCGTAATATTTTGTGAACTAAAGTATACTACATAATTTGAATTTACATAATAGTTAATAAAATGAGAACCCTACATTATTATTTTTCAGATTGCGTAAATTTTTGTTTAAAATGATTATTTTTTTCTAACGAAGAGTAGATACGAGTACCAATATTAGAAAAAGGATTCGTTTATTTTTTTAAAAACAAATTATTTACATTTAGGCTGCGCCTAAAATCCCGCCTATTTTAGAGTAATTACCGGCCTATATGCCTGCTTATTTGGCTGTTTTTAAGACCCTAAATATCCGGGCTTTAATCATCATGGCCTGACCAATATTTTACAGTTAAGAATCATTACTGGTTGAATAGTTTCTTGTTTCACATTTTAGTTTAGCAAATATAAATATTTTTTTAAATATTTAAAATAAAAATACATTTCTCTCACCAACATTTCTTTTCATATTAAAAATAGGTATTTAATAATATGAAAACAAAAAGAGAATAGAATAGATTTGAACAAATTGAATGGCAAAGAAGTGATAACATTGTAAAGAAGAGTTATGAAGAATTAGAAATAGTTGCGTTTGTTGTAAATTCGGGTAGTATACCTTATTACGGATAAAGTCAGGTCCGGTGTAAATGGTGAGTGTCGACTTATTGCCCTCAGCAGCCTCGAGCAGGCTGCTGGTGCTGAGCGTGTGGTACTTCATACTACGGTGAGACACTGACACACACACACTCGCGTTATGTTACACATGCACTAGGAGATTCCACCAGAACCAGAGGTCGTGTTCGTGTTCCTTCCAAGTAGTTCATTCTGATGTTGACAACTAACGCACTCACTCACTGTCAGTTCTGTTACAACATTGCGTGGCGGTACCGCGCCGTGTTGCCTTCACAAAGTGTGCGTCTTAAGTAAAAACGTTGTGTGTGACGGTTAGCCGCGGAGCCGTTCCCCTCTCTGTTACCTGAGTGCGAAGAACGCGCGGGCTGCGGGGAGACGTGACACGCTGCCACGGCCTCTACTTGGCGCGCGGCTTCTCCACGACCTCAGACCCTACACTACACCCTACACACTCCGTTACTTCTTATACAACACATATATCCTTCACCTCTTATCGCCTTCATCACTTCATACATATTTCACTTTCTTACACGTCAGCTGTACTCAATAATTACAAACATTTATTCAACTTTTTTCAATATTACTAACAACTCACAAATATCTACTTCTGTAATTATTTAACAGAACATTTTCAATCGAAACATTTAGTAAAAAAGTATTGATTTGAATAAATTAATAGGAAATTGCACAAAGTAATTTACATATAAATATGCATACATACGAATATACAGGTGGTCATGTCGTAGATTACTTCTTGTATACATAAATAATAATCAACTAAATTTAACTTGTCGACAACAATAACAAATTCAAGGTGAGAAATGAATGTTAATGAACCAAATTAAATTAAATAAAACATTATTTTTGAATACATATTATAAGACAATGCACTTTATAGGCACGTATTTAATCATATGCATATTATATACAAACATGCAGCAATAGTTATTTGTGTATTAAGAGCGTAAAGTGATTCTTTGTTACTCGAGCACGGTAATTGCAGCGCTAGCTGCAATAGTGCAAGAGGAACAAAGACACTTTACGCTCGTGATACCACATAATTTTTTCTACGATTGCATCTTAAAGTTATTAAAAAACGTAGGTATACGTCTAAAACTAAATTCGTTTTGTTAACTGTCAATATGACAAGTTTCTGTTTTGTTTGTATCCCTGGTAACTATTGAAATAATCTTTTTCGCGCGTTGCCATTGGAAACGCGCGAATTTAACGTCTTTTTCGCGCGTTGCCATTGGAGACGCGCAAAAAAGATATTTTTCGATTGTTCCACAGAAAACGTCAACTTTACGATGACAAATGAGAGCGTAATTGTCATCTTTCATAGCAATCGTAGAAAAATATATTGTTGATGTATCAACGTAAGAAATTATCTACTCGCATTTAAATTATAAAGAACAACTTTGGCCATTGTTGACATCATACAATTAAATAAACCAGGTGAAAGTTAGTATTTAATTTTATAATGTATAGTGCAATATGCATTACTCAATCTAGATGAAGTGGGCATGTACATATAAAATAAACCTTCAAAATCTAGATATAACAATTAATAAGCAATCATAAAATAAATATTTCACAGGAGAAAAACTAATAAAATAGTTACTATTATAATTATATAGTAATAATTTTCCGCAAAGAAAGTGTCTTGTATAATACAGGAAGTAAATGAATTGAAAATATCTTTATTATTACTTGATATCTATAAATTAAACGCTTAATAACTGATACAATAAAACTTGTTGTGAATTTATAGGTTTATATACTAATCAAATTAATATTTTAATGTGGTTGATGATTTGTGATCATATGTCAGATAATGACAAACTTTCTGCAGAAAACTGAAGCAGAGAGTAAAGAGTGTAAGTAGAGTATGACGATGATTAGAAAATGCATAATGAGAAAAATGAAAGTAAACAAATTATGAACTCTTAATTTGTTAAATGAATCCAAATGTAGTAAAATTAGAGGCCATGTTATTGATTAGCTACTATAATAAAATAGTGTTTGTTGTGATTGACCGTTACTAAGTGTGTCCATGCACGACCCCTATGTATCACGTGATACCCCTATCCTCAACTAACATGAGGCTACGGGAAATTAAACTGTATGACTAATATACAGTTATACAACTAATTCAGTTGTCAACAATTTTCTTAGTGTCGCCAACAGGGCCGTCTTAATCATATTCTGCGCCGGGGTGCCGAGTGGTCAGTCTGCGCCCCAGCTCTTGTCAACCAAAAAAACGCAATATAATTTTTAATGTTTCATTGAATTATTTCTCAAAATTCTTAAATTATACAAATAAAATAATAAATTATACAAATTAAAAATCAACACTTGCTGCCCGGAGAAAATACATCAGTAATGTTTTATTTTATATTATTATTTAATAGTTACGCATTTATTCTGATTATTATTTATAATTTATATTTTAAAAAGGATTCAATTATATAATATATTAAATAAAGAAAAGGCTCCAGAATCCAATGTTTTTATAAAATATTTATTTGTGGACGTTTCGAGCTAAAATATTAGCTCATCATCACCACCTTAAAATATAAATACAATAATTATAATATAAAACTAGCAAATTCATCAAAATGACAATCCTTTTAAAAACTTAAAAATATAAAACAATATTTGTAAAATGTCAATAATAACAAAAAAGACAAAAGAATGAAAAATAAAAATAGGAAAAACAAAAAATAATAAATAATTAAAATAAAATATATAAAATTGAAATTGTTAAATTTCCTACAAAAATTTGAGCATATTTAAAATTATGATACGCATCAGTTTGATAATTAATCGAGGTATCATGGTGTAAATTTATATGTAACATTTATAAAATAAGTCTATGCTTTTTATTTTTCATAACATCAATAATTTTGGTTTCAGAAAAATTAAAAATGTGTCCAGTCTCCTGGTGGTGACGAGTTAAAGCACTATGATTTGGATCAAGATGCTTGCAATAATAATTATGTTGATATATTCTTTTTTCTAACGGTTGTGAAATCTCTCCAATGTAACATTTTCCACAAGACTTACATGGAATTTTGTATACAACATTTTTATATTTAGATTTTGCAATTTTGTCCTTAGTTTGTGTATAAAGCGAATTAATATTAGTGAAGTTAGTAGTTATAATTTTAATATTGCAGTTACCAACAGTTTTTCTAATTCCAGATATTAATTTGTTATCAAAAGGAATAATAGCTACAACATGCACAGTGTACGAAACAGTGCAATGACGTTGTTATTGAATGACTTAGGGTTTAATGAAATATCGAAATTACTAGCGCTCGGCATGTGTGCGCCCCCTAGGACTCTGCGCCCGGTAAAGACGGCCCTGGTCGCCAAATGCCTCGGACTTTGAATTTACAGTCAAATCTAAACCATTGAAGAGCAGGGATGCCCGAGATCTTGAATTGTTTGTTCTGCGTTCTGTTTGAGCATGAAAATGCCTCGCTGATCCGCAAGCAAATCTTCAAAGTGTTACTTAGTATTCGGTAACAATTAAGATATCTACTCCTTGTTGTTGTTACAGAAATGCAGTATACGTATGGTAATATTTCATGTTGTTTAGGTCTAGCCGTGAGATATGGCTGCCCGCTGCCATATCACACAGATAAAATACGATTTAGTTGCTTTTTACTTCCTTGTACGAAGTAATAATATATTTTAATGAAAAACTATATTAAAATATAATCCAAAACTTTTCAAATTTGGTATATAAGACTACTATATCAATGGAAATAACATAATAGATTTTGGTTAAAAGGGATTAACCGGAAGTGATACATTACATGAAGCTGCTAACAGTTTTTCTTGAAAAAAATGGAATTATTCTGATTTTATAAATAAATGCTGCGAATAAAAGTTTTAGAGAATTAAATTCTGCGTCTACCACATTAAGAATTATTTAATTAGCCTTTTGTATAAGCGAGATATGTTAATTTAAAAATTATATATTTTTTGATGGGGTAGGTGGCTCAGTGGTATCGAGTCGGCGTGTGGATCTTGAGAACCATGGTTTAATCCCCAAAGACAACAAACAATTTTCACCAAATTAAATCTACCCCTGTGGCTCCCTTTCCACTAACATCTTTGTGTGATTTGACGGCTGGCAACTGTATGAATATATTACTTATCGAAATCTGCTACGACAGAGTGTCACACTCAGTAATGGGTAAAAGGCGTGATGATATATTTATTTATTTATTTATATATTTATTTATAATCTTTGAAAGTGAGAAACGCTCGCAATAATTTCTAGTGTTCCCAGCTGGTTTGTTTATATGCGGGTATATTTCTTTTGAAACCGAATGGCATTGTATGCAGTAAAATTTCCGTTAGCACATCCCTGATCTTAGCGCGTGCCACATGCCAAGCAGTAAGGGTAAGTTATGAGATCCCGGCAGCAGCTGCCCTTATTGCAAAAGTCACACGCCCTGTGCCATCTCATATTGCTTTTCTTAAGTTTCATCAGCTGCTGCTGCTGCTGCTGCTGCTGCTGCTGCAAGATATAACATCTGTCACTCATTGTTATTTTTACAATTAAATCATCTACATAACTGTTACTGAGTCTCTGCGTAATTATAGAAATGTAAACAATATATGATTTAAGAATACAACAGGTCATTTAAGTTGTAAAATAATTCATATTAAAATCTGTTTTGACGTGTAAATACAACTAAATATAATTATTATTGTTATAATATTGTTTTTGTAATTTTACGCACTAATGAACATGGACACTTCTAGTGAAATCAACAAAATGTTCTTTTGAACAGGACCGGTTCTAAAATTTTAATACCTTGAAGATATTTAGTTAAATGAAATAAATAAATATATCATCACGCCTTTTACCCATTACTGGGTTTGGCACTCTTCCGTAAGTGATATATTTTTTCCGCATGAAGTGCGGTTACCAGCCGTCAAAGCACGGCCCTCAAAGATATTAGTGAAGGGGGAGCCACAGGGGTAGATTTTAAATTGGTGAAAATTGTTTGTCGGCTGTGGGGATCGAACCAGGGTTCTGTAACAATGCGGTATCGCGGTTGATGCGTTTCATCATGCACATTCATAATTGTTTTTAGCTGATGAGTTGTAGACTAAATTATTATTGTTGATTTAGAATGAACATATTTGTAGTTTCAATTACTTGGAATTAATTGTTATTTTAATTGATAAATTCTTCAGCTATAAACAATATAGATTGACTTTTGCCTATTCAGCGTCTGCGGTAAATCTTTGTTCTGCCGACAAGATGATGTAAATTATATTCCTTCTAGAAGGAACTGACACGTAGTCATTGATAAAGATACCTAATACATTTCCCCGTAAGTTCTCAGCACCCTTCTGGTTGCTCCGAGCTTAGTTAGTGGTCTTCGGATGAGCTGGTGCCTGATTAGTAAGTTTATTGTAAAAGTTCTCTCCAGCTCTTGGATGAGCTGGAGCCTGATCAGTAAATTGTTGTTAATCACTTGTAAAGGCTAGAAATGCTTTAGTGGTTAAGTTGTCTCGAGCTCTTTGGATGCGGGTCACCTGTTGTGACGCCAGCTCTTTGGGTGAGCCGAGACAGTAGTTTGATAATCACTTGGGAAAGCTAGAAAGGCTTTAGTGATTGAGTTGACTCCAGCTCTTTGGAAGAACCTGGTCAGTAGATTGATAATCACTCGGGAAAGCTAGAAATGCTTTAGTGATTAAGTTCAACTCATCGTCTCAAACTATTTTGGTTTATAGTTTGTTTGAACTACTGTTTTAAGTTCAGTAGTAATTAAATTATATTGCTATAATTTAAATACGAGCAAGTGCTCAAATTCTGTATTTGTTTGTCCTGTGTTGTGTAAACTATATATATCATATATTTATAATAAATAGTGTTAAACGTAATAGAAGATTGGTTGTGATTCTTGAGGAAAGTGTACCTATCCAAACTACCCTAGTGTTGTGTTTGTGTTTGTCATTCGTTGACACTCAGATGACTTCGAGACCCACCAGCCGCTGATGACTCCTGAGCAGCCTGCCATCATCTACAGCTGTTGGTTGTAGTTAAAGTACACACATCACTAATATCTTTGGGGGCCGTGATTTGACGGCTGGTAATCGCACTTCACGCGAAGAAATATATCACTTACCGAGATCTGCTTAGGCAGAGTGCCACACTCAGTAATGGGTAAAAGACGTGATGATATATTTAGTTATAATTTTCAATTGAATTGTAAAATAAATAAAAACTAGATTTGAATGTTTTTGTAGGACGGCTGTGATGCATCGTCTTGAACCGGTCGCGGTATTTGCGCTCGATATTACCTCGGCAAGGGGGTGCGCTCGCGCTGTTCATTATTGTCATGCCCATGCTGATACCGCGTTGACGTTAAAAGTGAGTTCCTGTTCATATTGCATGCAGAACTGTGTCATATTCTATTTTATTCTTCTATTAAATATCACGAAATTGCCGTATATATCCGAGTGAAAAGTGCGAAAAATAAATAAATAAATAATGCAACCTATTTGTAAAATACAATTATGTACTGATGAAATATATTTATAATAAATCTCTTGTTGAAGGAAAGAACAATTTATTTATTGAAAATTAATTATGTAACATAAACCTACAGAAAAAATGTTCTTAGTTTATATTAAATATTTAGTAGTGTTTCAAAACTAAAACGTCATTTTTTCAACCTCTTGAAATATGTTGCAATAATACAGATAATAATTTGTAAATATAAAGTTTATATTTTCAAGTTACATAATGTTATTTATAATTATTAAATTATATATTGGTGACCATACTAACTACGCTTCTATAGTAACGAAATATTTGTGTATTTTGTTTCAGTGCAAAATTCATGTGACATCATATGTCAAAATTTACGTGATAAATTTGTTGGTGTATTTGATAAAATTTGTACGGTGAACTAAATTCTAGTGTTGAGAATGTCTCTGGAATTGATATCGTCACCACAACCCCACTTCATTCCTGGGTAACTATTTTGCATGAATAAGTACTGTGGTATTGTTTACCTCCTATGACCTATCCAACATTTCTACACTTGTGAATAATTATACTTAGTCATTTGCAAGTGGCTGGGGGTCGTGTGTCCAAATACTAAATAATATTACGCACAACTGCGCAGCAACACAACACACTTCTTTATTATTGTCCCAAAAACATAAACATTTCTATCAAATCAAATCTTTTCATATGGATTTTATATATCTATGACCTTTTCTTTCTCAGTCTAATGACCTCACGTATTTACAAAAACTATAAATGACATTCTACGACGTATGACATACCTTGAGCATACATACATATTCTTAATGTCACGTTCACTAATAATATTCAAAACAAACAAAACATAATTTTTATTATTTTATTTTTAAATAAAAGCATATATATATGTATATATATATATATATATATATATATATATATATATATATATATATATATATATTTAAAATGACACAGTTATTAAAAACTTTGAATGTATGTGAACCACACATAATTTTAAAAGGTAAATAATAGTGTCACTAATTTACTCAATAATATTTGTTAGTTGGCTTGTGAATGGTGTGATAAACATGAATCACTTTTATTTATTCAATTCTTGACCATCTGTTGTAAAGATC
The DNA here is from genome assembly GCA_947425015.1 of Pterostichus niger. Taxonomy (NCBI): domain Eukaryota; kingdom Metazoa; phylum Arthropoda; class Insecta; order Coleoptera; family Carabidae; genus Pterostichus; species Pterostichus niger. The sequence goes on from OX380341.1 coordinate 36,088,555, forward strand.
ATATAACTCTTATACTAACTCATTTATTTACAAACATTTGTAAATATGCAATTACTAATAAAAATGATAATTAAGAAATGCAGTGAGATAAAATGTTTGCATATTTATATATAACTAGTAATGAATGTTGTACAGGTACACGGGTTTCTGTCCACAATATAAATATAGAGTAGGAAATACCTATGGAAGTACTACCCACAAATTATTGCTGGACCCTACTGTCGCTCATGCTGAACACTTAGTGTTATCAGATCGCAGCGCAGATGATTATCAGGTATCTTCAAAAATTCATAAATATATACAACAGTTATTTATAAATGATATGGAAATATTTGTAGGTGGTTCGTCCACCGCAAAATGATATAGACATTGTAGAAGCTAGGACTAAATATGGAGACCCTGTTTATAAACATCCGATGTTACCGGGATATGATGGTGGGAAATTGTTCATTTTATTTTTTATTCTATCACATTTCATATTTCATACTCCGGTATGGTCTAGTGGCTAGGATACCTGGCTCTCACCCAGGAGGCTCGGGTTCGATTCCCGGTACCGGAATAATTTTGTTTTTATATATTAATTAATTATTACAGATACGACATAAAATTTAATATTTAATCAACTATTATTTGTAATATCCTTGTTTAAAGTTGAAAATTAATTTCTTCTATAGTAAACCACAATTTTATTTCTTTTAAATATGCCAGATTAATGATTAAAATAGTTATTTGTGTATTAAGAGCGTAAAGTGATTCTTTGTTACTCGAACACGGTAATTGAAATTATTAAAAAACGTATGCGTACTGAAAATAAATTCGTTCTGTCAATTGTCTATATGACAAGTTTCTGTTTTGTTTGTATCTGTGGTAACTATTAAAATAGGCGCGCATTTAATATCTTTTTCGCGCGTTCTCATTGGAGACGCGTAAAAAAGATATTTTTCGATTGTTCCACAGAAAACGTAAACTTTACGATGACAAATGAGAGCGTAATTGTATACTTATCATAGCTATCTTAGAAAAATTCATTTTCCTTCTTGAATAAATATATTGGCAATAAAAATGATTATTATTGACGATTTTGTGTTACGAACAGATTATCATATAAAAATACATTATTTAGTGCAGAAATGATTCATGCCTTACGGAGCTCTCAAATATTTTTACAAAAAAAATTAAAAATTACAAGAGCAATTACTGTACTAAATGATGTGTCCAGAAAATTCTAGTTCCAACTAAAAAATGTCACCTATATCGTTTCTGAATTAAGCAATTCAGTTTACAAATATTTTGTACAGGTTTCGTACCACGATTAAATGGACTTTTGGGACAATCCTACAATGTTGCGGCCACGGAAGCGATATCAGCTTTTGAACAACAGCAACTTGGTAACAAAGAAGCTCTGAACCAGTTGGTAAAAGTATGCAACATTCAAAATAGTCAATGGGAACCCAGAGATGTTGAAGATCGAATGGTGAGTGGAACTTTGAACAATTTCAAAAATGAATATGATATATTGTGTGATGTTTGCAGTTGGCAGAGAGTCAATTCAAGTTGCCATTGCTAGAAGTGCGACCAGAATGTGCGGGAATCATGAGAAACATTCCGGTAGATGAGCCGCCGATAACGCCGCCCAAACAGTCTGCGAGCCCTTACTTCATGGACAACTCGAATCCCGACAAAAATCTTAAGCAAGGTACAATTTCAATATCAACAAGATGTAAGAGTTCGGTCATCCGCTTCCCCTATACATTTTTTATTTTCCAAACCTATATTATAATAGATGAAGTATTGTGATGGTGATTTTAATGAATATTCACGTTTTATTCCCTACTGATTAATAGTTTTTAACTCGACGTAAAAATAGGCAATTTAATATAGGAGTAATTAAAATCGAGTAATTTTAAATTGTGAAAGGATCACGGTGTTATGTGAAAAACAAAACACTCAGTCAGTTTAAATCAAATTCCTGTCAAGTTTAAATTAAAATCGTTGAACATGTACGACCGACTATATAACTCAGTTGTACAACAACACAGATATAGTTTGTAGCATCATCAGCAGCAAACACATTCATTTCTAACATATAATGTTGTTTCAGGTTTCGCAGGACACATTCCCTTCGGTTATGCAGAGTTTGGAAAGTCGCACGAACCGATGACGAACTCGGCACTGTGCAACTTTACGTCAAATTACCGTCAGAGACAGAGCACCGAGTGGGCCCCAGTCACCATCAGCAGACCTGACCCACCGCTCATTATCCAGCCCTCTGAAATCTATCTCAAACACATGGGACAGCTACCCAACTACGCCGGACACATTCCTGGTGAATTATTCAGGTAAGCACACAAGGAAAACAGTGAGAGTGTGTTTGTTGTCATATGGAACGAATGAAATAAACGCATGTATACAGAATATGGTCCAGATTAGAAATGCATTTAATTGAAATATATTGATATTCCCATTTCTTGCATATCGTTGTAAAATAATTTGAAAACTTTTGCGCAACGAAAATCTGATTGTTTTTTATATTATACATGCGGGAATAAGTTTTCCCTGATGAGAAAAATATTGCAAATAAAAACTAGAAAATTAAATTTTGTACCTAAATCAATTAACAAAGTACGTTTTACTTATTTTATAACTACTTAAATTAATTTAATGTTGTTAGCGGTATCGAGTCGGCCTGTGGATCTTGAGAACCCTGGTTCGACCCCACAGCCGACAAACAATTTTCACCATTTTAAATTTACCCCTGTGGTTCCCTCTTCACTAATATCTTTGAGGGCCGTGATTCGACGGCTGGTAACCGCATTTCACGCGACAAAGTATATCACTTACCGAGATCTGCTTAGGCAGAGTGCCACACCCAGTAATGGGTAAAAGGCGTGATGATATATTTATTTATTTTATTTTAAACTGTCACATATATTTTGAACTGATTTTAACAGTAACTATATAAATAAAAAGTCATAACTAGATTGATTTAGGAGCAAAATTTAATATTCTAAATGTCCATTAGTACATTTTTTCAGCCAAACTAGAGAGGAAAGGAATATTTTTCCCACTCGAGTTCAAAGTTTACGTCACGAGCATAGTGAAAACGCGCTTTCTTCTCGTTTTAGGGTACATTTATCTTGGAGCGACGATAAACGAATAGAGCAGCGATATTGAGAAAAACTTTCTATAAGAGCTGTTATATACAATTTTTTCAATTTCTTTGTTCTTATCGTTGTAAATTTATTCATTATCTCTGACAACAGCGCCAAAACTGTTTTGAAATGTCATTACCATATTAGATTTCTTAAAGCCCATTGATATATTACTTATATTTGTAGATTGTACCTACTAAACATATTAATCGTTTTTATTTTTTGCAAAGCTATTTTTCAAATTCAACATAAACATAATATAAACAAAAAGAAAACAAAAATGTACATTGCTTCAATCTAACGTATAATAAGCGCTTCTTTTCGTTACTGCTGATATCGTCGCTCCAAAATAAACGCACCCTTAAACAACAGATTTTTCAATAAAATAATGAATTTCTAAAATTTTTTTTCTTTTATAAAATAACATTCATGTAACACTACAATTTAATTTCTTTATATGTATTTGAAAGTAGTAAACTTATTTGTATTTTTTTGTTTCAGATTTGGTAAAACATTTGGCAACGACTCGAGAGATGCGAAACGTTGGCTACGCGGAGATTATAGTACTTAAATACAAAGTATTTTGTAGTAAAATATATTTTGTTAACATAGAACAATATAGAATTCTCTAAAATAATCACATGGAAGATAGCGGTCATATATTTTATTTACTCCTCCAGTTATTCAGTATTTCCGCTGCCTTTTTCAAATTTTCATCATCCTGTAAAAAAATACTGTCAATAAATAAACCAATAATAAATACACAAGCAAACCACCTTAATAAAACAGTAACGCACGTAATCTTCAACTAAATGTTTGTTTTGCTCGCTGTAGAAAGCGGTCGGTGGGATTCCTTGCAGACCGACATTTTTTGTCATCCACTTTGTAAAACGGTAATCACGATATTTATCTGTTTCCTCTTCCAACTTTACCTTGGATGCTTGAAATATACATAATAATATAAAAACATTAAATTGCTTAAATTACGACATTTACTCGGAAAACTACTATTTCAGTTCTAAAAATTCGAGTCAATATAGTAGATATAAATAGAGCAATGCTAAATTCTGACAAATCAAATAAAATTGCTAGTGAGGACGTCAGATGAAGTGAATTTATTTGTAAGTAGTGATGTTTTAGCTTATTTAAAAAAATACTGTTTATTTCTAGTTTAAATTAGCAATTCAATATTTTGATTAACGTCAATTTCTGTTTAAAATATTTATAAATTTGCTATTAAACTTCTGTATTTTTATAATCTATATCTAATCTATTAAAAAAAAATGATTTGTGTAACTATTTGAAGAATACACTTACATAAAAGCCTTGATTAGATAAAAAAATATATCTTTCAAATAAACTAAATTAATAACATCTTTTCAATATTGCTCATTGTAATAGGATTCTTTGAAATGAAAAAGGTATAAATTCATATGATAATGAAATCTTGCTACCTAATGGAGACCAATCAGCAATCATAAAATATCCGCCATCCGGAACAATGGGCGTCATGCCCACATCCGTCAGGAACTTGACCATGAAATCCCGCTTGGCCTCTAGTTCCCTCGGGAGTGAAATGAAGTAACAGTCATCTTGTCCAAGACGCTTTAGCTCGATCTCGAAGCCACGGGCCACAGCCTCCTGCACGGGCGTGGTGCATGTATACACGCAGTTTTGATGCACCATCTGCAGATTGACCATGAGGTTAGCGGGCCCATAAGCCCAACCTGTTTTCCATCCAGTTACGCTAAATGTCTTGCCGGCCGAACCAATGGTGATGGTTCTTTCCCACATCCCGGGCAAGGTTCCTACAAATATTACAAGTTCTCAACTTGATGTGAAAAGCTCTCGAGCTTCACGTTCTTACCAATGCGAATATGCTTGTTCGGTTTGTAAACCATCCACTCATAAACTTCATCCGAAATGCATAAAACATTCCATTTCTTACATAGATCTGCAATCATTTGCAGCTCCTCTAACTTAAACACTTTCCCTAGTGGATTGTTTGGTGTATTCAATATTATCATTTTGGTTTTATTGTTAAATAATTTCTCTAATTCAGACTTATCTAGCACCCAATCATTGGAAGTAATAACACCAGTGGTTTTTTTCTGAAAATGATATGAATAATAAGAAATGATTGTTAAATCAAAATAACAAGTGTTACTGGTTTAAGTGGTATAAACTTTGGGATTCCACCAGCTGAACGAATCATTGGCTCATAGCAGTCAAAGAATGGTTCAATGATGATAGCTTCATCTCCATCGTCAATATGCGCCATGATGGCAGAAAATAAGGCTTCGTAAGCTCCTAAAGTGACTAGTATTTCAGTCTGCGGGTTTATTTCTCGGTTAATCAATTGTGAATACAGTTTTGCTAGTGCGGCTACCAAACGTGGATGTCCCTGCATAAAATTAAGTTCAACTGAATAGAAATGATTCATTTAACAAATTGTATATCGTACAAAGCCTCGGGTGTACTGTTGTAACAAAACATCATCACTTTTTGCAATATCTGCAAGAGCTTGAGTTACATGAGCTGGAGCTGCATAATCAGGGAAACCTTGTCCCAAATTCAATGGTTTATATTCCAGAGCCAATTGAATATATTCTACCCTATTAATGAGCTTGTTATATTCATATTTTATATATTATATAGTAACTATACTAACCATACACTTTTAGTTGCGCCTTTGTATCTTTCTGGTAAAGTAAACTTATTTGTGAAATCAGTCATGGCTGTAGCAGAAGAAATAGATCGAATCAATTGTAATTTAGACGTACAAGATCTAATTAAGTTACTATATAACATCTGCAAACAAAGGATTACTCGTATGGATTACAACAATCTGTTTCATGTGCTAGTACATAACCTACAAATTGAATGCTTCTATTAAATATTATCTATACATTAAATTTATCCAATAAAAATACTCGTGACATACTTGATAAATAATTAGCACATTTAATTATTACTTACAAATAATATTTGAAATTGAAAAGTTTCACAATCATGTGACAGAAAAGATACAATGTAAAATGATTTTTTACGATTCAATGACTGGAGGATATTTAACATATATTTTCACGTTATATTTTCTGCTTGAGAGATAACAATGAACCTTAAAAAATAACGATTTTTGTCTGGGTTACCTTATCAGTTTATCACACTAATTATAAAACACAAATTAAGTGAATTTTTTGATGCATCAAATAAATATTATAATGTGTGTGTATATGCTAAAGCTGTTAAAGAACTGTATGACTGATAATATTTTCAAGGAAATAGCCTTTTTACAAACACTAAAAAGTGTTTTACACTCAAAATTTATATTCTGATTGCATAATATTTTAGGAATATGTACTACATATTTTTGAAATTTACGTTGTTCAAATGAAACATAATAAATTTACAACTGAATATACTACACTTTATTTGAAATTTAATAACAGAATTATTTTATAACAACATAACAATTTGACTTTTCAACAATGAGAATAATTACAATAATAAATAAATGAACCACTGTTAAGTAATTGTCTGTGAAAGAGATTAACTGGCACTGAGTTCTTTATTAAAGACAATTATTAAATTAATAGTCATCAACTTGTTCGGCGCCAGCTTCATCATCTGCTGCTGCTTCTGAATACTTTGCAGAATTTCCATCGTCGTATTCAGCGTGCTCCCCTGAATAAATTATAAAATAAATGTTGATTACTTATAGGTACTATTAAATGTAGGAGTGGGTAGTATGAACCTGTGTAATGTGCGCCGTCGTCGCCTTCAGTATAATGTTCTCCAGAGTCTTCAGCTTCACCACCTTCGATGTATTTTTCAGAATCTCCTTCAACTTCACCTCTGAAAGTATTTCATGATTTTCTATACCAGGTGTCTAATTTTTTTCCGAACGGTAATTCAATGTTAAATTTTTTGATTTAGCGATATCTCTTTACCTATTAATTTTAGAACAAAATTGTACTGAAGAAAAATGTTCAGAATGAAAATCTGCATCCATAGAGTATAAGTTTGTTGTTAAATTGTTTCTTATATCCGAGTTAGAAGCAAAAGAAAATATACGCTTTAAAGCAATTATCAGAGTGCCATGAGAAATAAAATAATAATTTGTTTGTTGTGTCTGACATTATTTGACATATTGGACCAGAATTGGAAGCTTACTCTAATTTATTTATTTATTCGAGCATTTAATTTAATAATAAAATTATTTTCTTTTTTCTACATAATCTAGACAAATAAATACTTATTATTAAGTTATCTAATTTGTTTTATTTCTCATGACATTCTGATAATTGCTTTAAAGCATGTATTTTCTTTTGCTTCTAACTCGGACATAAGAAACAATTTAACGACAAATTTATACTTTATGAATGCAGATTTTCATTTTGGTACATATTTCTTCGGTTCACTTTTGCTCTAAAATTAATAGGTAAAAAGATATCACTAAATCAAATTTTTAACATTGAATTTCAGTACTAAATAATGCTAATTCTTACTCATTTAATTCCTCAGATACTTTGTAATTGGCTTTGTCATCTCCATCAGCTTTTTCACCGGCATCTGTAACTCACTCATTTTACAATTCTGCAACACTCATGTACGAGTATATGACATGATTTAGTTTTCATTAAAACGGCAGTAAATTCGTACCATATTCAGCATTGTTCGCTTTTCCAAAGGATGTGTGTTTCTCATATCCATATTTATCACCATCCTTCTTGTGGTAGCTATCAAAATGCTGGTAGCCATCGCTACCGCCGTCCTCAGAGCGCTTCAAGTAGCCTACGGAATCTTCGTCGTTTGCACCGTAGTCGTGTCCGTAACTTGTCTCTGTATATGAATGTTTCTTATTGTTATAATGTCTTATAATAAAAACTAAATGTTATTGACCTGCTAGGAGAAGATCATCAGGTGCAGCTGCTCGCACCTCTCTGATGGTGGATTCGACGATCTGCACGTCTTGAGCTGGAGCTGCCTGAGTTCCCAACAAGAGGAACACCAAGCACACGATGTTTCTGAAGGCGACCATTGTGTTGTACCTCGATGGTTGTTACACAGTGAATACTCGCCGCGTTTGGGAACGGGCTTGTATTTAACGCGGCTGATGTAGTGGGAGCTAATCTTACATTTCTATGCGGTTTTGCATTGCGAAATTCTTCGTTCTGCTGAATTTGTTGCGGATTTGAACACCGCATTGCATTGCGGATTTATTTCACTCAATTTTTCTCATGTGCGTTGGCATTGTAATCATCTTGATCCTTTTATTTGATGTGCGTTCTGCATTTAATAAATAAACTTGCATGCAAGGTGTAACGAGGAAGTGCATATTGCTCAAGTTATATAATGTCTGTAAAAATTGCTCAAGTAAAGATAATTTGTTTCAGCTTAAAATCTTTTATTTAATGTTCACTAGAGCAAAGCTGTATTCAGCTGTTTCACTTGATTTATTCCAGACTCAATATGATGTCATCGAAAATCTAAACCTTTCTATTGAATTTAACGGATAAATGTTTGACTTGAATTGATTTCATAATACTATCTACACTAGGTAATCGATTTGCAATCTATTTTGTAAATTGTAGTGTTTCATTTTTTTTGGATAAAAAAGTTAAACAAAGGTATGGAATTATTCATTTGCGAAACACAAAGAAAGCACTGCAGTGATGATATTTTTATTTATTTTTTCTACTTCCGTTAGGAAATAGTCGTTTTATTTCACTTATTTGAGTTAGGTAATGAACTGCATTATTTAACTAGTGAAATAATGAGGTAACATAGCAACAGATATCTTGGTAGACGAATTCTGATGTGTTATTCTTTTATTTTTTGAATTTATAACTGTCATTAATATGTCAAAATTTCATAATTTAAAAAACGCTCTTTTGTATTTATTAGAACGGAAGTAGAAAAAATATTGTATGAAACTAGTAAGAAAATGAAGGTTATTACCTTACTTATGCGTAAGGTAATAACCTTCATTTCCTTACTAGTTTCATAAATAGCTATTATATAATATTGAATGGTTACCAAAAATATTAATAAATACTTGTAGTGCAATTAGTTCATTATCAGCTATTTAACAATTTTTTAATTTGTAAAACTGATTTCTGGTAATTTTGTTTATTAAAAAATCTGATGTGGACACCACATGACTTCCTTGTACGCGTATTAAACTATAGATATTTTTTTAATTGCACATATTTGATATTAAATCTTTTATTTTTTATTTTTTGTTCTAATCCATAGCAAACTTAATTAAAAAAAGAAAAAATATATAAAATAAATAAATAAATATATCATCACGCCTTTTACCCATCACTGGGTGTGGCACTCTGCCTAAGCAGATCTCGGTAAGTGATATATTTTTTCGCGTGAAGTGCGGTTACCAGCCGTCAAATCACGGCCCCCAAATACATTAGTGGAGAGGGAACCACAGGGGTAGATTTTTTAAATTGGTGAAAATTGTTTGTCGGCTGTGGGGATCGAACCAGGGTTCTCTAGATCCACAGGCCGACTCGATACCACTGAGCCACCTACCCCATAAATAATAATTGGTCCCTTTATACAGTTGCAATGAGCACAAATAAATGCATATTATGAGTTGATTGTGGATAAAAATTATTACAAACCGCAAAAACTCCCTAAATATTAAACATTTTGCACGAGAATCAAAGAATATATTATCCTTATAATAAAGGTTATTTAAAGTTGTAAAATAAACAAATATAGTAGGGGCTCCGTCTACCAGGACGGGTTACACCCAAAAAAAAACATAAATATAAAACAACAATAGTAAAAATTAGAAAAATTCCGTGGAAAATTATTAAATGTTCCTGCCTACTTCGTCTAACTAAAAACGTAATTGATTATTGTAAAATATACCTGAAAATTCTCTGAGAAAAAGATTAGTGTATACAGTGGGGGCTCCGCCTACTAGGACGGGTTACACCCGAAACATACATAAATAATACAAATATACAAAAATATGTTGTAATAGGCCGCACGTTAGGCGGCCCCCCAACGACGGAGAAACGCGGCGACGAGCGAACAAAAGCTAAAACGTTACGTAAAATATGTGTATTGTGTGTTGTTCACCAGAAAAAGAATTTATGTTGTGTATCAAAGTCAAAATTCTAGTCTGATTTTACATAGTGAAATTCTAATGCATCTTCCGGGGTATCTTTTGAGTAGGTTGCAAAAGATGAGAAAGTTAAAGGCCAGAGAGGGGTTGACAGAGGTTACTCAACGTGTAAACCACGCCAGAGGCCAAAGCCATCCTCAGAGGTAGACCTAGTTAAACGCCAAAGAGGGGTTGACAAAGGTTACTCAACGTGTGAACCACGCCAGAGGCCAAAGTCATCCTCAGAGGCGAACCTAGCTCGCCCTAAAAGTTTAAATCGTAATTTGGGTGACATCTACGTTAATATTAAAAATAAATCAATAAAATTACTATTGTATTTATATAAAAATAGTTTTAAAAAAATATGGCTGACAACTGGTCAGAAAACTAAATAAAAAATAAAATACCCCTCGCAATCTACCCCGGCAAGTGCTGCAATATCTAAATGTAATATAGGCTGCAGTTCAATAGGCGTAATTATATAAAACATTATCAGGATTATTAATTATATTTAGTTACAGATTTCATGCAGATCTTTTAGATTAATATAAAAAATCTGAGGATACCAGGATTTGAACCTAAGGCCTCAATTTATAAAAATATAACCAAAAACTTAATTAATCTAATTTCTACAATAAAATTTTAAAAGTTCTTTAAAAATTAATTATGGCCTTTATGCATTATTTAAAAGATTAAAATATTTTTAAAAATATTCAAAAAGCTGTATGCATTATTAACCAAGGAATAAGGTTTTTTTTTGGAATATATACAACCTTACAATTATTTTAAAAATTAAGGAGAGTTTTTATGAATTATTTAAAAGATTATTTATTTGTTTTTTTTTTGCAAAACTTATAAGAATTTTAGAAAATTATCTAGAACTGTATGTAAAGTCTAAGATTTCTATGCACTCCATATAAAAACCAGACTAGCCTAAATTTATTTAACATCGCGTAAACCGACCCGAGCCCGAAAAAATTCGCGAAAATTACTACATCAAAAAATAAAAATGTGTGTATCTTAAAATAAGAATCTCAAGTGTTCCTCCAAATATATTAAAGAAAATTAAATAATTCGCGGGTGTACCGAAAAAACAGAAAATAAAAATATTGTGCTTAATACAGGTCCTTGAGAGCCCTTTATACGCCTTAAATAACGTAGCATTTTGACTATGACTCGGTGTGCCCGGTAGGCCCAGACCAAATCTCGGGCTGTAGCGCTATAGATGATGTGCCCTCATAAGGTACAAGTAGTCCCATAAAATCGTAGAAGGCCTCATATGATCACAGAAGCACTGTAGAGCTTCTGGAGCCTTATAAGACTACTATAGGGCCCTTCTTCTGTCGAAAAATAATCAAGATCACCATACTACTTTGTGCAGACTATCCTTGTCTAAAAAGTTAGTTAAACAAGCATAATCTCGTAGCAGATGATTTTATACGATCGCTTGCTAATTATCTAAAGTCAATTTAATTTTAAACGAACTAAAATGAACTATAGTTGAAGTTAAAATGTAATTTAATATTTCGGTGCCTGTTTCGAACTTCGACGCGCGCCCCAACTAACTACACACGGATGCGACATGTGCCTCAGAAATAAAGAAAATGTAGAATTAAATGTAATTTTATCCTGTACTTATTAATTAAATAATCCCGTAAAATACATGATTGACTTGTATTTCTGTTTCCAAGTATATTGGAGACATTCCTAAACGTTTATTTAAATTATCTATTTGTTTAAATGTAATGGAATAGTACAGGTTGATAATCACATTTAACAAGTGTGAAATATTTAATTATGAGTACAAAGTATACTCATTTATACATGCTGATTTTTACAAAAGATATAGAGAAGAAGAGGCACAATTATAGTTACTCACCTTGTCTTCTGAAAGCTCTTCAGGAACCTGCAACAATACAAAACATATATAAGTACATTTAAAAATAATAATAATAATAATGGGGTAGGTGGCTCAGTGGTATCGAGTCGGCCTGTGGATCTTGAGAACCCTGGTTCGATCCCCACAGCCGACAAACAATTAAATCTACCTCTGTTGCTCCCCCTCCACTAATATCTTTGGGGGCCGTGATTTGACGGCTGGTAACCGCACTTCACGCGAAAAAAAATATGTCATTTACCAAGATCTGCTAAGGCAGAGTGCCAAACCCAGTAATGGGTAAAAGGCGTGATGATATATTTATTTTATTTATTTATTTATTTAAAAAAAAAAATAATAATGTGGTAGGTGGCTCAGTGGTATCGAGTCGGCCTGTGGGTCTTGAGAACCCTGGTTCGATCCCCACAGCCGACAAACAATTTTCACCACTTTAAAATCTACCCCTGTGGCTCCCCCTCCACTAATATCTTTGGGGGCCGTGATTTTTCGGTTGGTAACCGCACTTCACGCGACAAAAATATATCATTTACTAAAATCTGCTAAGGCAGAGTGCCAAACCCAGTAATGGGTAAAAGGCGGGATGATATATTTATTTTTAAAAATAAATCAAAGCAATAAAAATATAAAGTAAACACTTGGCTAATGTTTCACAAAATTCAGCCTCCAAGTCACCTTATGAGGGCATCGTCAGAGACTGCCCAGCACAGTTCAGTTAGTAACCATAGACGCGTTTCGCTTTTATTAGAGCTCATCAGTATGGTATAACTCACTTCTTCACCTAGAACAAAGTTCATGTGAAGAAGCTGGTGACGAAGAACTGTGCCAGCAGAGAATAAGATCTCTAACAAACTAGTAAGATGACATGAGAAGTTTTGTGGAACTGGTCATGTCATCTACCGAAAAAAAGGGTAAGCTACGCAATAGCAATTTAAATAACAACAAAGACAAAATTAATTGTCATCCAACACTTGGTGAAACAAGGTTTAATAAAAATATAAAGTAAACACTTTGCTATGTTTCACAAAAGTGTTTACTTTATATTTTTATTAAACCTTGTTTCACCAAGTGTTGGATGACAATTAATTTTGTCTTTGTTGTTATTTAAACCAAAGCAACTACAACAGAGAAAACAACCAACAACACAAATTCAGAATTGTTTTTAAAAATCAACCTACCATTTAGAAGGCTTTAGAGAACCATCAGCAACTGCCAACTGGAATCAGCTACCTTCTCAGGACACAACACTTGTCACAAAACAGTAACACACCATAGATATGATACACTATTTGAATTAAATCATGAATTACTTTTTTCACTCGAAGTTTTAAGCACGCACGACTTTACACTCATGAATTAATTCGAGTATTTTACTTAACCACACTCGAAATTTAAATTCCGCACTTACACATTGTTGTTGATTCTACAAAATGACTGTAAAAGTAAAAATATATGACAATGCATTTGATAAACGACGAAGACTCAAATCTAAATGGCTATAATTAGTGAGCGCGTGGACTAGGAAAATATAAGTTCAGACTTGTCGACTCAATATCAAACAAATAACGAATATAGCATTGAAATACGAATTTAAATTATGTAAGTCGGATGATTTTATAACCAACTCTGCTAGGAGATTGAAATACTAGCTGTTAATTAATAAAAAAATATTGTAAATGAACAGTATAATGTAAATTTAAATAGTGATTAACTATGAGATAAATGACTATCAAAAACGTTAAAATAATGTTTGTATTGTATTTTGTTATAAAATAAAATAATTTTGACAAGAAACATCCAACAATATACAGCGATGTATTTCGTAATAACTTGTCGACACGACTAAACATACAAATAAAAGTCAATATTCTTACCTATTTAAATGCATAGAGAATAATATGTTTAACAGTTAAAACAATATTTAATCTTGCTTTATAAAATATTATTTAACATTATACTAGGTAATGATTTAGAAAACAGTTTATCCCAAAATGAACTATTAAAATGCAATGACATATGCCTCTATACACTCAACACACTGATGTAAAAATGTATTCTTATTAAAGTACATTTTCAGATGAATAATACTTCGTTTGATATTTATACTTACGAAATACACTATATTTTATTATTATTTACTGATATATTTACCCAAAAACACTAATTTCCACGTAACAAAACTTCCTGTCATTCAACAAACTTGCACAAACATTTGAACTACGGACGAGCAGCCAATGAGACTTGTTTAAGAGAATTCCAGTGAACATCAAAATGTTTTTCTATGCATTTTTTTAGGAAAAATATTTTTAATTGGAATACTTTTATTTTAAATGCAAAGTAGTATTTTAAATTAAATATATGTAAATTTTACTCGTTTTTAAATAAAATAAATATATCATCACGCCTTTTACCCATTACTGAGTGTGGTACACTGTCTAAGCAGATCTCGGTAAGTGATATATTTTTTCGTGTGAAATGCGGTTACCAGCCGTTAAATCACGCCCCCCAAAGATATTAGTGGAGGAGGAGCCACAGGGGTAGATTTAATTTGGTGAAAATTATTTGTCGGCTGTGGGGATTGAACCAGGATTCTTAAGATCCACAGGCCGACTCGATACCACTGAGCCACCTATTATAATTGGTTCAAATGCAAAAATAAGTGACAACCAATATTTAATTTACACCATATTAAAATTACCTCTTTGACTTCCTCTCCATATCTTTGGCTGGTAGCCGCATTTTACGCATATAAATATATCATTAAAATTGACAACGGCAGAGTGCCGCAATCAACAATGGGTAAAAGGTGATGATATATTTATTTATAAATTAAAGATGTATATTTTTATTAAATATATTATTTTTACTTACCGTTTTCGAAAAGTTCCCATACGCGTACCCTGTTATTTTGGCATTAAATAAACCATATTTGGATCAATTAATGGAATTCATACTTAAATTGATATGTAACCTGCAAAAGAAAAAATAAATAGAAATAAAAATACTTAATTCAATTCGATAAATAAAATAAATATATCATCACGCCTTTTACCCATTACTGAGTGTGGCACTCTGCCGAAGCAGATCTCGGTAAGTGATATATTTTTTCGCGTGAAGTGCGGTTACTAGCCGTCCAATCACGGCCTTCAAAGATATTAGTTGAGGAGGAGCCACAGGGGTAGATTTAAATTGGTGAAAATTGTTTGTCGACTGTGGGGATCGAACCAGGGTTCTCAAGATTCACATGCTGACTCGATACCACTGAGCCACCTACCCCATTCAATTCGATTCATACATTAATACTATTTTATGTATTATACGTTGTAATAAGGACATATTTATTTAGTTGAATCTCAATATATGAATTACTTTATGTAGGTAAATAATAAAATGGCAACTACGATTCTGACAAAGTAATTTTTGTTTCATTTGACATTTCACATTTGACATCCATTCAAAATTCAAACAGCTACATTTCAAGTCATTTAAAATGTTTGCTGTTCGCAAAATTTTTAGTAATATTATTTTCTCTAATGCAACAAAAAATGAACAATCATTTGTGAGACTGTATTTAAATCCAAATAAAACATCTATACAATCACTTGTTAGGCACTACTCTGGTCAATCCAAATTTGTAACTACCTCCTTACATTTTGAGACGCCACTAATAATTAATGATTTATTTTTTTAGGACAGTCAGTTTATAATAGTTCGCGTAACACCAAAAGACTTCGAAACTGTATTAGATCTCTGTCGTTACGCTTTTTTTAATGGCGAGCCAACCATGGTAGCTGCTGGTCTCTCGTATAAGTACAACCCGGTGTTAGAACTCAAGATCCTGGAGTGTATGACGCAAGGAATGTCCCTCATGGCTAAGTGTCGCCGCACGGGCAACATTGTGGGCGCTGCCATCAACACCGGCCTCTGTCCATGGGACCCAGACCTACAGGAAAACTTCGCTAACACGTGCACTTGCCGTAAAGTCGCAGAAATCTTGCGCTTCTACTCACATGTTACCCGCCAACCTAATCTATGGGAGAAGTTTCACGAGTACAAGATATTTGAGGTAGAATATTTTGTTGCACGTTATTTTCCATGAAATTATGATATTTACCTGAATACAAGATTTTCGCTATTTTCACATTCATAAAAACTTCTTTATTCCTTGCACATTTAATCTTTTGTTCAATTCATTTTTATCTAAGTTGTCCACATCATTTCTCACCCTCTCAATTTCATCAATTTTTCATTCGACTTAAGTACCACATATCCAAACCATCTCAAATGATATACCCACTCTTTTAATAACATTATTTTCTTGTATATTCATATACATATATCTCATTTCATCCAACATGACCTACCATATATCCAAGTAGGCACTGTCATTCTTATAAACATTCAATCGAATATGTTTACGTTTTGAGCTCCCAGTTCCCAGAGCGCGCAATATCTTGAAATCCACAGATACTTTTCTTTCAATAACGCACTTTTCCATACTTGTTTTATTTATGCTTAAAATCATTCCCCTTCAATGTATCCAGTACACCAACATCATCCACATACGATATTATTTACAAATACTCTGTTCCAGGTTTCATACCTTGCAACAGACATCAACAATCAAGGCAAAGGAATCGGATATAACCTTGTAAAAAAATCGTTAGAACTAGGAAAGGACTTGACATATACTCTTCTTAGAATAGATGCAACAAGTGTCTACACACAGAAAATATGTAATAATCTGAAAATGACTATGATACATGAAATACCATACAAGTAAGTGATGAATTACATAGATGTATACAAGTGTAAAACTATGTGGTTTCAGGTCATATGTAGACTGCGACGGCAAACCAGTGTTCCTGCCGCCACCACCGCACAACACGGTGCAGGTGTTCGTGGAATTGCCGCACACTAAGCCCGCTGATAAACAAAAGATACTCGCTAAATAATATCCACAACTAATCATGTTTTTTTCTACAGTGCAGCTTTTATAATTTTGTTTAATAAAAATATGACGTATTTCAATCAAATCAGCGAGTTTTAGAATGTTAACACACTTTGTCAACTGCTCTGAAATATTTTTACACTTGTATGAATGATCTATGCCTGTTCAACAAACAGAACCTGAACTACAATATAAAGTCATTAAACTTAACTGAGTTTTTGTTTGGTAAGAAACTATCAAGTCAGAAAACAAAGTTTCTAGTTATTTTGTAATACTATATGATTTGTGTGAGTAATTGGTTGGAGCAGAACTGATATTCAATTTCACGTACATTAGTACGTACAAAGATACAGTGAAACTTTTCACTTAAATACGTATATATATTTTAACAAATGCAAAAAAATATAAAAAATAGTACAATAACTTTTTACATAAAATAACAAATTGCTAACTCATTGTGTGAATACTTTCACTTGAGTTTCACTGGACAAGAAGAGTCAGCGGAGGCTAGTGACCGTACGCGTAGCCGTAGTGCTTGCCGCCAGCGTGTCCACCATGCTGCACGTAGCTAGAGCCGTGATCGTTATGTGCGTCATGCCCATGCTTGCTCTTGAAACCCTTGTCCGCGCTGTCCAAGTGTCCTTTGTCATGGTGACCGTTCTTGCCGTAATGGTCGTCATGGTAACCTGAATGGTGACTGCCGCCCTTCTTATGGTCACCGTGCTTCTTGTTGTGATCCTGATTCAAGTCTGCAAACTTGCTATGATGACCGGCTTTGTGGAAGTCATCGTAGAACTTGTGTTCCTTGTGGTACTCATCCTTGAAAAACTTGTTGTGGTAGCCCTTGGTTTTGTGTCCCTTCTTGTGACCTTTCTTTTCACCAAACTTCGCGCCCTTGTGTCCCTTGGCAGCCTCGTGATGCTTAGCGTAGTGACCACCTTCATCGTGGTGCTTGTCTACGTGGCCTCCGTCAGCTCCGTATCCGCCAGAGTGGTGCTCGTGTCCATGGTGTCCTGCGCGCGCGACATCATGCTGATGGTCTGATTTGTAGCCCTTGTCTCCCTTATCGCCATGGCTGCTATGGTGGTCGGCATGTTGCGAGTCGCCACCGCCTTCGGAGAATTGGTGGCCGTGGCCTGGGGCCCCACTGACCACCGCTACCGTGCACAGCGCAAACACTTGGAACGCTAGCATGGTTGAATGTCACAGATCAACTGACTGCTGCTGCTGATGCAGCATTTATATATTAAACAGAGCGAAGCGGGAACGCGAGAAAAACGGGACAATTAGCGGTTTCACGCTTTGTGAATATACGAACAAAAATATTGGCCAGTTTGTTATTAAAAATATAAAAATTAATCAAAGTTGTGCAATCTCAGTGGTTTTTTAAACGATACTGGTTAGAGTAGCGAATTTATTTTTAAAAATATAGAGCAGGATGTCAGTGTGAACTGAAATGAAGGATTTGCACTTTGCACACAAACAGTTCCTGTTCTCAGAGAACAATGAAAGTGATAAATAATTGTACTTTTACTTTTTTATTAAGTAAAAACAAGAAAACAAAATTCATGAGCTTTGCACACAAAATACTGCCGGTCGCCAACACAAGGCTGATTTGTCTTCAAAGATACAGAAACAGATTCATATCGATATTAAATTTAACCTGATGGATGTAGTATACAATGTTTGTTCATTATGGACCCTTGGAAAGTAATTATGTTACAATATAAGTCAAGTGTTGTAATGTATAGGAATTTGAATTTCAAGACAAGGTATTACACATGTTCTCGATCCAATCATACGCAACAGTTTTCACGTACAAAATAAATAGATTTTTTTCTGATTCTTTCTGTAAGCAAATCAGCGTTTCACAGCAGTAATGGCACCATGCAAGACTTAAATGTTGAAGATTTTTCAAAAATGTTATTACTTACATGTGTTCCTATCTACATTATACAATCCAGTAATATTACATATTTATTTTTAAAAAATATATTATTTTATCAAACCTGTAAACCGGCTTTTGGTTCGCAATGAAGTGTTGCATAGAATAGACGATTTTCTTTGTTAGCATTTAAACACACTAGAAAAAGTTTATCACTTGCAATACGAAATCAGTCAGTTTTACATTTCAATATTTCAATCTTAAATATAATTATGTTATGCATGTATATGTACAAGTTTACATGTAGTAAAGTACCTCACGAAATAATACTGCGATTAATACGAAATGTCTTTATGGCACTTGATTCATTTCTGCTGAGCATACTCATTTCATATTGCCAAATATACAAAGTCTATCTATTTCAATAGTAACGTGTAATAGAACTCAGGTACTCGAATATACTATAAACAATCAACGCAACGCAACGCAACGCAACACAAATGTACATATGTTTCGTTGTTTCCAGAAATCAAAAAGCAAAACTTACGTGTCCCCGATGTCATTCATGTGGTGATATGTCCGAAACCAAGCACGCTATCCCGATCTATTCGTATATGTATGTAAAGTGATTAGGTACTGACTGTTTATTATTAAATAATTATTACTCTCTTGAACCCTGTCCTGTGGTCTCTTCATGTTATTCCTATCTGCAAGCCTACCTAATATCATAAATACTGGTCTGTATTGCGTTTATCTGTCGAAATTAATTCACTAACGAATACTTACGTAACTTTTAGAGTATTATCTTAGACTTAGAGGAATGTATCACTTTATTGTTCTGTCTGTCTGTCTAATCTAAATCACAATATTGAGATGATGTTCCAATGCTGTTTGTTCACACCGTGTCTAGAAGGTGTTGCACCATGAAAGAGGACGCTGGCACCCGCTGATGCTGCTTGTGATGCCAGCGACTGCGGGTGAGACGACACTGACGCACTGTACTGAAGCATCGCGGCGTTCGCGTGGTTCGGTTGCACGCTGGGTGTACCTGATGTTGATGATGCATCGAACCCAGTCTGATAGGGCGCGGATGCGCTGATACACAACGACGACCCTACAAACATCATCACACTTCATCACAAACTTACTAGTTTATATAGTTTCTAACTTACACATAACAACGTTGGACATGGATCATACGCCCTCGCTTTACTGTTCAGTTCCGTTTTCAACTGCCAGCCGTGGAGGTATACGTGCGGACTCAGAGGAAGACTACCTCTTTGTAATCTCAATACTGAATGCCATCTTGTTATTAATTGGAGAAGCTGTGAATGTCTGCCTTGTAACCTCAATGTTTGGCACGCGCCTAGCATCGCAGGCTGATATGAGGGTGACATTTCTAGTGCTCGCCAGTAATACCGAGCTGCTGCTATGTACGAACCTGGAATATACGTAAATTACATCATATAATCCCAATAAATCAATGATGGACTATCTATAATTTCATTCAAAATACAGAAATAGTTGGCTATGCTTAACTGTCATTTCTTAAAACAATAGACATTCTATTATTTTGTGTACTTATAAACAGTTCATTGTTGTGCTTTCCATAGAAAATCATAATTATTTAAAACAATCATTAACATAAACATGAGTGACATGGAAACTAAATATATATCTGATAATGAACAAATAAATCAACATAGTCAAAATGATAATAATGGTACATGTAAAATACTAATTAAAATACACTTAAATCAGTATTAATATTACAGAATTGAACATAGCGTCTCAAATGTCCGAAAAATATTCCGAAGACATGATTTTTACTCAATGTGTACCAATAAATATAACAAAAGTACTCTCCGAAACAAGAGATATATCTAAATTTAAACCAACTGTTGCACAGAATAAGTTAAAAGTAGATAATAACAACATTTTAAAATATGTTGGTAATGAGCGTAAGATTAGTAAACAATGCAATAAAAAAGATGCTGCTACACAGACCACTGAAACGTGGCCTCCAAATAATATAGTTGTCAAAAATGTTACTGAAACTAAGGAAAATGTTTTTGTCAATATTAGTATGCCAGCTAATAAAACCATAAAATCCAAAAAAACTATTCGTTTAGGACTTTCCAAGAAATGGAAATATTTAAAAAAAATTGACGAATAATAATATTAAGCTAATCTTTAAATTTATTTTACGTTTAAAAATAAAAACTATTAATATATTTGTAATAAAATATGTTCTACTAAATAAGTCTACAAGATATAATCTTTGTAAATAAACGAACCAACCTATAAATGTATAATAAATAAATAGTTTCTATGACATTAGTTGTATTATTTCTCGAAATATCTTTTGAACTTAAAGCTTTGAGGTTGTTTGACAACGAGTGTACATACCTTGTTCTCTAAGCCAATCGCCGTAACTGGTAATATGATGTGGATCTTTGGCGTTGAGATGTACGACTTTCCTCAATAATGTGCCTACGCTGGGATCCTGGCGGCCTCGCAATTTCACAAGCTCTAGATACGCGGGCGTGAACGCTGGCTCCAACCGAATGCAGCGCTCCAACATGCGCGCTGACTCGGCGGTGCGATTTGATTTCCTGAGGACATAGATTTATTTGATAGAATCAGAGGTATGATTTAGTTAGTAAATGAACGTTTGTAATCAATATTATATTATCGAGAGATTGAAAGAAGAGTATCTGCTGGATGTAAGATATTGGGTGCTCTGGGAACCTTTACTCGGAACGTGAATGTATCCAGAGATGCTCGATTGAGTGTTTATAATGGTGTGTTAGTGCCTACGTTGATGTATGGTAGTGAATGTTGGGTATGGATGAAGAAACATGAACGGCGTATAACTGCTGTGGAAATGAGATATTTGCGGGGTGTGTGTGGATATACTAAAAGAGATCGTGTCGGGAATACATTGGTGTATGATGAATGTGAGATTGGGAAGAATGTTGTAAGAAGAGTGGGAATAAGTCAGTTGAGATGGTTTGGTCATGTAGAACGTATGTCGAATGACAGATTGGTGAAACAGGTGTATGTTGGTGAAATTGAGGGTGAAAGTTTGCGTGGACGGCCTAGGAACAAGTGGATGAATATGATTGAAGGGTTGTTGCGTGAGCGAAAGATTCTGAGCGTGAAGAATAAACGAGCTTGTATAAAAAGAATTATGAATGTGGTTGAAGCAAAAGTGGTGTGTCAGGATAGGAATGTTTGGAGAAAATTAATTGCGGGATAAATATGATGAATAAGGACAAGCGTATGATTCTTGATTTTAGATTATTGGTTAGATGTTTGGAGTGTTTACCTGCAATTGTGTGGAGACCATCTTCAGAAACAAGCGCAGTGTACAGGAGCGAATGGATGAATGTTTGTTGTGTGTTGATGGATTTTGGTTGTGAGAAAAGAAAGAGTTTGTGTAGAGGAAGTGTTAATGTGGTCGAATCGAGTATCGTGTGTCAGGATGAGAATGTTGACGGGTTCGTGCTACCCTATTTAATGGGATATAGCGTGATGTTATGTATGTATGTATGTAATCAATATTAGTGAATTGTCATTATCAAGTTATACTTACCGATACAATTGTCCCAAGTTATAATGAGCGTTGACATGGTCGGCTGAATATCGAATAGCAGCAAGGAAATGATGTTCAGCGAGCTCGTCGCTGTTCATGAGCGTGCCCAGGTTGTTGTGAGCGCTAGCGTAGGCGGGCCATAGTCTACAACACAATATACAGCGTCAGGTGAACACACACCCGCAAATAACATAGTTCACATCTCATCTTACTGCAGCGCCTTGTGGTAGTGCGAGATGGCGAGTTCCGGGCGATCGGTGTCGCGCAGGAAATTGGCAAAGTTATAATGCATTTTGGCGTTGTGCGGTAGCGCCATTAGGCCCGCTCTGCAACATGGAACAGACCCTCACAGTATTTCATCGTTTTCTTTTTCGATTCTAACCGGACGCCGTAAACTGTTACAGTCACATTATCCGTTTGCGTTTGTTCCGAAACATTACACTCTACTATATTCATTATCTGCCTACAAATTATTTTACCGTAAATTTGATATTTATTTTTCGCTTGAACAGAAAATTTATTACGAAGAAGGTTGTTACAAGAATAGATGTTTGTTAGTTCAAATGGTTTGGGTATGTGGTTATAGAATGTATGGTCATGAAAGATTGGTGAAACAGTTTATGTTGTTGTTTATGAGGAATTGCATAGATGACCTAAGATTAAATGGACGGATATAATTGAATCTTTGTTGTACAGACGAAAGATGAGAGGAGCTTGAATAATAGTATATTACATAATAAGTCAGGAAAGTGATGCTTTACTTGACGAAGCGGTTGTTTGAAGTACGAGGCCGTTAGGCCGAGTATTTTAATTCGCTGAGAACAACTTTCGTGACGTATTATGTATACTATTTTTTCTGAAATCGTTCATATTTATATTTTATCAATATAATTAATAATAAATATTTCAAAATGTTTAATTTTTTGGTAAGAATCATATTGGCAGCAAACTACATATCCAAGGTGATAACAAAAGTTGTTGAAAACAATATCTTATGTGAAAAATCTATTGAACATATTTGTGTCAAAAGTAGTATTGTTGACAGAGAAGATTTCTTTATAATGTTGGAAAATATAGATGAAAATGAGTATGAGGCGGTATTTTCAAGTACTCCTCCTGAAATCTTAAATCAAGCAACTGCGGCTGTTGAAAATTTATTACCGAGCAAGTCCAAAGACCGATATGATAAAGAGTATGAAATTTTCATGGATTGGAAAAAGCAAAATAATTTGTCAGCAAATGTGCTACTTGCTTATTTTATTTACTGAATCTCCAAGTAATTTACCGATTGCAACAATAAATTTAGCTTCAAATTCGCCAGTGTCATACATAAATTTTAGTAATTTAAGCAATTGTATATTTAGTATTAATATTATTGATAAAAATAAATAAAAATCTTAATAAATTTTTTAGTTATTTAGTTTATTTATTTGAGTCAGGTAAAGTACTTTCCTGACTGTTTTGCAAATGTTTCAGAAAAAACAATTATGAATACAATGATTTGATACTGAATAATCTTGACATATTTATTCTCACAAGTAAAACTTAAACTTAGTTGTAGATTTCGGATAAAAAATGATAAAACATAGTGTTGAATATGTGCGATTGAAGGCACACAGCAAGCAATACCCACCTGAGCAAGGACTCTCTGGAATACCAGTCGCGATTGCGATGCACGACGTGGCAGCAGCCGGCAACCAGGAGAAGGGCGGCGGCCGCGAGAATGGTCTGGCGATGGCGCGCCACGGCGGTCCATAGTAGTTGTGCGCCGTACGCCACCAGCAGCACGCAGCCTAGGCTGGGAATGTACAACACGCGTTCTGCCACAACGAACCCCACTGTCACGACGAGGTTGGCTGCAGGCAGGAACGGAAGCACCAACAATAGCAGACCGAGTACCAGAGGCACGTGACGTTGTTGCTGTAAATATACATTTATTCGTAAATTTCTTATAGCCATATTAACTCTCTAACTTAAAAATTAAAACAGAATCAATTAAATAATCACAATTCATTATTCAGTATGCAAATAAAATTGGCAAAATATTTTTTTGAGCAGCTTATTAATATTAGCATAATTTACGAAGATAAAAAAGTATTTTGACCACATAAAAACATTTAAAAATGATATTTTTACTTCCTTGTACGAAGTAAAAGAAGTATTGTAATCGCGAAAATTTTCGGTTCTCAGATTTCAACGGAAATAGGTATTATGGCCCTCCCTGAATCCATTTTGACTAATTTCGTCATGCCGTTTGTACGTACGTACGTACGTATGTACGTACGTATCTCGCATAACTCAAAAACGGTAAGTCGTAGAAAATTGAAACTTTATATTTAGGACTGTTATAACATCTAGTTGTGCACCTCCCTTTTTGGTCATTATATAACTTCCGGAAGTGTTAGTTTACTTGAAGCCTATAATAGATTTTCATGAAAAACTTTCCAAATTTGGTATATAAGACTACTATATCAATGGAAATAACATAATAGATTTTGGTTAAAATATACTAATCGGAAGTGACACATTACATGAAGCTGCTAACAGTTTTCCATGAAAAAAATGGTATTATTTTAATTTTAGAAATAAATTCTGCAAATAAAAGTTTTAGAGAATTAAATTCTGCGTCTAGTATATTAAGAATTTTTAAATTAGCCTTTTGCATAAACGAGATATCTAAATTTAAATATTATAAATTTTTTGTTTTTTTTTAAATTAAGTTTGCTATGGATTAGAACAAAAAATAAAAAATAAAAGATTTAATGTCAAATATGTGCAATTAAAAAAATATCTATAGTTTAATACGCGTACAAGGAAGTCATATGGTGCCACATCAGATTTTTTCACATAATATGCTGACAAATGATTAATTTTGCTGTTAAATTGTATGTGACAGCCTACCAAATATCAATTATTTTGTAGATTGATATAATATCCGATATTAATATTTAATTCTTGTAACAGCTACATGAATGTAATTTCCGAGACAGAATGACACATGTAGTTGAAAATGAATTCTTGAAATAGTGTGAATAATCCGTCTGAAAGTTAGCGGGTAAATTCATCGACGTGTAAGTTAGGTAGCGAATGTAATTCCGCACAGTTTGATAACTAGTTGAATGAAGCTAATCGCATTCACGGAACATGGAGTTTATGAACCTATATGTAGACCCGCGAGCGCCACGACGTGTGTTACATGAAGTTGTAGTGCGTGCAGGGAATAAGTCGAGCACAAACACACAAACTAATTCAAAGTTGCGGGCAACTTGTACTTTACACAAACCTCGAAGTCCTGCAGGCTGCGGTATGCGATGAGCAGCGCGGTGCCGAAGAACAGACACGTGACCAGGTTGCGGCTGTCTGCGGCCGACGTGAGCAGTGGCACCGACCCCATCTGCCAGTCGTGGCTCAGCGTCGCCGGGCACAGCAGCAGCCACCAGTTGAAGGCCGCCAAGTATGAGAACGTCAATAATCTAACAACATGATCGGTACATTTCACATCAAATGGAATCAAGTCGTAGTTTGCAACTGGAAAACATTCAAAGCAGCTAATGGAAGCAGAAAGGCATTTTTACGTTTTCATTTCGCTTGTATTGAAACGTGCATTTTAAAAAGTTTCTGCTGAGCCATTAAGCGTTAACGATGGCAGCAAATCTCGACTACGCGTTACAAACATAACTAGTAATAAAGTTGTGCAGCAGCAGTAGCAGCTGTCCATGATGGAGTTGTTTATTTGAGGCGAACTTTTTCAATTACTGTACGGCCCTGAAACGATAACATTTGTCGATAGATGAACTTTGGCAGTGAACTTTACGGTGGTTGGGCTAATGGCAACGCTACAACTTGTGCAAAGTGCAACGCGATTCACTCGACGAAACTTAACCGCATCTGGTCTAGATGTCCATTGCAGTACAAGGTGTACCAATGTACGAGCACCACTAAAACCAAACAGGAAAACTCATTG
The DNA here is from genome assembly GCA_947425015.1 of Pterostichus niger. Lineage (NCBI taxonomy): Eukaryota > Metazoa > Arthropoda > Insecta > Coleoptera > Carabidae > Pterostichus > Pterostichus niger. The sequence goes on from OX380341.1 coordinate 36,115,134, forward strand.
TTTCTACGTACGAAGCCAACATTTATCTAAATGCCAACACACAATCTACAATTCATTTTGTTTTTGCTTTAAATATATTCAGCGGAAAGCAGTAATGAAAATTATTGTTATTGGAAAAGAAGTTTGGGGATTTTATGCGATCATAAAATAAAAGAAATTTTTCTAAATTTTTACATACATACATACATAACGCTATATCCCATTAAATGGGGTAGCACGAACCCGTCAACATTCTCATCCTGACACACGATATTCGTTTCGACCACATTGACACTTCCTCCATACGAACTCTTTCTTTTCTCACAACCAAAATCCATCATCACGCAACAAACATTCATCCATTCGCTCTTGTACACCTGTTTCTAAATTTTGTCAGTTAAATTTCATATTTAACTACTTAATCAGTTTAGAAAACGACTAATCACATTATTTATAGTAAATATTAATTCTGTAATAGATATACAGGGTGTTTCAGGACTAGTGTAACAAACTTTAACAGCTTATTTCTGAGGCTATTATGAGCAAAAAATGTCATATAAACATAGGTCCTATTCCTTGTAGTTACCAAAATACAAGAGGTTGAAGTTCTATAAATAACACGACATTTTCAAATTTTTGTAATCAAGATACTTTCGGAAAACAAGAATTTTATTGAAAAGTCATACCTTATTTGTCTTAATTAAAAATTGTTGTACTTTTGATTGTATTATTGTTTCATAATCAGGGTTCGTAAATATCATGATATTTATAATAAATATCAAAATATCTGATATATAGGATATATATCAGATAAATATCACTTTTTGGATATTTATTTTTTAATTTTAGTTTTTGTACACATTTATTATCACAATAGGAAATACAAAATAAATTATTACTCCTAAATAAAAAATTAACATAGGTAATGAAAAAAAGTAAATATACATTGAATGGATACACAAATATTATATAGTACTAAGAATAGTAAGAATATTTAAAAAATCCTATATTCTAGATAGGGGCAAATCATCATCTTCTGATGAACTTCCTGAACATAGCGGTGCAGATAGACTCACTTGGCCAAATCCAATCTAAATTAGTTTTTTTTTGTAGTTTCTTTTTGGTTTAAATATTTAAACATAAAAACTAATTTACCGGCTTTGGCGTTACCGAGACGATTACGTAATTGAGATTGGACAATGCCAAAAGTGGAGAAATATCGTTCCAGCCCTGCTGTTGCTGTTACAGCAGTGTGTAACTGTTCACATAGTTCAATAAATGTACTTTTATTTGGCCACTCTGACTCATTGATAGTTACACTTTTCCACCATATTAAAGGATTTGTATTTCTAAAATGAGTACCAAATAAAATTTTAGAAATGGTTCAGACTTTGCCGTTAATGACATCACAAATGGCACACAATTTGGATTTATGTCGTTGATGTGAAGTCAAAAGCTAGTAAAGTAAGAATTATCTTTAGAATATAATTTTAACAGAATTAATTAAAGTAATAATGAGAGGTATACTGTATTTATTATAGACTATTTGATATTTTTATATAATGGATATATATATCTTCGAACCCGGTTTATAAGTTAACTGAAGCACGAGAAAATTAATGCCGCTGAGCGCGTTTTCATATTACATTTAGTTTTTGAGATATAGCCTCGGAAAAGTAGAAAAACTGAAAAATTCGAAAAATTTCACTTTTCCGGAGGCTATATCTCAAAAAGTAAACAAGATATGGAAATGCGCCCAACGGCGTTGAATTCCCCGTGTCCGAATTGACTTATAAGCAAATTTTCATACAATTTTATGCAATTTAATATTTTTAATCCCTAAGGGGTACCCCTTTGGTTTTTTCAGATTTTAATTCAATTTTCCCAAAAATCCTTAATCGTAGGATTATTAAAACGAAAATTTACATACATATGTATTTTGACCCACTGAATCCAGTGGTGCAATCTTCAAATGCATATGACTTCTGGTTTTCGAGAAAATGTTAAAAAACCGCTTTTTGCGATTTTTTTTGGCGGAAAATTGAAAAAAAATAAAAATCGCTGAAACTATGTTTATAAGTTAACTGAAGCACGAGAAAATTAATGGCGTTGAGCACGTTTTAATATTACATTTAGTTTTCGAGATATAGCCTCGGAAAAGTAGAAAAACTGAAAAATTCGATAAATTTCACTTTTCCGGAGGCTATATCTCAAAAACTAAACAAGATATGGAAATGCGCTCAACTGCGTTGAATTCCCCGTGTCCGAATTGACTTATAAGCAAATTTTCATACAATTTTATGCAATTTAATATTTTTAATTATTTCCTAAGGGGTACCCCTTTGGTTTTTTCAGATTTTAATTCAATTTTCCCAAAAATCCTTAATCGTAGGATTATTAAAACGAAAATTTACATACATATGTATTTTGACCCACTGAATCCAGTGGTGCAATCTTCAAATGCATATGACTTCTGGTTTTCGAGAAAATGTTAAAAAACCGCTTTTTGCGATTTTTTTGGCGGAAAATTGAAAAAAAAATAAAAATCGCTGAAACTATGTTTATAAGTTAACTGAAGCACGAGAAAATTAATGCCGTTGAGCGCGTTTTCGTATCACATTTAGTTTTCGAGATATAGCCTCGAAAAAGTAGAAAAACTGAAAAATTCGAAAAATTTCACTTCTCCGGAGGCTATATCTCAAAAACTATTTGATATTTTTATATAATGGATATATATCATTGCAAAAATATGATGATATATATCAAAATAAATATCATGATATATATCGATCGATATATATCTTCGAACCCTGTTCATAATGGATGGTTATAGTACTGCTGAATATGCAGATATGATTTTTATTTATGGATTATGTAATGGTAATGCCCGTTATGCGTCCAGAGAATACCAAGACAGATATCCAAATAGAAGTCAACTTTCCCATCCCCTATTTGCGCGGATTTTTGTTTTCCGAAAGTATCTTGATTACAAAAATTTGAAAATTTCGTGTTATTTATAGAACTTCAACTTCTTGTATTTTGGTAACTAGAAGGAAGAGGACCTATGTTCATATGACATTTTTGGCCCAAAATAACCTCAGGAATAAGCTGTTAAAGTTTGTTACACTAGTCCTGAAACACCCTGTATATGTTTTACGAATCGATTTTATTGACCAACAGAGAAATTTAATTTCTAGAAAAATGTCAACGTGCAATGTATTTTATTATATACACAGTCTATCGCTCGAAACTATGTCAATATTTTTTGTCTGGTATTGCTAAATTCCTCGATCAAACGCAATGTGACAACATGTCAAAGGATTTTTTTTATCAACTGAAACACAATGTACATACCTAAATTTAAATTAACCTGTGATTTTGACAATAAGAACCTAATACAAAAAATGTCATTTACAAATAATAATGAATACAAGCGACTCGAAAAATGATTTTACGGTCACAATAAAGTTAAAGACTGAAATTGTCAAAATGAGCAATACAACTCAGTTTCTTGTCGGTGCGCGGTGGTTTCAATACAACATATGACTGCTACGTTAATTTAAAAGGAATGTAATTTATGCGGAATGTGAAAAATCCGTATGACTAAGTGCGGGACCTGTAATGAAGAGTAAAAATGCAGCGTATGCGTGCAATGCGGCTGTAGAACCAGGTACGGTAGGGGGCGTTGCAGTCACTCACCTCACATACAGGGACGGGTGAAACGCCGTTGGGTTGTCCTGCTGCGAGAATTTCGGCAACGAGCCCTGCAGCATGGCTAGTCGCACCGCTAGCAGGATGCCCAGCTGTATCACAGAGTTTTGTTAGCATTTTCACTGATACATTGAAAGAAATTTCATGCAAATCTTAATTAAGAATAAATGATTAAATTAGAGATGGGCGAATATCATCCGCGAATAGTCGAATGCCGCGAATATTGACATTATTTGATATTCGAGATTTTCGAATATTAACGTCAGTATATCGAACATTCGAATACCTCAAATATCGCGCCATATGTTGACCTCAATTTTTGACTATGTTTTTCTTTCTCATTTGTACATAAACTTAAAGCTATTACAATACTTTGAAGTTATTAATAACAAAGATATTTTGTTTCAAAACCATGAAGACGTACCATATTTCAAATTTGTTACGTTTCACCTTAAATTTGAAGTTTTCGTCTTTTTCTTTTCTTTTTTGTTTGTAGTTTTTATTTTAATTTTATTTTATCTTCACAATTTCATTTAAATAATGAAAAGGACATAATGAAATAATTATTAATAATAAATAAATTAACTTTTAGGACTATTCCAATATTCGAATATGGGGTAGATGGCTCAGTGGTATCGAGTCGGCCTGTGGATCTTGAGAACCCTGGTTCGATCCCCACAGCCGACAAACAATTTTCACCAATTTAAATCTACCCCTGTGGCTCCTCATCCACTAATATCTTTGGAGGCCGTGATTTTACGGCTGGTAACCGCATTTCACGCGACAAAATATATCACTTACCGAGATCTGCTTAGGCAGAGTGCCACACCCAGTAATGGGTAAAAGGCGTGATGATATATTTATTTATTTTATATTTCGAATATTCGATTACCTACTTCGAATATTCGAGATCTGATTAATATTCGTATTCGATATTCGAATACGAGAAATTTGATATTCACCCATCTCTAGACTAAATTAATAAATGATTTGATATCAAAATGCTCTATGAAACATAAGGTAAATGAAATAATTAACCGAGAAATGAAAAAGATCGTTAAGATAAAAAGAATATTTGATTGCTTATTTTTAAAAGAAATACAAACAATAATTCATTTACATATTTGCTTCATTAATAACTCTGAAATAAAACAATACTTTAATGTGGTAATTATTCATCATAAAAATCACTTATTAATTGTGAGTATTTAAATGACCGATTAATTTTCCAGTGCAGCTAATGCTTTATGATGAATTATTACATTTAATACCCATACAAATCTGCTAACGCGGAACAACATTATGTTGTTGAGAATCATTTATATTTAGGTAACAAGTACTATTCTTTACTTACAGAAACAAGTACTTTGGCGGCACGACGAACAAACTTAGTGCTCTCATCATTCCAGCGCACGTCAGAGATGGTGCGACGAAGGTGAGGCCAGCAGCGATACAAGTCATACACTAGGTTGAGGAGGAACACTGTGACGCCGGTCTCCTTCGCCAGCATGCTTAGCCCGCCGAGCACCACGCTCGTCCACACTTGGCAGCGGCCATCAGCGTGTCTACAAACACATAATCATGTACAATCGAATCATTTCACATTTTATAATTTATTTAAGGGGTAAGGCCACTCTAGACAAGGTAAAAAAGGGTCATTTTAACGAAATCTAAACGTGCTGCTTAAGAACTGTTTTTGGATCTTTATTTAGTGCTCTTTAAACTTTATTTAAAAAATTTGTTGAAAGAAAATATTCAAAATTGTCGTCAGAAATTTAAAAAAAATGGCGACTCCTCTCGGCGCGTAAGGCGAAAACATTCCGGGAACAGCAATAGACCTGGATCAAAAAGGGATATGTTTTCTTAATCTCTGATGTATACTCTAAAAAACTACGGGCTGGATTTTGAAAATGTTGATTTTTAACAAAATGGCGGACGTTTGAAAAAAAAGTTCATTATTCGGGACTAAATTTCTGTATAAAAACAACCATAAAAAACGAATGAAGCACTTTAAAAAAAAGTCCCCGTAGTTTTTTAGTATTTTATATCTAGAATAAGAAATAAAAAGATTCAGCACGATCCATCAATTAGTATTTCAGATTTCTTTTCGCCCGATTTTGAAAATATGATTTCGAGAAAAACGCGTTTAAAGTTTCGAGTCATGTATATATATAAATACTAGTACTAATAGATATATGCTTTTTTTCCTCTGAAATATTTCCGCGCGGCATTTAAATTAATTGTCCCTTATTCCTAAGGGATTAAACTATAATTTAAGCAAATAAAAAAAAATATGCATTTTAAAAAAATTCTAGAGTGGCCTTACCCCTTAAATGTAAATGAAGTGTATTTTTTAAAGATAAAGAGTTGGCTGCGATAGCACTACGTCACTCATTCGACAAATCAATTTTATTTATTAATATTAACGAATACGATTTAGAAAACAAAACATAAAATGACACAATAAATAGACACAGAACAACAGAACCAAACATGGAATAGGTTAACACAATATGAAATAAGATAATAAATTTTTTAAAAATTACAGCAAGTGTTCAAAATGAGCGCCTTGAACTCGTATGCATGCTAATATTAATAAATAAAATTAATTATTACAAATAAGGTATGACTTTTCAATAAAACTCTTGTTTTCCGAAAGTATCTTGATTACAAAAATTTGAAAATTTTGTGTTATTTATAGAACTTCAACCTCTTGTATTTTGGTAACTAGAAGGAATAGGATCTATGTTCATATGACATTTTTGGCTCAAAATGACCTCAGGAATAAGCTGTTAAAGTTTGTTACACTAGTCCTGAAACACCCTGTATATGAATGTGCGTAGTCACAAACAAAGTTAGAAATATGAACGCATAGTACACTATATAATATAATCTGGTAAGTAAGTGTGTAAGTTGTTACGTGTGATGATAGGTTGAGTTAGATCCGAGACTTTTGCTTTTTGTCCCTCCGTTGTTCGGGGACTCAATTTTAGGTGTTATCTACCACGTACTCCCGGCGGAAAACATTCTCGCGAGTTTAAATCTAACGGAATTCTGTTAACATCAGTTCAAACAATTTACGGTATTCTTGACATTTTCCGCCCTTCTTTTATCTCTGTATTCTATTATAGAAAACGCGATTTTTTCGTAAGCGTTTGGGTGGAAACAAACAGAATGTATTTTCTTTTCTTCCGTTGTGTTCTGTTCTGTAGATTGTACTTACCCGTGGTATGCGAGGAGCGACACCAGGAAGAACACGCAGGCCAGCACGTCGGCGCGCCCCACGACGCCAGTCACCTGCAATAAACAACACACATTTCATTCATTTCAATTATCTTTCATGATTTATATTGTAATCTGTTTAAAATCAAGTCAATAACAGAATACAAGAAATTCCTTAAATATAATTGGATATAAGTTTTTGTGCCACAAACTATGCGAACAGCATTACTATAGGTACTAATTATTGAAGAAATAAATATAACAATTTATAAAGCAACACGAACAAGAAGTGTGATTCAATTTGTCATTATAATTTACAGTGTAAAATATTTCTAAATTATTTTAGAGAAAAATATAAATAAATAAATAAATATATCATCACGCCTTTTACCCATCACTGGGTGTGGCACTCTGCCTAAGCAGATCTCAGTAAGTGATATATTTTTTTCGCGTGAAGTGCGGTTACCAGCCGTCAAATCACGGCCTCCAAAGATATTAGTGGAGAAAAATGCTCTGAATAAATGAAGTATACATTTTTCTACCACTTTAGGGTAACCAGTTGTCCTAATTTTATAGGATTGGCCCTATTTCTTGTTTAATATCATGTCGTCCCTAAAATATATATCTTTTTGAATTATTGTATGTCTTTATTTTTAAAAACTTACTCATAATTTTTATTGATCGTCTATTGATAATTTACAATAAAATGTAATTTTTTATAATTGGTTGGGAAAATATTATTTTTAAATGAAAATTTTATTCAAAATATAGAACATAAATAAATAAAAAAAAAATATATCATCACGCCTTTTACACATTACCGGGTGTGGCACTCTGCCTAAACAGATCTCGGTATATGATATATTTTTTTCGCGTGAAGTGCGGTTACCAGCCGTTAAATCACGGCCCCCAAAGATATTAGTGGAGGGGAGCCACAGGGATAGATTTGAATTGGTAAAAATTGCTTGTCGGCTGTGGGGATCGAACCAGGGTTCTCAAGATCCACAGGCCGACTCAATACCACTGAGCCACCTACCCCATGTAGAACATCGTGCTACCAAAAATTTTAAACCAATTTTTTCAAAAATGCTAGGCACGATATTTATTTCAAATTGTAAATTGGACAAAAAATTACTATTATAAATAGATGACCATATTCTAAATTATATTCGATTTTTAAATTAAAATTTACCTAGTATTTATTTTAAAGTGAATGTTCAATATTTAAAATTTAATTATTAAAATAAATAAGAACTTGAGATGCGTAGAGTGGACATTAGTTCGTTCGTTTGAAATGAACAATATTTAAAAATATATTCCGATTTTTAATTGTACAGCCATGGTCGTCCTACTCTATCTATATTAATTGTGCTTAATTTTGAGTGTGATTTGATTTGATGTTCGTATAATAAAAACCTGGAAAAGAATAAGTGCGGTTCTGTCGAAGTGGAGTCTGTGAGGTCCGGGTCGGGTTTGTATTCTGGGCGCGGGCGATATGCCGGGTATCGATTGTCCCAGTAGCGGCGCTTCGCCGAGTTCCATGCTCCCGTCTAACAGTGCTCGTGGCCCACTTTGCGGAAATGGAGCACACTGACTGGTGATTGGACATGAGTGGCGACGTACCATGCCATTTCGATGCCATTTAATTACCCGAGATGTACCACCCACATACACCATTCTCAATTACAATCATCTGTGATTTCATTTCCAGAGACATGAAGCCATAAGTATTGCTGCAGGATACATGACCGCATGCTTTATTGCTTTATTCCTCTGCGCTTTATTTTTCATACACAAATCATATGGCCTGGTTATTATTATTTTAACTATAGCTTTTACATTTCTAAAGAGTACTGTAACACGAGCAAGAGCTGGGCGAATAAGTTAATCACTATTCAAAATTTAAGGTTTATTAAGATAAAATTCACAACATAAAAATAAATAGAAAAGTTACTAAATTACAAAAGTGATAGATATTAATAAAAATATAAGTAAACACTTGGCTATGTTTCACAAAATTCAGCCTCCAAGTCACCTTATGAGGGCATCGTCAGAGGCTGGCCAGCACAGTTCAGTTAGTAACCATAGACGCGTTTCGCTCTTATTAGAGCTCATCAGTATGGTATAACTCACTTCTTCACTAGAACAAAGTTCATGTGAAGAAGCTGGTGACGAAGAACTGTGCCAGCAGAGAATAAGATCTCTTTGTTGATAGATATTAAACGAAACATATTAAATCTCTATTTAAACAAATTATATTAAAGATGGCAAACAACAACAACATATGAACTAAAGTTACTACATGGCAAGACTACATCTTGTCAATCCAAAAGCTAAACCTCCACTGACTATTTGTTGTTGTTTTCCATGGATGTGCTGACAAGGGGTAAGAGGGTGGAATCGTTGACTTGGTTAAAGATAACTGTTCCCATGCACGAGTTTACATAAAAAACACCAGACGCTTCTAAGGGATGAAATACAAGAATCAAAAGCTATCTCAGACCAACGCACAGCTAATAATTTACCCAGATATGTCATCACATAATAGTTAACAAGCGCGACAATTCAGAGAAGCCATAAACTCGATAAATAATGATCGAAAAATATTGAAATTATTACAAACATATGCACTAATAAATTTGATAACCAAAACTCTGTCAAGTAAACTTTAAAAAAAAGATACTTAAGATAATATTTAATTTGTCTGTATCTTTCGAAGCTGAGTTGATAGTGAAAAATCCTAATTATAACAACAACTAATTCTGAATTGTTTCACTTTGTTACAGTACTTATAAAAATATTTGTGCCTGTTTTACAAATTATATTACTAAATAAGACTTGTGTGCAAATATATGTATTTTTGTCCTTCATTCTCTACTAAATTTTATAGGTCAACAATTCTCGGTCAAAATATATCTCATCTGTTCTGTGTTTTTGGGTATAGCACTCACCAAAGATGTTATAGTGGAGGAGGTACAGGGGTAATTTCAATGAAGAAAAAAGGAAATAGGTTTCATGTTGGTGGAAAATAAGTAACAAATAATAATAAGTCAATCTTACCGGACTGCGTCAATTGTAAAACGAAAGGAATGGATGCAGTATTGAAATTTTATTAACACATTGCTATCAAATATTTTTATACTAATTGTAACACGAAACGTTATAATTTAATATGAGGATGGAAACAGAATTATTATTTAAATTAAATTTTTATTAATTATAATACTTAATTCGCTAATCTAGTTTAAAATTAAATAAAACGCGAACACCGCGTGATGTGAAGATCTACATCTTCACGCCTTGAGTCGATGGACGAGACTGATGGGTTCCACCAAAACACTTGCTGTCCTGGGTACGATACCCACATCTGGAATTCATCCCCCACACATCGGGGTGGGCACAGATGTCTCAAGTGTTTTAGTTATGTAGTCTGACACTCTGGCACTGCAGATAACGCGAACATGAAATCTTGTTGGAATTATAAGAATATTAACTTTTTATAATTTAATGCTCTATATTCGAAAACCAAAAGATCTCACATTCAGCCTTAATGGCACATGTGGTCACGAGTGTCAAATTACACGAAACCAATCTTATCTAAACACAACATAACAACAATGAGATAGCTCATATTGTTACAATATAAAAATAAATGAGTGAACACGATTGAAGGTTTGTTGTGTATAAGAAAGATAAGATGAACTTGTATACAAGTAATTATTAGAGTGCAGGTGAATCTAAAGAACTGAATGATTCGTGCTACCCAATTGATGGTAAGGCAAATTTGTAGCAACATGTTTTAGGAAGAGGATAATTGCAGGAAAGCAGAGATCTGTGCTGTATGGTGGACAAGGGATAGTGGGGTGTGGCAATAACAACATAGCGGGCGCATCTGCGATCTGCTCGCCACGGGATGCAATTTGAAGCGGCGGCGCTGGCTGCTGGCTGTGTTCCACGTCTGGCAAGAGCGCACTTACCCTGTCCAACCCCCAGCCAGGGCGCAAATGCTCAACTACCCTATGTACACGAGCCATCTGTTTTTAATTCAGTAATACTAAAATAGTTCATTATAATTGAGTAAAAAATGTTGATTTTATCATTTTTCAACATTTGTTTTTAAACATTATTTCCGAAATATTTTCTCTCGTTTAGTTTTAAAATATGAGGGGATGTTTGGTTAAGTGCAATCCGGGGCTGAAGATATTGCTTGCGGGTAGCGGCGTGTACCTGCTCTACACCTGTACCCGTCTTTCGTCACTATTGCTGCAAAATACTCCTCTCTGTACCACGTAAAAAAGCACTAGTGCCCGTAAAATGCAAAAACCACTTCGTCAAAATAACAATGTAGTCAATGCTGTACGTACACAAACTTATTGACATCAACCACTATTTCATTACCTACAGCCTATAGGCTATGTAATATATAAAAAATATAAAATAAACACTTGGCTAAGTCTCACAAAATTCAGCCTCCTAATAAGAGTGAAACGCGTCTATGGTAACTAACTGTGCTGGGCAGCCTCTGACGATGCCCTCATAAGGTGACTTGGAGGCTGAATTTTGTGAGACTTAGACAAGTGTTTATTTTATATTTTTTATTAAACCTAGTTTCACCAAGTGTATAGATCACAATTAATTTTGTCTTTGTTGTTATGTAATATATAACCTAGGACAGTACAATTTCAGGCGGCAAATATCTATCGATTTATTTTCCACATAAACGTTACTTAGACGTTATAGAACGACTACTGCCATTTTTAACATTTATAATTTTTTATGGGGTAGGTGGCTCAGTGGTATCGACTCGGCCTGTGGATATTGAGAACCATGGTTCGATCCCCACAACCGACAAACAATTTTCACCAATTTAAATTTACCCCTGTGGCTCCCTCTCCACTAATATCTTTCGAGGCCGTGATTTGATGGCTGTTTACCGCACTTCACGCGAAAAAATATATGACTTACCGACATCTGCTTAGATAGAGTGCCACACCCAGTAATGGGTAAAAAGCGTGATGATATATTTATTTATTTATAAAAATATAAAGTAAACACTTGGCTATGTTTCACAAAATTCAGCCTCCAAGTCACCTTATGAGGGCATCGTCAGAGGCTGTCCAGCACAGTTCAGTTAGTAACCATAGACTGAACTGTGCTGGCCAGCCTCTGACGATGCCCTCATAAGGTGACTTGGAGGCTGAATTTTGTGAAACATAGCCAAGTGTTTACTTTATATTTTTATTAAACCTTGTTTCACCAAGTGTTGGATGACAATTAATTTTGTCTTTGTTGTTATTTATTTATAATTTTTAATACATATATTATTTTACGTTTTTAGTGTTGTAATTATCGAGAGTTTCTAATTTAAATAGAATACTTTAAAGTTTAAAGATTATAAAGTTAATGATTCCTTTATCGAATACTAAAGAAAGACAATAAGTTGCTAAATAAATTTGCGACATGTGTTAGACAGGAAGATATATTTAAGAAAATAATAATTAAAAACGTGTAAATGATTTCCAATTCTCCGGAGTTTTTGATTGGTTTGGTTTGGTTGGTCAAAAGCATCAAACATGCTACATGTTTAAAAGCACAATCGTGACATTGACTTGATTTGATTGATTTGGAATTCCAGTTTAATATATCGGTTCCAGAGTAAAAAAGAAAATTTCTGTTTAGAGCTCAAACAGTTACACATCACATGCAATATATAAAACCACCGAGTAGAAAAATGTACATTGCGTGTATTTCAAAATACTAAATATATTTCGAAAGCACAACAAAAATTCCTGTTTAAAATACACGGATGTATTTAAAAAGAATTTGATTTATGTTTCACAAGGATACAAATAAAAAGGCTCCAAACCAGGATAAAAATATACGCATTATTTATATCCATTATGAGACTGCAGTACGAAAATTGTCAGATTGACAAGAATGCTGTTAAAAGACTAATTATATATCTTGCTTACTTTTTAAGAAACAGAAAAAATCGAAAAAATTTTGGAAAAATTAATTTTGAAATGAGGAAAATATCGTTGGGCACATATTTATATCTTGTTTAGTTTTTAAGGTATAGTACCAAAAATATTAAACTTTTCCTAACGAAATAAATAAATATAAATATATCATCAAACCTTTTACACATTACTGGGTGTGGCACTCTGCCTAAGCAGATCTCGGTAAGTGATATATTTTTTCGCGTGAAGTGCGGTTACCAGCCGTCAAATCACGGCCCCCAAATATATTAGTGGAGAGGGAGCCACAGGGGTAGATTTAAATTGGTGAAAATTGTTTGTCGGCTGTGGGGATCGAACCAGGGTTTTCAAGATCCACAGGCCGACTTGATACCACTGAGCCACCTACCCCATTTTTTTGTCACCTCAAAAATTTTCCCTAATAACGCCAACACTTTTTAAATAATCAAGTTTCAATATCTAAACGGTTCTTCGATAGAATACAATAATTATTGAATTAGAAGTGTAAATATTGGTAGTCACATACTTGACTAGGTCTTAAATAGAATACCTCTCCCATCTGCGGGTCGAAATAATATCCCCACAAAATATTGTTAACAAATTGAGTTATCGTAAATAATGGCATCATTATTATATATTAGGGCCAACATTAAAAAAAAAAGTCCATGCTTAGGGGGGTCATGACCCCCATGACCCCCCCCCTGCTGGATCCGCCCCTGTAAATGTGGATGTATTTCTGTTATGTGTCCTTTCTATAAAATTAAAATGTATAGATGCAATAATGCGTAAGTATTATCTGAACGGTAATAATAGTTTTGGCAAAGAAAAGCATTTATAAAGTGTGTGCTCAGCGCTATCAGTATCTGTATCGCAGGTCCTTGTGCTGTAGTGGAGTGGCTTCTTTGAGGCGATGTTGGTAGCAGCCGCTGCAGGTATCGATGTATCAGCGGCCACTTTCAATATAGCCACTCCTGCTGGATTTATAGCGCATAAAGCCCGTGCTTTGAGAGCTTTGCTGACTGCACTGGTCTGCCGCGCGCCGCACAACGCTTTATGTCGGCCGCACACGTCAACCACCCCCCTCACCCTCTCGCACTCACCCTCTCAGTGCACCCTATGTTCTCAGTGTTCTAACGATAGCCCATCTTACACAACAACTCATCGAGTTCACTGTTTACTATCGTGTTCCGTTTGCTTTCGCTGATCAATTATTTTTATGGAAGTTCTTCTTATATTTAAATCAACTTTTATTGGAATTTTATTTTGTATTAAGGTCGTTTTTTTCATGTTAAACGCATAAATGCAAATGGGTTTGTGTTTCGTAATGTAATGCTTAAATAAACAAATAGTTTTAAACAAAAGATATGCCTTGATTTTTATCTGAACTTTTTTATTTAAAACATTTTTTTATAAAGTAAATAGTTTAGTCATAAATTGAAAAAAGAGTTTAGCGTTATTTAAAAAGAGACTGATGCTTCCATCTGTAGAGAAATTTGTTAATTTTATACATATAAACATATTTCTATGAGAATTCACCACACGTCACTGTCAACCAATAGGATCACGAATTTGTTTGAAAATGAACCAATGAAATGTACATTTCGTCGGAAATTCATCACTAGTGGAATTTCATTAGAAATACCACTGTTAATAATATCCTTGGTTTCGAATAAAATAAATGATATTTTCAATATTTTCATAAACGTCAATTCTACATTTGTTCAGTGTACATTTAATATTCAAAATTTTCATCACTGTAATACCTAATTAATAATGTGCAAATAAATACCGAACTATTCTTGTTAATTAACTCTTGTTTGGTAAATTCTCAAGCCCAATACAACTCGTAGTATGAAAATTGACATAATATTTTGACATAAATTATGAGTTGTTATGTTTCCATTTCCATAACAACTCATAATTTATGTCAAAATATTTTCAGCAATTTTCATACTACTTGTTATATTATATATGATAATTTCGGAAACGAGAGCCTTAACAAAAATGAGGAAATAATAGGAGATATCGCATTCATTTTAAATTTAGGTTGTAATTTCCGAGAATGTTGTCTACGATGGTACGTGCTGCTTTGGTTTTATGGGACAAATAGCGATTATAGTTTGAATTTTGATCTAAATAAATATGTAAATATTCCTTTCATTGAAAATGTGTATGGTTACAGTTTTGTTTGTTTATTTATAGCGTTGTGAGAGTGTATTTTCTTTTAGTATGTTGATTAAAATGTTGTCATTAGCTCCTTGGAATGTCGTATAAAGGAATGCAAATACCCAGCGATACTTGGCATACGGGTTTATTTACACGTTCTGATAAAATGAAGAAGGGTCATTAAGAAGAAAGCTTTTCTATGACGGGCTGACGATATCCCAGGGCATTCTCATTAAAAACAATGGAAACGAGGAAGACGACGACCGACGACGCTGTCAGTAGGTATACGCAGTGATCTTCAGGGAACAACTGTCAAGTATGTAATTAGATATAGCGTAATTTTCTTTGTTCTGCTGTTTCGTAAAGTGACGCCAAACGAATCTGGTCGAGATAACGGAGGTACGCTAACGCGGCAATGGTATCTTGAGCAGCTTGAAATGACGCAGATTTCCATTGGCCACGTGTAGTACATAACATGGAACGTGTAGCTTTGTGTGTGCCACAAAGCAATGTTGTAACAAATGCCCTGTCAGCTCTGTGCTGTGACGTACACACAGGAGCTGCGGTTGCGCCATAATGCACAGGTCGTTCTGTTTTTATCATAGCCGCTTTAAATACGAGTAGCCTGTTACACTGGAGAGGAGATAAACGAATGTACAAACTTTGTTTTAATGTTGAATATACTTGCGACACAATGTATCATCCTTTCAATCGGTTGCACATTATAATCACTAAAGCCCGGATATTTAGGCACTAAACACCTAAATAAGCAGGCATATAGGCCGGTAATTACTCTAAAATAGGCGGGATTTTAGGCAGCCTAAATATAAATAGTTTCTTTAATAAAAATTATACACTAATTCTTTTTCTAAATTTGGTACTCGTACTTTTCATTTTAAACAAAAATTAACGCAATCTAAAAAAATATTTGGGGTTCTTATTTTATTAACTATTATATAAATTCAAATTATGTAGTATACTTTGATTCACAAAATATTACTGCTGAATGGAATTTTCGGAAAGGGACTGTCTTCGGTCAGTCAGAACTTGCTTGTAAGCTGAAAACTTCGTTCGACATCATAAAATGAACAGGGGCGTTCTTATATTTAGCTATATCGTCTAAAGTGGTAACTTTCATTGGTAATGGCAAAGGAGCAATTGAATTGCCACATAAAATTTTGACTAAAACTTGATTAAAGACAAAGTAAGTACTTTAAATATTATAGATTAGGATGGAACACTTTGCCGAGTGTTGAATTAATCAACGAAATAGATAATAGATGGCGTTGATAAGTCTTGTCTGCTCAATATAAGTAGAAATAAGCAACAAAAATAGGCAAAATAGGCTGTATAAGGTAAAATAGCAGGGTTCGAAGATATATATCGATCGATATATATCATGATATTTATTTTGATATATATCGTCATATTTTTGCAATGATATATATCCATTATATAAAAATATCAAATAGTTTTTGAGATATAGCCTCCGAAGAAGTGAAATTTTTCGAATTTTTCAGTTTTTCTACTTTTCCGAGGCTATATCTCAAAAACTAAATGTGATATGAAAACGCGCTCAACGGCATTAATTTTCTCGTGCTTCAGTTAACTTATAAACATAGTTTCAGCGATTTTTATTTTTTTTCAATTTTCCGCCAAAAAATCGCAAAAAGCGGTTTTTTAACATTTTCTCTAAAACCAGAAGTCATATGCATTTGAAGATTGCACTACTGGATTCAGTGGGTCAAAATACATATGTATGTAAATTTTCGTTTTAATAATCCTACGATTAAGGATTTTTGGTAAAATTGAATTAAAATCTGAGAAAACCAAAGGGGTACCCCTTAGGAAATAATTAAAAATATTAAATTGCATAAAATTGTATGAAAATTTGCTTATAAGTCAATTCGGACACGGGGAATTCAACGCCGTTGAGCGCATTTCCATATCTTGTTTAGTTTTTGAGAAGTGAAATTTTTCGAATTTTTCAGTTTTTCTAAATGTGTACAAAAACTAAAATTAAAAAATAAATATCCAAAAAGTGATATTTATCTGATATATATCCTCTATATCAGATATTTTGATATTTATTATAAATATCATGATATTTACGAACCCTGTAAAATAGGCACAAAAACCAAAATATAGAAAAAATAGGCTTTAAGGCACGAAAAAAAAACCTTCCATTACACGTAAACATATTACCTAAGTATAGAAAAACCAAATTGCCTGAAGTCTATTAAAATTTGAATCTAGGCAATTGCCTAGACTACACTACACTACACTACACATCTAATGCAAACAAATATTAAGTAATTTTTAAAGGAATATTTTAGTTTGCACTAAGAGGTATGTTTTTATTATCTTGAACATGTTACAACTCCCTTCTTCGTGCATCTAAAAGTGAGTAATTTGAAATATAGCACTTGTATTTTGTTTTTGGTGAGTGTTCATTTCACAAGAATCACTAGAGCTATACTATGTTCAAAGATACTCCGTTATGGCCCTCTCAGCGGGTCTATTGTTAGGGATTTAAGCTTGATTTATAGGGGTGCAAGAACAGGTATGTATTCAGTATTTCCCAATTTAATTTTATTTTTATATATATTATAATAATGAAACACTTACTATATCACGAACAGTATTGTACGGCACTTTCGTCATTTCTGATGTTTTTATCAGAGCCGAATTTTCACCTTCACTATCTTTTTCTTTTAAATAGTTATACACATTTGAAACTATTTCTTTCGCTTCTTGCGGCAAAAATGTCCGTTTAATCACAATTTTCAACTGGTAAAACATCAGTATTGTCTTCTTCAAATGGTCGCCACATATTAAATACGTATATTGTTGACCTCAGTACGAAAGTTAGTATTACTACTGATTTTAAATTTTTGAAAACTCATTTATATACCTACTCAGTAAGTATGCCTTTGTTATCTTATTTTCCCTAAAATGTAATAATACCGGTTTAATTTTGCGAATTCATTATTATTTTAAGTAAATCTGAAATACGTAATCCGCACAGAGATTAGAGATTTCCGAATTTAAATATTTTGCAATCCTACCCTGAGCGCCAACAGGTAGAATCTCTTACTGTGTGCGGTTCAATACAGGCTTAGTAAGTTAAAGCCATAACGGAATATCTTTGAACATACTATACAAGCTTCATCAACCCTACACACATTTAAGTCCGTTTGCTCCAAGTCTGCCAACATCCAGACTTCTAGTCCAGTCACAGTTACTTTAGAAATAAAGAAACAACACAAAGGTGAATCGTGCATCAATACTTCTTCTTCTACCTGTAACATGTCACCCATATAAGGGTAAATGAGCAACGCCAGTAAATTAGTCTTTAATATAACATCTAACGCACTATGTTACATCAACATAATCATACTGAAATTAGAATATTCGATTTGAATAGAAAGAATTTGAGGATAAATTTCCCTCATTCTGTATTATTGATTGTGTTGCGCCTTGCTTTGAACAAGTGAACATGACTGCAGCGTGTCTAACACTCGGCTTAATTTTCTGGTGGAATTTCCTCATTTTCACTGATATTGTAATGAGTCTTGATGTAAGGAAAAGCACGTTACGAGTTTGGATCTCGTGAGCTTAAAGCTCAAGTTCAGCTGTCGTCGACGTGTGTTCGCCGGCTTACGTAGATTTGTCTTGCAGCCCTGAAACATTTTGTACATCCACACACCGTACATTAAGCAACATTTGTATACAGGGTGTTTCATAACTTCGAGTACATACGTTAATGGTATATGTTGTTTGATATGCTAATTACGAATCTAAAAGAATTTTCTTAAAATTCGAAAAATTAAGGGTTGTTTACCTAAAACATTTTTGCACTTGGATTCGCTTTCCTATGAAACACAAACAATGAAGTAGGTAATCAACAATTTAAATTACATAACACTAGTAAAATAAACAAACAAAATTTAATTATTTTTAATGAAACGATAATTATAGTTTATTATGTATTCAAAATAATTGACATGTCAAAATAAATAAAATACATACAATTCGAATAATTTCTACAAAAATTGCTCAAAATTGTTGCCATTCTCTGCCATACATAATGCAGCACGGTGAATTAAAGACACGCTGCAAGCTTCGTTGAACGAATTATGATGTCTCATAAAATTAGCAGTGTTTTCAATCCGTTCCCTCAGTTGTTCCAGAGTTTCAGGAGCTTCCTGGTTATCATAAACCAGGGATGGCGAACCAATGGCACGCACAAAATCAAAATTATTTTTTTGTATAAGTTATCTTTTTTGATAGAAATGAATTAAAAATTATTAATCTACACTTAATTTATAATTTGATATAAATTTGTAGTACTGAATACCTATCTTAGTATGTTAACTAGAACCGTCAAATTATACATTTTATTATTAAAATATCGCATGAATTGAAAATTTATTTTATATTCTGATACAATTACCATTTGAAAAATTAAATTTAAAAGACCTTGAGTGGTTAAATTTTAATGAGTTAGAAATGGAATTAGTTGAATTTCAGTCAAGTACCATATGGAACCAAAAATTTGTTGATTTAAGAAATGATTTAGAAATTATTGAAAGTAATCGATTATTGGATAAAATATATAAAATTGCAGAAGATGAAATTCTAACTACATGGAATTCAATTTCTGACACGTTTAATTGTTTAAAAATATTAGCAAAGGCAATTTTATCAATATTTTCATCGACGTGAGCATGTAAATCTCTATTTTCAGAATTAAATTTTATAAAAAATAAATATAAAAATAGAATGACAGATGAGTCGAGCTCTGCATACGTACTGTTGAAATTAACTAAATATGAACCAGATATTAAATGTTTATCATCTTGTGTACAGCAACAAAAATCACATTAAAAACAACTGTTTTTAACGTGAATTTTGTTTCTAGTATATTGCTTTTTGTAAAACATTGATAAATAAAAAAATGTTTAAAGAAGAATTGCTTTTATTTGTTTATTTAATTATACTTACGTATATTTTAACCACGCTAACATTTCGAATGAAATTTTATTGTGGCACGTTACCTATTTAAAAAAGAATTTTTATGACTTTGTGGCACGGACATCAAAAAAGGTTCGCCATCTCTGTCATAAACTAATGATTTGAAATAGCCCCAAAAATAAAAATCTTATAACATATACCATTAACGTATGTACCTGAAGTTATGGAACACCCTGTATGTATTATGAAACTTTTACTTATGATGCGCAGTTATTAGTACTACACTGTTAAATTGATACTACTTGATAAAGTTAATATAATCCAAAAGATTTATCTTCCTTTCAAATGATACCATCTCAATATTTTAAATTTAAAAATGATTAAATTTCATTACGTTGCCTTATTGATATCATAAAGTTCCCAAAAATGCTTCGCGATGAAGATCACAATGCTTATTATCTGCAATATGCAAATGTGAAACGGAGCCTAAATGAATTTGAATAGAGTAAAGGGAGCGCCGCGCCGGGACAAGCCAAGCGCGTCTCACCTCCGCAAGAGAAGACAGAATAAGGAAGACACCGAAACCTTGCTATTGAAAAAAAACCCCACCAGGATCAGATATTGAATGCGGGGAAATTTATGTGCATTATTCTGATTAAAAAATAAACTCCACCTGTGTTTTAATCAAACGGAGTAAAGCTAGTAACGGCTTATTATTTGCCGTCATATCTCCAAGCGATTTAAACATGGAACGTGTAACGCGATTGTGACCGTGACTGGGTCACTGGATTCTAACTTCTATCTCCGAGTCCAGGAAATGAAAAGTACCTGTTGACACCGACGACCCCAGGCGTTGATTTTTTATTCATACAATTTTTTCATTTGTGATATGAGAAGAAGAATTATGAGCTAGATTGCAATCTCGCTTCTGTTTCAAAGATATCGTAATGCAACAACAACGTACATACTCGTATGCACTGACTGGCAGCCTGCCAATTGAATTGTTTGTGTCTGGAATAAAAAGAGATCCAGGAAATTTATCTGAGTAGGACAAATGGTCAATGTAATCCGCTCAAATCTCACTTCACTATTATATTTCTTTTATGTTTATTATTATTAAAAATTTAAAATTGCCTGGCGAAAATATATACCAGACAAACATGTAGACGTAAAACCTAAAACCATCGCAATCTAAAAAATAATTAGAATTTGGGAATAAAAACTAATACGACATAAGCTGCGCCACCTGCATGTTAGTGTTTTGTTTTTCTTCAGACATGATTATGATGTCTCATCATTCCGTTTCGGAACATAGGGGCCGGGCACACCGAGCCACATTTTTTACACTGCCGTACTGCTGGTTTCTTTAGTCAGATTATTTAAGGCGTATAAGTGACTAACTTATAGCTCCCGAGTGTGATAAATATATGTAACTGTATTTTTTATATTTAACGATAAGTCACACATTGTCGACAGGCGGATTCGAACTGACGAACCTTGGTTCGGGTGACGTCACAGTACGTTAAGAGATGTGTGATCTATTGGTTAATAAATAGTATATTTTGTGAAAATATTATTAGCTAGTTTAATATAAAATGTTCTTAATAATAGATCGATATACTATACAGGGTGTTTTAGGTAACAAACTTTAACAGCTTATTCCTGAGGTCATTTTGAGCTAAAAATGTCATATGAACATAGATCCAATTCCTTCTAGTTACCAAAATACTAGAGGTTGAAGTTCTATAAATAACACATTTTCAAATTTTTGTAATCAAGATACTTTCGGAAAACAAAAATGCGCGCAAATAAGGGATGGGAAAGTTGTCTTCTATTTGGATATCTTCTTGGTATTCTCTGGACGCATAACGGGCATTACCATTACATAATCCATAAATAAAAATCATATCTGCATATTCAGCAGTACTATAACCATCCATTATGAAACAATAATACAATCAAAAGTACAACAATTTTTAATTAAGACAAATAAGGTATGACTTTTCAATAAAATTCTTGTTTTCCGAAAGTATCTTGATTACAAAAATTTGAAAATGTCGTGTTATTTATAGAATTTCAACCTCTAGTATTTTGGTAACTAGAAGGAATAGGACCTATGTTTATATGACATTTTTTGCTTAAAATAACCTCAGGAATAAGCTGTTAAAGTTTGTTACACTAGTCCTGAAATACCCTGTATACACCAAGGTAATGTGAGTCGAATTTTTAATTTTTAATTACGTGCATACATTTTTGTACGATTATCTTGTAAACGGGCGTCTAAATAAAAAAATGTGTAAAGTATTTTTATTTGAACAATTTTTCTTTACAAGTCAGAGTTATGATGTACATCCGGTAAACCGAACTGTCTTGTAATTCTGAAATAGTTTACTGTAGAAGAAAACTTTTCAAATATAAGATATTTGTTTTCTAAAAATCTACACTTTTATTTGAACATTGCTTTATTGAGATATTTTAGTACTTAGTTGAATCCACGAACTGCCGTGCTACAACTATTCAGTCACTTATAAAATCATAATAGTCCGTAGCGCAGATTTAAAAGAAATGTTTGAAAGTAACGTAAGAAAATATTTGCGAGTGATTCAACAAGTTTTCTGAAAGTCTTGCAATTTTTCAGCTGGGGCTGAGATGTAATTACAAGTGAGTAATTAGCACTAATTAATAATTGGCGCCGCTATGAAACAGGAATGAATAATACAGGAAGTACGTCATGCAGTTGTGTTGTCAGTGGAAACAAATCGATACAGAGATTAGTCATATCGGTATCCGCGAACTGTCAAACAAATATTCATCACTTGTCAATAGGCAACCATTTATAAAGCGCTGAAACTTCCTTCCAAAGAAAACCGTATTGACAAACATCAGGTTTAAAAATATTTTCCCTGTCAACGTCTTCATAAAAACGACTGCGAGGTGACACTTTACGAGAGAAAGGAACATTTTTAAAAATTTATCTAACCATTTGTTTCAGCGGCGATCGACGCCATCGCTATCCCATCTCGCATGATTATCGAATATCGGATTTATAGAGAATTCGAGAACGATGCGTGGATGTTCCTTTATCACCTACTCGACGAAAAGTAAGTGCCAAGTCGGGATCAGATATGGTTATCGCGCGGGAACGACGCCTCATAAATATATCGTCCCTTTCTCTGCTACGACGACGGCGACGGCGACGCTGTACCAGTGGCGTCACTATCATTTACAACCATTTCTTCTCTCACTCATTTCACTATACATTACTATAGAATATCAATCGAAACAGACGATGCACGTCATAAATACAATGGCACTAAAAACGATGATGTCAACTTTACATGATCGTGTGCAATAAGAAGTCAAGAATAAATGAACGACTAGCTCTTTGCTCTGTCGCGACACAGCTTTCGGTATTTTGTCAATAAGTAACAAAACATAAATAACAACAATAATGACAGTACAGATTAGAAGTATAATTCAATAACAAAATATAAATAAATAATAAATAACCCAAGTGATCTGCATTCTAGTATAAGCAGTATTTAATAGTATATTATACAACGACGCTATAATGGATGCTCTTATTCCCGAGGATGAAGTTTGCAACCCGAGCGAGCGGAGCGAGCAAGGATTGTAATCATCCGAGGTAATAATAGCCATTATAGCGAGTTGTATACTATACTTTATATACGACTAATTTAATAAAAATTAGTCAATTTTTATATTATTTATTATCTATTAATTTTACATCTATTTATCTAATAAATTTACATCTAATTGAAATGAGTAAATGGAGTAAAAAGACCATAATGAAGATGATTTGCAGAGATGTGCATCTACGTGTAATATTTAATTGTCTACATCTACACGTAGACAATACGTCGACAATTCTAGCGACGCAGACAATGTAAACAATGTAGATAATGCATGTGGCAGTTGTAAAATTCACAAAACCTAAATTTATTCCTTTGTAACTATTACATGTATTCGTATTCGTAAGCTCGGGTCATTATCGGTCTTTATATAATATAATAAAACTAATAAAGCAAGCTTTCGTACATTACTAGACGAATGTCTGTCTTGGGTCTTGGGCGAACTATCATATTTTTTAAATCGATCAACGCGCCATCTCACCAGACGGAGTTTTCTTTAGCGCTATTTTTAACAGTAACCAGTTGACAAATTTTCAACGTTTTGCCCTGTACAACTAATTTTTTTTATGTAATTCCTAGAATAAAAATAAAAATCTCTAACAACATTTAAAATTCCCTAGTTCTAGGGATAACATTTCTAATATGACTTAAGTGAACACAGGTGTTTTCATAGTCTACATAGTCTACAATGTTTACATGAAAAATGAAGACGTAGACTACATGATTGTTTACACGTAGAGAATGGCGTAGATTACTTGCAGTAGACTACACGCACATCCCTGATGATTTGTATTTTTCACCTAATTCAGTAAAATATGCCAGCAATACATTTTCTGAATACGAATTTGTCTTCATTTTAATACGCCAGTTCATAAAACTTTGGTATGCTTTGTCATAGAAATTTTTAGACTTTTGCGGTAATAAACCATATGTAGTAGCATCAGCAATTTTCGTTATTTCTGGTGGTGTAGAAGATATACTGTCTTCTGTAATACTGTCCATTTTTTGAATTACAGTTAAACACAATAATTTAATAAGAATAAAGAACGTAGACACTTGATGTAGTTTCACAAAATTATTTATTAACAAGTTGATCGATTTCGGCTTATTAGGCCATCTTCAGAACGTTGACTGATCAACTTGTTAATAAATAATTTTGTGAAACTACATCAAGTGTCTATGTTCTTTATTCTTATTCATAATGTTTCACCAAGTGCCAACGGCTCATACTTTTGATATTAACAATAATTTAACACAATTTGCAAGACCGTTTTTGACTACTTCTCAACGATGATATCGTTTTGTGTGTTTCCGATTCGTTAACTACAGTGAACTTAGCAACGAGCATGTTTAATTTAAATATGAGTCGCTATGGCAATACTGTTCCGATGGCACAAAAAAACAATGATCCATGTTTTAAGCATTTTGATTGGTTCACGAGCGGGAATAATGACCATTATTCCCGACTCATTATTCCCGGCGGGATTAATATATAGCATTATATAGCAAAAAACGCATATATAATGATAATATTATTGGTTAGTCGTATATAAATTTCTTTAATATGATAAGTTCTCGAAGTAAATTCGTACACTACGCCACTGCAAACGTCAGCCCATTCCCGCGGCGTCATTTAAATTAAAAAACAGAAAACAAGCCGATTAAATTCACGGGGTGAATTTAATTTATATTATGGAAATTCTCGCTGTAAACACGACGCGCTCGCTAACTCGCCGACAAAAATTAGAAAATTTAAGCGTACCTTAAACGAGTGGTGAAAGCGAAAACAGAAAGGCGTTTTCATATAAAAATATTTTGAGAGAATATTGCGATCAAATTCGTTTGTATAAAATACAAATATTTCATAAACATAAAGGGAATATAAAATAGCACAGAACTCCCTAGTATGTATGTAGTAATATGGGGTAGGTGGCTCAGTGGTATCGAGTCGGCCTGTGGATCTTGAGAACCTTGGTTCGATACCCACAGCCGACAAACAATTTTCCCCAATTTAAATCTACCCCTGTGGCTCCCCCTCCACTAATATCTTTGGGGACTGTAATTTGACGGCTAGTAAATCGCACTTCAAGCGAAGAAATATATCATTTACCGAGATCTGCTTAGGCAATAATGGGTAAAAGGCGTGATGATATATTTATTTATTTATTTAACTCCCTAGTGTTCTCGAATTATCTTCAACATTTTAAAGCATTTATTTTCCGTTGTCAAATGTTTCTAAATTATTTTATAAAAATTGGAAAAACAATACAAAGAAAAGTAATGGAAAATTTCGAAACTTTGACATCGCAAAATATAGGATTATTTGAAAGTGATACTTTTATTAAATATTGTTTATTTTTTCTAATTTTTTGTAATAAACGATAATATTAAAAACAGTTTATTGATTACTATAACTATTTTTAAGCTTTCAGATCAAACTATTTCAGTATAAATAATGAGTTTTTATGAGATGTAGTTTTTCAGTGATTGTAATTATTTATTTGACAAAGAGTGTCATTAATTAATGAATTAATTAAATTGCTGTATTTTGACGTTATCAAAATTGGTGAAATTTGAATTAATTTGAGTGATGACTGAACTGATCTATCAAATCTATTTCGCACTGTCACTGATTTCATTGCAAAATTTAATTCCAATTCAATAGTTTCATCATTGGTCATAATATGTGTCCAATTAAAATTTATTGTTGTCATTATTTCAGTGGTATTAGCTAGTAATTACTCTTATTCTAAATCTAAATGATGAAATATTATGCCCGGATTAACATATTTCTATACAGGGTGTTTCAGGACTAGTGTAACAAACTTTAACAGCTTATTCCTGAGGTCATTTTGAGCCAAAAATGTCATATGAACATAGGTCCTATTCCTTCTAGTTACCAAAATACCAGAGGTTGAAGTTGAACACGAAATTTATGTAGTAGCATCAGCGATTTTCGTTATTTCTGGTGGTGTAGAAAATATACAGTCTTCTGTAATACTGTTCATTTTTTCAATTACAGTTAAACACAATAATTTAACACAATTTGCAAGACCGTTTTTGACAACTTCTCAACGATGATTTCGTTTTGTTTGTTTCCGATTCGTAAACAACAGTGAACTTAGCAACGAGCATGTTTAATTTAAATATGAGTCGCTATGGAAATATTATGCCCGGATTAACATATTTCTATACAGGGTGTTTCAGGACTAGTGTAACAAACTTTAACAGTTTATTTCTGAGGTCATTTTGAGCCAAAAATGTCATATGAACATAGGTCCTATTCCTTCTAGTTACCAAAATACAAGAGGTTGAAGTTCTATAAATAACACGACATTTTCAAATTTTTGTAATCAAGATACTTTCGGAAAAAAAGAGTTTTATTGAAAAGTCATACCTTATTTGTCTTAATTAATTTTATTTATTAATATTAACAGATACGATTTAGAGAACAAAACATAAAATGACACAATTACATAGACACGGAACAACATAACCAAACATGGAATAGGTTAACATAATATGAAATACAATTACAGCAAGTGCTCAGAATGCGCGCCTTGAACTATCATATACACGATAAATTACATTTTGATCGTTACGAATGGCAGCAGATGCATTCATAATTCGTTCAAGTAACTGTTCACTCGTGTTTATTTGTACCTTATAAACTTCTTGCTTCAAGTGTCCCCATAGATATAAATCAGGAAGATTTAAGTCTGGAGATCTTACAAGCCAAAAGTTTGGACCTCCACGTCCAATCCACCTATTGGGGAAGTTTTTACATAATCCATAAATAAAAATCATAAAAAGTACAACAATTTTTAATTAAGACAAATAAGGTATGACTTTTCAATAAAACTCTTATTTTCCGAAAGTATTTTGATTACAAAAATTTGAAAATTTCGTGTTCAACTTCAACCTCTAGTATTTTGGTAACTAGAAGGAATAGGACCTATGTTCATATGACATTTTTGGCTCAAAATGACCTCAGCAATAAACTGTTAAAGTTTGTTACACTAGTCCTGAAACACCCTGTATAGCAAGAAGAAATCAAATACAACAAATAAAATTAAATATAATGCGTGTTCATAAAACAAGCAGATAAGCGTGCTGTATGTGTTTGAAAAAAGCTCGACCGTTCATGATTAAATGAAAACGGAAATACGTAACGAACACGATTAAATTTGGCGGGAGACACGTAACAGTTTCAAACCCATGCGAAAATAAACATAGCCGAGTAAGGAAGTCTCGCAGTATGGTAATTATAAAATTTCGTGTTGTGAGCTTTCAATTTGGACTACATCATGCGTTGCAATCATGTTCTTTATAATATTATACCCTAACAAGTTCGTGCAGAAAGAAATTCTTTGTGACAAACGCAGCCGGCTTAACGAGGTAACGTTTGTATGTCCGCTCAGGGGTAGCAGGATGAGGAAAGAAGCAAGGGGTGCGCTGTGCTTACATTTAACATAAAACACTGGAGCAGCAGTGACGTCAACCCGTTGCGGTTTCCTTACTCAATTTGTGTTTGTTTATGTTTTCACTAAATCAGCTGTTTACACACACATTCAGTCTCACTGACAACGCAAAATTTCAATTGATTTCTAATTTTAAGTTTGTTCATAATACGTTGAAGTAAAATAAAATAAATAAATATATCATCACGCCTTTTACCCATTACTGGATGTGGCACTTTGCCTACGCAGATCTCGGTAAGTGATATATTTTTTTGCGTGAAGTGCGGTTATCAGCCGTCAAATCACGCCCTCAAAAATGTTTGTAGAGGAGGAGCCACAAGGATAGATAAAAAAAATAAATAAATATATCATCACGCCTTTTACCCATTACTGGGTGTGGCACTCTGCCTACGCAGATCTCGGTAAGTGATATATTTCTTCGCGTGAAGTGTGGTTACCAGCCATCAAATCACGGCCCCCAAAACTGTTTGTAGAGGAGGAGCCACAAGGATAGATTAAAAAAAATAAATAAATATATCATCACGCATTTTACCCATTACTGGGTGTGGCACTCTGCCTACGCAGATCTCGGTAAATGATATATTTCTTCGCGTGAAGTGCGGTTACCAGTAGTCAAATCACGGCCCCCAAAGATGTTTGTAGAGGGGGAGCCACAAGGATAGATTTAAAAAAATAAATAAATATATCATCACGCTTTTTACCCATTACTGGGTGTGGCACTCTGCCTACGCAGATCTCGGTAAATGATATATTTCTTCGCGTGAAGTGCGGTTACCAGTAGTCAAATCACGGCCCCAAAGATGTTAGTGGAGGGGGAGCCACAGGGATAGATTAATTTGATGAAAATTGTCGTCACCGAATTATATAAAATTTTCAATATTCCTAAACTCGAGTAGGAATATATTTTTTCTGAAATCGTCAAGAAAATGCCTACTTTCCTGACGCATTTTAGTATGGAAAGTAAGTGTTTACCTGACTCAAATAAATAAACTAAATAACTAAAAAATTTAATAAGATTTTTATTTATTTTTATCAATAATATGAATACTAAATATACAATTGCTTAAATTACTAAAATTTATGTATGACACTGGCGAATTTGAAGCTAAATTTATTGGAGATTCAGTAAATAAAATAAGCAAGTAGCACATTTGCTGACAAATTATTTTGCTTTTTCCAATCCATGAAAATTTCATACTCTTTATCATATCGGTCTTTGGACTTGCTCGGTAATAAATTTTCAACAGCCGCAGTTGCTTGATTTAAGATTTCAGGAGGAGTACTTGAAAACACCGCCTCATACTCATTTTCATCTATATTTGTCAACATTATAAAGAAATCTTCTCTGTCAACAATATTACTTTTGACACAAATATGTTCAATAGATTTTTCACATAAGATATTGTTTTCAACAACTTTTGTTATCACCTTGGATATGTAGTTTGCTGCCAATATGATTCTTACCAAAAAATTAAACATTTTGAAATATTTATTATTAATTATATTGATAAAATATAAATATGAACGATTTCAGAAAAAATAGTATATATATAATACGTCACGAAAGTGTTTTACTTGACTCAGCGAATTAAAATACTCGACCTACCGGCCTCGTACTTCAAACAACCGCTTCGTCAAGTAAAGCATCACTTTCCTGACTTATTATGTAATATACTATTACAATCGTTTTTCTTGATTGCATGTTGTTATTACTTAAGTAAAAGCATAATTGATTATAGTATTGAATGAAAATTTAGTAAAACAGATGTATGTGTTGATGAAATTGATGATGATAGATTGCGTGGATGAGATATAGTAAATAAATGGATATAATTGAAGGTTTGTAGATTTGTTTCGTGAACGAAAGACGAATTTTTGACAGGGTAAATGTTTGGCGAAAATTAATTACAGGATGAACAAATATTTCTATGGTTCGTCCTATTCCATTTGTTCTGATACATGTATCAGTACTTTAAGATAATTTTAATCTTGTTAAATTCTATATTTCGAAGAGCTACGCCTTAATATTAAATATCCCACTGATGAAAAGGGGTTTTATGATTTGAAGGTAATTACATAAGTCCCTGGGGATGGCTAGTGCAACTACGGAGGTTGATTCCGTCCATTACAGTGATATCCCAAGGGATTGAACTGCCTTGTCTTTGACTTAACGCTTGCCATCATCCACTCACAATGTTACGTCAACTAACATTTACATTTATCGCTTTATAATCATGCAATGTCAATAAAATTTAGTTAAGGGGTAAGGCCACTCTAGACAAGGAAAAAAAGGGTCATTTTCAAGATTTTATTTAACGAAATCTAAACGTGCTGCTTAAGAACTGTTTTTGGATCTTTATTTAGTGCTCTTTAAACTTTATTGAAAATTTTTTTTTAAAGAGAATATTCAAAATTGTCGTCAGAAATTAAAAAAAATGGCGACTCCTCTCGGCGCGTAGGGCAAATCGGGAGAAAACATTCCGGGAACAGCAATAGACCTGGATCAAAAAGGGATATGTTTTCTTAATCTCTGATGTATACTCTAAAAAACTACGGGCTGGATTTTGAAAATTTTGATTTTTAACAAAATGGCGCACGTTTGAAAAAAAGTTCATTATTCGGGACTAAATTTCTGTATAAAAACAACCATAAAAAACGAATGAAGCACTTTAAAAAAAAGCCCCCGTAGTTTTTTAGTATTTTATATCTACAATAAGAAATAAAAAGATTCAGCACGATCCATCAATTAGTATTTCAGATTTCTTTTCGCCCGATTTCGAAAATATGATTTCGAGAAAAACGCATTTAAAGTTTCGAGTCATATATATATATATATATATATATATATATATATATATATATATATATATATATATATATATATATATATATATATATATATATATATATATAATACTAGTACTAATAGATATATGCTTTTTTAAACTATAATTTAAGCAAATAAAAAAAATGCATTTAAAAAAAATTTAGAGTAGCCTTACCCCTTAAATATATTATTATATTATCACGTGTATACTATACTTTTAATTTATTTTCAACTAGTTGAGAACATAACTAAAATTATATCAATGGAATAACGCTATTTGAAATTTATATTTTAGTCCTTGGACTATTTGTTGAGAATTTAATAAAGTGTTTTATGAGTATAGTTTTGTTGTTTAAGAAAGATGCATTTGTAAATGAGTTATATGCAATGTTATAACACATAAATCAAATCGCTCTATATAAAAATATAATTGAGGCCTATGAACACATTCTCCATTTACATCATAGCACACACGTGTTTCTAACTCGCGCTCGCAGTAAAATATCCCTAGTTTAAAAAACAAAGCCTTAGAAATTTTATTACGTTTCGTAACATCTTATTTGTGTGAAACAGGCTTTTCCGTTGTAGCTGTTTTAAAGACAAAATATCGTACTCGATTATTCGTTGAAAAAGAATTGCGAGTAGCGATATCTTCAATGATCCCCCGGTTCGAGAAATTGAAAAACAAGCGTCCATTCAGCACACTAAAAATTATGTTTATATTATATTAAATATGCCTAATTTAAATTAAATATAATTTCCAATCTTATTACAATTTTATGTTTATAAATGTTGTTACATTATTTTGTTCTATTATTATGTTGTAATAAACATAATTTTAGGTTAAGAAAAAGATTTGTTATAACAAATATCTTATGTAATAACAATATTTGTTTATAGTACTCATTTTTCTGTATTCTATAAAATAAATTATATATGATTTTTTAAGTTAGGCTGTTATAAAAAATGAGGGGGCCCCGACAATTTTTTACGGAGAAAAGGGGCCGCTGAGAGAAAAAGTTTGGAAACCACTGGTTTAGGGACAATTAGGTACTGAATTTATTTTTAAGCTTGAGTGCTTCAAATCGAGTTTAGAAATTTTGTTCTGGAAAGATGATTTTTTAAAAAACAGTTGGAAGAATGAATGTCACAAGAGTTAAGGAGTAATATTTTGGAAGAAAATTACTGCCAGAATTATGATTTTTAAAATTTAAATTCTGATCGTCTTCATGTGATTAAATGATAATCAACTAGAGCAAATTAATAGTAGGCGAATCCTTGTTCCTAACTCTAAATAATTTAATTTTCTTGCTTGCTGGTCTTGGATAAGGATTCGTTTAAAATCAATAGGAACAAGGCGAGAGTAAATGTGCGAAGTGAATTTATGTAATGGCAGTGGTGCGTTTTGATGTGACAGGAATGAAACAATTCCAGTTATTAGTTGGTAATTGCAATGATCCCTCGCATAAAGTAAAGGGTATATGTAGGGACTGCTGCCGCAATCGGGCAACAGCTTGCCTTCAGCGTTTCATAAAGACGTCGGACACAATAACCGATAGTGCAGGGACGGTTATACGACAAATTCTAATAGAAAAACTAATTTTTGTTATATGTAATACTAAAGGTATGATTTCCTTAAAAAATCAGAAACCATGTCACTGTAGACGAACCCGTTGTCAATGCCTATACAGGGTGTTTCAGAACTAGTGTAACAAACTTTAACAGCTTATTCCTGAGGTTATTTTGAGCAAAAAATGTCATATAAACATAGGTCCTATTCCTTCTAGTTACCAAAATACAAGAGGTTGAAGTTCTATAAATAACACGACATTTTCAAATTTTTGTAATCAAGATACTTTCGGAAAACAAGAATTTTATTGAAAAGTCATACCTTATTTGTTTTAATTAAAAATTGTTGTACTTTTGATTGTATTATTGTTTCATAATGGATGGTTATAGTACTGCTGAATATGCAGATATGATTTTTATTTATGGATTATGTAATGGTAATGTCCGTTATGGGTCCAGAGAATACCAAGACAGATATCCAAATAGAAGCCAACTTTCCCATCTCCTATTTGCGCGCATTTTTGTTTTCCGAAAGTATCTTGATTACAAAAATTTGAAAATTTCGTGTTATTTATAGAACTTCAACCTCTTGTATTTTGGTAACTAGAAAAAATAGGACCTATGTTCATATGACATTTTTGGCTCAAAATGACCTCAGGAATAAGCTGTTAAAGTTTGTTACACTAGTCCTGAAACACCCTGTATAGGAGGCTCTGGGACGAAGCTACGCTTAGACACTATGACAGAGGAATTCGGTTGATGCTATACATCGGACACAGGTGACGTGGTGTAGCGGCATCTCTGCCCAGCAAGCAGAAGATCCCTTGTTCGAATCCAGGCGTCATCCGAATTTTTCTGTCATATATAAATTTAACTTTAAATTCTACTAGATGACTTACTGCCTCAGTGTGTACTGGATGAGCAGCGAAGAGTAGGCCGGCAGCAGCAGCGAAGGGAGCGCGTAGTCCAGCGACTCCAGCACACACTCGCGTGAACAGCATGCATGCCGCCGCGTGAAGAGCCACGTTCGTGGCGTGGAACCACGTCGGCTGCAGGCCCCAACACAGGTAGTTTGCTCTGGAATAAACAACAAATCATTACTTACATTTTTAAGTTCATTAGCAAGATGTACACTTTGTACAAGGATATGGTGGAAGTGAATTGATTAAGGTTGGCCGTGGCCGGAGACGTACGGAAATTACTTCGCTGTCGTACATCAAGCTACACTCACTCACGGCTGCTGTTTCTACCCTCCATGTCTACGCATTGCAAATTTACTTTGCCAACTCGTGTTGACATTATATATAACTTTCATCCATTCGCCGATTAACAATAACTGTCTAATATTCTACACAGAATCACTTAACACCTTGTTAAATAAATATATCATCACGCCTTTTACCCATTACTGGGTGAGACACTTTGCTGTAGCAGATCTCGGTAAGTGATATATTTTTGCGCGTGAAGTGCGGTTACCAGCCGTAAAATCACGGCCCTCAAAGACAGGGGTAGAAGGAAATTAAATTATTTATTTAGCTTAGTGGAAATGTGCCGGTCTATGGATTTGAGAACCCTAGCCGTACTTCAAGTATAAAATATATCACAAACAGAGACCTGCTACAGCGGTCTACCGCCAGGGGAGGGTCATGGAGTGAATTTTGTCTCGGGGGGAGGGAGGGTTGTATTGCCCATCTTCTAAATATAAAAAACATTTTTACAATCACATTAAATCACATTAAATCGTCTTTGGAATCGCATTAAATCACATTTTAGGTGTAGGAGAATGTGTAACTTTAAGCAAAATTACTTTTCTATAAACAATTATAAACGTGGTGAGAAAAAGGGTTTTTTTTCACCTCAAAAATTTCCACTAAGAACGCCAACATTTTTTAAATCATAAAGTTTCAATATCTAAACGGTTCTTCGATAGAATACAAAAATTATTGAAT
Source organism: Pterostichus niger (assembly GCA_947425015.1). NCBI lineage: Eukaryota > Metazoa > Arthropoda > Insecta > Coleoptera > Carabidae > Pterostichus > Pterostichus niger. The sequence continues at coordinate 36,149,646 of OX380341.1, forward strand.
TAGAAGTTGATTTTCTAAGTGCAAATGTCGGTAGTCACTTACTAGACTAGGTCTTAAATAGAATACCTCTCCCATCTGCGGGTCGAAATAATATCCCCATAAAATATTGGTTTTTGGCTATTTATTAAAATAATAAATCAAACAATAGTTCTTAATTATCTTAGAATTTTAAGTTCATAGATAATATTTTCTATTTAATTTATTTAACAAATTGAGTTATCTTAAATAATGATATCAATATTATGTATTAGGGCCAACATTTAAAGAAAAGTCCATGCTTAGAGGGGGGTCATGACCCCCATCCTGGCTGCGCCCCTGTGTACCGCACCCAGTAACTCGGACGCAATAAATCCAATCAATATTTTGTAGTATTTTAAAAAATAACTTAACAATGAATAATAATATAAAATATACACCTAATAAAAAGAATATAAATGTAGGGTAGCATTTGAAATAATAAAGCAGTAGACAGAAAGGGGAAGTGAAGAATATCTGATGTATTATAGAGGAAATAAAATTTATTTTGAGAGAAAGGAAAAGTAATAAATAATATCTGATATACCTTGGAATATCATGTTACGCGTAAAAAAATGTAATATCAACCTTATTTGAATACTAAAATGCTAAAGAAAAGAAAATTCCACTTTTTATGAGGATAATGCTTACACCAGGACAACGTCTGTATTATGTCAAAACATTATCCCGCAAAACAAATTTGTAAAATATTAAAAAAAATAAATAAGAACTTTCACTTAACGTACGTACTTGTCTTGTATCAAAAAGTAATTAATATTGCGAAAATGAAGCTGACTTGTAATTATAATTAAACTTGACATGTGTCATAATCTTTAACGTAACGAGGGCCCAATTCGCCATTAAAGTAGACGTAGATTAATCGTTTGTTTAGCGTTCACTTGCAGATATCAATAAAGATATCCGATTACTGTTCATTATTTTACAGTCAATGTTGCTGTGCTAGCTGAAAACAATGTGGGCTGATGATGACTTGTATTTCCATAGTTTATACTCGGAGCTATGCGACTTAGTCCATTTGCTGATTGCTCAGCAGCACACAAACCATTCGCAAGCGGCGCTCGACTCGAAAATGCTTACGCGAAACACAATCGCCAACCGAACCGCCAGTTAGTTATGTAAATATATATATTTGTAATATTGGAGCTATGAACAATGGCTAACAGCCAAATCAAAACCGTCCTACTGCAGATATACAGATTACTTATAAATCAATTAGTCAGCAACGCAATGCTAAATTGTATCTACCTATGAAGTGTAAACATGTTTTCAATTTTATGTACAAACAAATACATTTTCTCTGCAGGTCCTCGTGAAGAGCACAAATTAATACGACTCTGAATCTGCAAAATACAGTTGGACCCGCCCCTAAGCATGGATTTTTTTTTAAATGTTGGCCCTAATACATAATAATGATGTAATTATTTACGATAACTCAATTTATTAAACAAATTAAATAGAAAATATTATCTAAGAACTTAAAATTCTAAGATAATTAAGAACTATTGTTTGATTTATTATTCTAATAAATAGCCAAAAACTAATATTTTGTTTGGATATTATTTCGACCCGCAGATGGGAGAAGTATTCTATTTAAGACCTAGTCAAGTATGTTACTACCGACATTTGCACTTAGAAAATCCACTTCTAATTCGATAATTTTTGTATTCTATCGAAGAACCGTTTAGATATTGAAACTTTATGATTTAAAAAGTGTTGGCGTTTTTAGAGGAAATTTTTGAGGTGAATGATTTAATGTGATTTAATTCGATTCCAAAGACGATTTAATGTAATTGTAAAAATTATTTAAAGCAGGAATATAATATTAGCAAATACAAATGTTTTTTATAATTAGAAGATGGGCAAGTGATATATTTTTTCGCGTGAAGTGCGGTTATCAGCCGTCAAATCACGCCCCCCAAAGATATTAGTAGTGGGGAAGCCACAAGGGTAGATTTAAATCGGTTAAAATTATTTGTCGGCTGTGGGGATCGAACCAGGTTTCTCAAGATCCACAGGGCGACTCGATACCACTGAGCCACCTACCCCGTGGTAGTTGAAAAGACAATTATATGCGAAATCCAACAGGAACAACAGTATGCCTCTGTCTAATTTACTTTTTGAGATATTATATATTAAATATGAAAATATATAACCGTCAGTACGGTGGTGTGGATAGCAATACAGAATTTTAATCCGAAGATGCCGAGTTCTAATCTCACTGAAGCTAAAAATTATATAAACTACCACACTGCGGCTTGGTGAGTGCGAACCCTGTACTGTAATTGGGATTCAGTTCCTGTTGTACAGTGTAACATAAATAAATAAATAACAATACACTTTTGCAATTGTCAATCCATATCATTATTACTGAAAATGATAGACAATTATATGCGTAATTCAATGTTGAAAACTGTATGTCTCTATCTGTCTCAAAAAAATGTTAATCTACAAAATAAGAAAAAGTTACCAACAAAAGATTCCGAGTGGAAAGAATAAAAGAGTTTATAGGAAAGGAATTATAAATGTGGTTGAAGCGTCGTATGCTAGGATAAGGATGCAAAATAAATAAATATATCATCACGCCTTTTACCCATTACTGGGTGTGGCAATCTACCTAAACAGATTTCGGTAAGTGATATATTTTTTCGCGTGAAGTGAGGTTACCAGCCGTCAAATCACGGCCCCCAAAGATATTAGTAGAGGGGGAGCCACAAGGGTAGATTTAAATTGGTGAAAATTGTTTGTCGGCTGTGGGGATCGAACCAGGGTTCTCAAGATCCACAGGCCGACTCGATACCACTGAGCCATCTACCCCATGATTCCGAGTGGAAAGAATAAAAGAGGGTTGAAGGGTGGTATGCTAGGATAAGAATGCAAGATGAATCTAATAAATATTCTAAAGGTTCAATAAATCTATTTGAAATGGATGTGAATATTCTAAATTTAAAACATATTAAAGTAAAAACCATAGTATAAAAACATTATCTGTGCCTGTGTAAAAAGTCCGATTGACAGTGTATTTTTTGTTATGTAAATCCGGGTGTAGGACAATCAACCGATCAGTTCTGATTCCGATACTGAATCGAATCGTGTAACTCTATCAGGCCTGAGCCGATTTCATATGCCCGATTAAATCAACAAATTTCTGGATTCAATTTCGCTATAAGCATCATCATAGATATAAATCCGCAAATACATAAATCCGTGTATGACTGCATTGCTGCATTGCACAGATATCATTCTGCTTTAAATGTTTGTGAATTTCGATGCGATATATTAAGCTATTCCGTTTTGCAGTTAATTTGTTTACATCACTTGGTACATATCATTGCTACCTATAGTTGATGTGAGGCATTTCATAGTATCAAGATGTGGCAGAAAACTTATTTCTCTGTATAAATAATTATTAAAGCCCGGATATTTAGGCTCTTAAAAACACCCAAATAAGCAGGCATATAGGCCGGTAATTACTCTAAAATAGGCGGGATTTTAGGCAGCCTTAATGTAAATAATTTGTTTTAAAAAAATAAACGAATCCTTTTTCTAATATTGGTACTCGTATCTACCCTTCGTTAGAAAAAATAATCATTTTAAACAAAAATTAACGCAATCTGAAAAATAATAATTTAGGGTTCTCATTTTATTAACTATTATGCAAATTCAAATTATGTAGTATACTTTAATTCACAAAATATTACGAGCAATTGCTCTATGAAATTTTCAGAAAGGGACTGTCTTCGGTCTGTCAGAACTTGCTTGTAAGTTGAAAACTTCGTTCGACATCACAAAATTTGACAGGAGCGTTCTTATATTTTGCCATTTTGTCTAAAGTTACCTCAGCTCCATAGATTAATGGCAAAGACACAATTGAATTGCCACGTAAAATTTTGACTAAAAAACGTTTTTTCTTTCGACATTTTAAATTCACACACAAAAACTTGATTAAAGTAAGTACTTTAAATATTATAAGTTAGGTTGAAACACTTTGTCGAGTGCTGAATTAGTCAACGAAGTAGATGATAAACCTTGTCTGCTCAATAAAAGTTAGAATAGGCAACAAAAATAGGCAAAATAGGCTATATAAGGTAAAATAGGCACAATAACCAAAATATAGAAAAAATAGGCTCTAAGGCACGAAAAAAAAACCTTTCATTACACGTAAACATATTACCTATGTATAGAAAAACTAAATTGCCTGAAGTATATAAAAATTTGAATCTAGGCAATAGCCTAAAATCCGGGCTTTAATAATTATGTTATGAAATAATGAGTGTCGACTAATAGTTATGTAATCAATACATGAAACATTATTTGATTAGGATAGATTATTACAAGCTTATTATGAGCCAGTGAACACATTCAGAAAATATTAGGGTGATTACATATTCAAACAAAGATGTAATCAAATCTGCTACGAATAAAAGCGCCGAAGAAAATCGAAATTAAAACATCCATTAGCCTTTATCTAAACACGCAATCAGGCATAGATTACTCCTCCTGTGCCGGCTCTGGAGAAATCACGTGTGCGTGATAACATCTGATATTAATTACTGATAACTTTGATACCGGGTTCGTACCTAGACCACGATTGTTCCACTGGAGTAAGTGGCTCAGTGGTATCTAGTCGGCCTGTGGATCTTGAGAACAATTTTCACTAAATTAAATCTACCTCTGTGGCTCTCCCTCCACTAACATCTTTGGGAGTTGCGATTTGACGGCTGGTAGTCCCACTTGACGTGAATAAATATATCACTTACCGAGATCTGCTTCGGCAGAGTGCCACACCCAGTGATGGGTGAAAGGCGTGATGATATATTTATTTATTTATTGTGACGTAGGGTAATATATTCTATGTTGCGCTTAATTAAGATATTCATTTTAATCTTCGTTGAAAATAAAAAAATAAATAAATATATATATATATATATATATATATATATATATATATATATATATATATATATATATATATATATATATCATCATGCGTTTTACTCATTACTGGGTGTGGCAATCTGCTTAAGCAGATTTCGGTAAGTGATATATTTTTTTGCATGAAGTGCGGTTACCAGCCGTCAAATCACGGCATCCAAAGATATTAGTGGAGGGGGAGCCACAGGGGTAGATTTAAATAGGTGAAAATTGTTTGTCGGTTGTGGGGATCGAACCAGGGTTCTCAGGATCCACAGGCCGACTCGATATCACTGAGCCACCTACCCCATATCTTTGAAATATAACAACAAAGACAAAATTAATTGTCATCCATACACTTGGTGAAACTAGGTTTAATAAAAAATATTAAATAAACACTTGGCAAAGTCTCACAATATTTTTATATTTAAATTGCTATTGCGTAGCTTTTCCTTTTTTCGGTAGATGGCATTACTGGTTCGACAGAACTTCTCATGTTATCTTACCGTTTGTTAGAGATCTTATTCTCTGCTGGCACAGTTCTTCGTCACCAGCTTCTTCACGTGAACTTTGTTCTAGGTGAAGAAGTGAGTTATACCACACTGATGAGCTCTAATAAGAGCGAAACGTGTCTATGGTTACTACTGTGCTGGCCAGCCTCTGACGATGCCCTCATAAGGTGACTTGGAGGCTGAATTTTGTGAGACTTTGCCAAGTGTTTATTTAATATTTTTTATTTTCTTTGAAATATGTTTTAAATAAAAAAGTTTGAAAATTATATAGTAAAACATATATTGTTTGATTTTTTTCTATGGTCTAGATAAAATTATTTAATTATGAAATGGATTGCTTTACTAAAGTATACATATTTTTAAATATGTTATTGATTTAGCCTCTAGCCGCCAAATTATAAACGCTCTTTTACAAAGCTAGTTGAAGTCAGTGAGATTTGAACACATAAGTCCTTACCTATAAACTGTTCTAATTATAATAATTTAAAACTGATTTCTATACAGCTATACTCAAATACAATAGAATATAAATATGTTGACTTTCAACAGAGGAAGGTAAATTTGCAAGTATGGTAAAAGCTTGACGATTACATTTCTATGTCTTGTATATAAGTACATTTGAACTGAATGTTTAAAATGTATTAAATACCTGTCGTAATCTTTTAAATGCATTGTAGCATGAATTTCCAGCAATGATGACTACTGTTAAATATAACTAACAAGTCAAACAAGACAAAGAGGATTTTGTACTTGAAATGAAACCGAAATGAAGTATTATTTACTGTTCTAAGTATCTTGAACAGAAGAAAACCTGTAACAATTTAAAGAGCATCTATTTCAAGTTACTCTACTGTAAATGATTTTATAACATGCGTTCTAAATTCAGTAATTGTTTTTATATTAGAGAAACAAAACAACATCTGTTGAAACTCTACATAAAAGCTAGAGCTTTTGATTTCAATTCAAATGGCTTTTCAAATTTTGCTTAACGAAGATTGTTTTTCAGAAAATGCAAAAAGAATTGATTATGCAATCAATCAGCCGATCATTGAACGGTTTAAAAAGCGGAAAAATGCAAAACACCGACACGTCCTACACGGAATACAAATTAAAAATAAATTTGAACAGAACAGAATGACGTAATCGATTTTTTACAACACGATCATTTTTTCCATATGTGTACTTAACGGCTGCCATTAAAATCACATATTGTATTTTATTTTCCATGTACATACAAATATAAAAACAAGTACTCTGTTTTTTTCTTCCGTATAAATATAAATGTGAACTTACGGCACGTGAATAAATATATCAGCACGCCGCACCATTCTCTGTACAATTTAATTATTTATTTGCTAAAAGAAAGAGTTCATAACAAAAATAAAATTATATGCAAATGCTTCAGATTCCATTATAAGTTGTAGGTACCCTAATAATAATAATAATTTATTTACTATAAATAAATACATAAAATCAACATGTATAAATAACATAAGAAAATTCGCTGAAATAGTAAATAATAATTGATTGAGTCAGGTAAGAAACGTACGTTTCTTGAATTGAGTATTAATATCTGTAGTGTTTTGAACAAAGAAATAAATCCAACTAAGATATTACATTAAAACATTAACACTAGGTCAACTAAAATTAATAGCCTAAAGGACTAACAATGCCAAATTAAGTGAATAGTAAATAGAATCTATACAGGCGCGGTGGCCGAGCGTGTTAAGGCATATCTCTTAGCATACTGTGACGTCACCCGAACCAAGGTTCGTCGGTTCGAATCCGCCTGCCGACAATGTGTGATTTATCGTAAAATATAAAAATACAGTTTCATGTATTCATCACACTCGGGCGCTATAAACTAGTCACTTATACGCCTTAAATAATCTGACTAAAGAAACCGGCAGTACGGCAGTGTAAAAACTGCGGCTCGGTGTGCCCGGCCCCTATGTTCCGACACGGAATGATGGGACTCAAAGAAAGAAAGAAATAGAATCTATGGGCACTGGAATTGTTAAGTTATTCATATATTTAAAATGTAAAGTGAACAATAATATACTAAGTAAAAGTTTCAAATATAAACTGTGAGTATAATGAATGATGTTGACAACGAAATATCTCTGTTTAAGAACTGAAGGAATCCTTGTAGTTACGCGTGTAATCGTCTAAAACAAGTGAGTGCCGTCTAAAATGGATGAAATGAATAAAAAGAAAACTTTATGAGGAAAAATATGTAATCTGGCCAAGTGTAACAAACACTGTAACAGTATAAAGTGGTGTGTGTGTGTGCGGCTCAGATAAAAGTGAAATAATTCTGCTGTTTTATTCCTTCATCTGACGAGTTATGATCGTCTGTAGACGGAAGGTCAGTAAATACACTTTCTCAAATTACTTCTTTTACTACTGACACTGTCTTGTAGGAAATATGATTAAAGAAAAAGAAGAAACTTGTTGATTGCAAACTTATTAATGAGTTTAAGTTTGCGAGTTAATATTTGAAATACTTTAGGAAATAATTAATTTTCGCTCATTGAAAATCCAGTTCAGTGATGTGTAAAAGGAATATAAATATACTGTTTACATAAACAGAAGTAGAATTTGGTATAAGATTGAATTATTAATAATTGAAATTCGCTGAGGGTTCATTCTTTTCCATTCTATTATTTATTCAGTTGCCAGGACTGGTTGCTTCTCAGCTCACAACGTTTTATAAATAATAGTTCTTTGCAAACAAAATTAAACAAGGACCTATTTACTTGATTATTTATGCAAACTTGTTAGCATGCAAAGGACCTACAATATAAAGCACAATAATCCGCAAGTGAAAGCTCCATTATTTATGTATGTTACGCTGTACAACAGGAACTTAATCCCAATTACAGTACAGGGTCTGCACTCAAAGAGCCGCAGTGTGCTAGTTTATATAATTTTTAGCTTGAGTGCGATTCGAACTCGGGATCTCCGGATTCAAATTCCGTAACGCTATCCACACCACCGTAATGACGGATATTATATTATATGTAGTGACGCCGCGAGACATGCAATACTAACTATAAGCTACCATAACTTAATTAAGTGTAGGATTAATTTCCTTAACAACAAAGACAAAATTAATTGTCATCCATACACTTGGTGAAACTAGGTTTAATAAAATATAAAATAAACACTTGGCTAAGTCTCACGAAATTTAACCTCCTTCAGCTGGCCAGCCTCTGATGATGCCCTCATAAGGTGACTTGGAGGCTGAATTTTGTGAGACTTAGCCAAGTGTTTAGTTTATATTTTATTTGATTAATTTTCTGTTGTGCAGCGTAACCGAAATAATTCTCCAAGTTACAATGAGTGTGCTGGGTTTTTGTTACACCTGCTGCTGCATTATAATACAAGTAGTATTTACTGTTTAAATATTTGATGTCAGTCAGGGGCGGACCCAGACTTCGAATTAAGGGGGGGTCATGGAGTGAATTTTGTGACGGGGGGAAGGGGTATTATCCAAAACATTTGTATTTGCTCATATTATAGTCCTCTTTTAAATAATTAATGTGTAGCTTTAAGCAAAATTGCTGTTCTATAAATAATTATAAACGTGGTGAGGTAAAGTGATTTTTTTCACCTCAAAAATTTCCCCTAAGAACGCCAACACTTTTTAAATCATAAAGTTTCAATATCTAAACGGTTCTTCGATAGAATACAAAAATTATTAAATTAGAAGTTGATTTTGTGAATGCAAATGTCGATAGTCACATAGTTGACTAGGTCTTAAATAGAATACCTCTCACATCTGTGGGGCGAAATAATATCCCCACAAAATATTGGTTTTTGGCTATTTATTAAAATAATAAATCAAACAATAGTTCTTAATTATCTTAGAATTTTAGGTTCTTAGATAATATTTTCTACTTAATTTGTTTAACAAATTGAGTTATCGAAAATAATGACATCATTATTATGTATTAGGGCCAGTTAACTATTAGGGCCAACATTAAAAAAGTCCACATACTTGGAGGGGGGTCATGACCCCCATGACCCTCCCCCTGGATCCGCCCCTGATGTGAGTGCTGTAAAGAGGGGCGCCAGGTTCAGTTAGTAAATAAGTAACCTTTGTTCTCTGAAGGCTGCAGTATTGTTCTAGGCGAGATCATTCGTTCATTCATTGCAAATGTTAATTAAAACAAACCAGCATTTGTGGCAGCAATCAATTTTCGTTTGACGCAATAGAATAAATCCAGTGGCATTAGTGGCGGCAGCGAGTGAAGTCGGTAGCGCGTGTTGCTGATTGATCGATTGATAGATTATTCCGCGGGAGCGCGAGCTACGAGAGAGCGGTTGAGATTGCTTGGCTGCTGTTGTGCATACACCCTGTTTTAATTGAACTTGACTCTGACACATTCATTTCTCCTTCACGCACCTATCATTTGTTACCACACTAAATTAACATTGCACAGAAATCTGTTTATACTAGAGATGGGCGAATATCATCCGCGAATAGTCGAATGCCGCGAATATTGACATTATTCGATATTCGAGATTTTCGAATATTAACGTCAGTATAGCGTACATTCGAATACCTCGAATATCGCGCCATATGTTGACCTCAATTTTTGACTATGTTTTTCTTTATCATTTGTACATAAACTTAAAGCTTACAATACTTTGAAGTTATTAATAACAAAGATATTTTGTTTCAAAACCATGAAGACGTACCATATTTCAAATTTGTTTTTCGCTAACATCAGCCCGTACGTTTCACCTTAAATTTGAAGTTTTCGTCTTTTTCTTTTTTGTTTGTACTTTTTGTTTTAATTTTATCTTAACAATTTCATTCAAATAATGAAAAGGACATAATTAAATAATTATTAATAATAAATATATTAACTTTTAGGAGTATTCGAATATTCGAGTACCTCGAATATTCGAGATCTGATTAATATTCGTATTCGATATTCGAATTCGAGAAATTTGATATTCGCCCATCTCTAGTTTATACAGAGAAAAACAGGGTTATACCATTTTCATCTTAAACTGGAGGGATCGGCATAAAACGATTAAATGCACCGCAATTACGTTTACAAAGGTACTCAAAATATGATCCGTCATAACTGGTGGCACAAGGTTCACACAGGGTTGTACAGCCCCATTCGCCGGTACGGTCAATCATAGGAAAAAACAAGAATAATTTTAGGCTGAATACGACCCTAGAAAATTTACTTATTTTGACCATCGATAAGCGATATGGGGTAGCCGCACTAATAGCTTTCATTGTAGTTATATGGGACTGGGACGTTTAATCGTTTTATGCCGATCCCTCCAGTTTAAAATGAAAATACTATACTGGTCGATGACAAATCGATACCAACAAAGACAAAATTAATTGTCATCCAACACTTGGTGAAACTAGGTTTAATAATAAGTATAAAATAAACACTTGGCTAAGTTTCACAAAATTCAGCCTCCAAGTCACCTTATGAGGGCATCGTCAGAGGCTGGCCAGCACAGTTAAGAAAAAAGGAAAAGCTATGCAATAGCAATTTAAATAACAACAAAGACAAAATTAATTGTCATCTAACACTTGGTGAAAATAGGTTTAACAAAAAGTATAAAATTCCTTTTTTTTCGGTAGATGGCATGGCCTGTTCCACAGAACTTCTCATGTCATCTTACCTGTTTGTTAGAGATCTTATTCTCTGTTGGCACAGTTCTTCGTCGTACAGATCCCTCATGTGAACTTTGTTCTAGGTGAAGAAGTGGGTTATACCATACTGATGAGCTCTAATAAGAGCGAAACGCGTCTATGGTTACTAACTGTGCTGGCCAGCCTCTAACGATGCCCTCATAAGGTGACTTGGAGGCTGAATTTTGTGAAACTTAGCCAAGTGTTTATTTTATGCTTTTTAACAAATCGATACGTTTACATTGATAGCACACTCAGCATCCTAGACGGCCGCGGCCTGCCGGGTTGTTAAACTTGGACTATTCTTATTAAAAATATAAGTATTGGGTGCAGGCTCTACCTCCAGGGAGAAGTGAAGGCAGCCCGCAGCGAGCGCTTGTCTCATAAAAAAGAAAAATAAACAAGCGCTCCCAATCATAAAACGGGCTTTACGGCGTGTCGTTACAGCCGGTGCTACCTCACGACGCTCTCAGCCCAGCTTGATGGACATAAAACACATTTCCAATGGAATTGAAATACGTAAATCTTATTATGTCTGTTCTAGTTTCGGTGATCTGTTATGCTGACGACGAAGGATGTCCACTATTATGACTCTGACCGCGTGAAAATTTCATGGCGTTTTTGCTCACGCCCTCGCTCACTACATTATTCATCTCGTGTCACATGAAAATATAGAAAATTCTATTGTGCACCACGCCACTTATTTATCATTTTTACAATTGTTGCACTTATTTGCAATGTGACATGTTTACTAATTATTGCTGTACTAGTGCACAATTACGAAATGGTGTGATATGTAAAAGTATAAAATTTTATTTACAATTATAGTACAGGACAACTATATTTTGTATACCGTTTGCTTTTACCGGTTTTATATTTTCTATGATTTTTTTTTCTAGAATAATAACGTTCTCATATTATCCGTCAAATTTGTTTTTAATACATATATATATATATATATATATATATATATATATATATATATATATATTAGGGTGTCCGTTATTTGGGCGACCTTCGAATATTCTTCTGGACCCCCCCCCTAGATCGCCAGACATTAAAAAAAAAATGAGTTTCCCAAAAGAATTCAGTGTTTTTTGATGATTAACCCGTGCCACCGAGCGGTTGAAGTTCTAAGCCTACAGGAAAATAGGGGTATAGCAAAATAATTCTATTGTGTCGCCAGTTAGCGTAAAATAGACATGTGGGATATGTTTTCCTATGAAATTGATGATTCTGATCACGAATCTGTTGTCAAAATGTTGCTATCAGTCGAAGTTTTAGTAATAATTGCAAAATACGCAGTTTTTAATGTTTTTTTGGGGTATAGACAATTTTCAAGTAAATGTTCATTTATTTGAGTCCAGTTTCAGAAATTTTTAATAGAATGTATAATTGTATTTTCAGAAATTTTTAATAGAATTTATAATCCAATGGAAAAATATTCAAGTGCATATGTCTTCTAGTTTTCGAGAAAATGTTAAAAAACTGGTTTTTGCCATCTTTTTGGCGTAAATTTGAAAAAAATAAAAATGGCTAAAAATTAGCTTAAAAGTTAATTGAAGCACGGGAAATTCAATGCTGTTGATCTCAACTTCATATTTAGCTTGGATTTTAAGATATAGCTTCGGAAAAGTAGAAAATCTCAAATAAATGAGGAATCTAACTTTTCCAGAGGCGATATCTCAAAAATTAAACAAGATATGAAAATGCGGCCAACGGCAATGAATTCCTCGTGTTCAAATTGACTTATAAGCAAATTTTCATACAATTTTAAGCAATTTAATATTTTTAATTATTTCCTAAGGGGTACCCCTTTGGTTTTTTCAGATTTTAATTCAATTTTCCCGAAAATCCTTAATCGTAGGATTATTGTAACGAAAATTTACATACATATGTATTTTGACTCACTGAATCCAGTGGTAAAATGTTCAAATGCATATATCTTCTCGTGTTTGAGAAAATGTTAAAAAACTGATTTTTGCGATTTTTTTGGCGAAAATTTGAAAAAATTAAAAATGGCTGAAAATCTGCTAAAAAGTTAACTGAAGCACGGGAAATTCATTGGCGTTGAGCTCATGTTCATATGTCGTTTAGTTTTTAAGGTATAGCACCGGAAAAGTACAAAATCTGAAGAAAATTACAGATTTAACTTTTCCAGAGGCGATATCTCAAAAATTAAACAAGATATGAAAATGCGGCCAACGGCATTGAATTCCTCGTGTTCAAATTGACTTATAAGCAAATTTTCATGCAATTTTAAGTAATTTTAATTTTTTAATTATTTCCTAAGGTTTTTTCAGATTTTAATTCAATTTTCCCGAAAATCCTTAATCGTAGGATTATTGTAACGAAAATTTACATACATATGTATTTTGACTAAATCTGATTTAACCTTTTCAGAGGCGACTGTAAGATATGTAATAGATAAATTATTACTCAATATGTACATATACGAATATGTTAAACAATACTTTTTGATAGATTAAAGCTAATATCATTTCGTATGAACTTTTCTAATAAAAATACTAACCTATAATTAAATAATTTAATGTTAATAATTTGAGTCTAAAATTAGAATATAGTTAGAGATAAACTATTTGTTGTATGTTGCTTGATGTGTACGGTATCTATTTAAAGACATTCAATTATTAATTAATATTCGCTGAACAAAATACCTTTTCATTTCAATTAGCCATTATCTCTGGACCCAAAAGTATTTAAATTAATTTACAGTGTTGATTTGAAATGATATTTTCTCCATAAATAACCCGAGTAGAAATTCCTCGTCCGTTGAAACGATACTTCTTTGCAGTGAACAACATCGCCCTGTAGCATTTAACGTATTAAAATACATAATTATTCCACACGTAAGCACAAGCAAAAATTCAAAATTGTGTAAAATTAAATTTTCGTCGAGTAGCGTTTACAGAGTTTATACACCGTGATTTCCGCTACAGCGCACGCTCTACATCATTTCCATAATTGAAATTAATAAAATCTACTCTTAGGTTTTACACGAGCGAAGAAATGAATCGTATTAATTAAGCTAAACGTCGAACGAGCATTTCGATCTCCAATACTTTTCCTTCCTTCTCGATTCTCTCCCTTATGAGCAACACTTGAGCGTATTTTTCACGCTTGAATGTTTAAAACTTTTAGGCCAATATTATACATCGGATCGGGCATCACGCGTGCACGAAACAATACTCGTAACGTAAACTACTTGGAAAACTTATCTCGCCACGAATTTTCCATCTCACGGAAAATATTTTTTCGTTTCTGTTGAATTAGAAATTATTATGGGAAAAGTTCCTTTGGTAGAATAAGAGTATACCAACTGAAAAATAGGAAATCACCGAGTCCCACTTTTCTTCTGAGTGTGCTTACTCTTCCATTACCACTTCCTGTTTAGTCAAATTTATTTAAACTAACGAAATTCCTTCCTCATCTTTTTTTCTTAATTTTCAGTTTTTACTATACAGTGTGTAACTGCAATTGTGTTAAATGTATTTTTAAACAAGCGTAGGTGATGCTGCCTTCATTTCTTATAGATTCGTTGTTAGAGAAGTGGGCGTAAGTGAAGATTTACGAAACAGGTGTACAGGAGCGAATGGATGGATGTTTGTTGCGTGATGATGGATTTTGGTTGTGAGGAAAGAAAGAGTTCGTATGGAGGAAGTATTAACGAGTATCGTGTGTCAGGATGAGAATGTTGACGGGTTCGTGCTACCCCATTTAATGGGATATAGCGTGATGTTATGTATGTATGTATGAACATATAATGAAAATAGTGTCATCTGTGTCTGTACTAAGATAAAATTTCCTTACTTGGGAATATGTGTGACATACTTAAATGCATATACTTTTTTTGAAATTTGAAATTCTATTAGAAGGTGACGATGTGCTGTTTGAAATGACGTTGTTAACAAGATTTGACGTGAACACGCAAGTAACATGATGTGTTCAGCCCGGCTGCAACTTTGTTGAAAGTTGAACAAGGATTGAAAAAGTTTGTGTGTATTAAAATTTCAGATTAGCCTGGATGCAAAGCCGCGTGTTGACAACGGGAAATCATTTCTAAATTATAAGTTTTAGGTATTATCTGCGATTAGTATTACAGAGGATTAATTCGTCGGGTTTCCGATTCGCTCGCTTCTAATCTTAATTTATAAGAGATTTAGATTTTAAACTTTGCTGCAATTGCAACTATTATTAATTTAAAGATTCACTTTAAATCCCTCTAGTTTAATAGTTTTGACAGAACGTTAATCAATTAGAGTATTAACTTGTCAAAAGCATATAAATGTTCCTTAATTGATTTAGATTTGAAGAAATACCCTGATAACATAACTGTCTGCTAGTAATATACATTTATATAAGTGTAGAGTAATTTCAGTTCGATTTTTATAGACGACAACAATAAAAATTACTCTTATATATTTGAATTGATATGTTATTAAATGAAAGAAGTAACTTCTGAAATAAAAATATAGTAAAAAATATAAAATAAACACTTGGCTAAATCTCATAAAATTCAGCCTCCAAGTCACCTTATGAGGGCATCGTCAGAGGCTGGCCAGCTCATCAGTATGGTATAACCCACTTCTTCACCTAGAACAAACTGTGTATGTGACGAAGCTGTGTGACGAAGAACTGTGCTAGCAGAGAATAAGATATCTAACAAACGGTAAGATAACATGAGAAGTTCTGTGGAAAAAACCGAAAAAACAGCTTCTTCACATGAACTTTGTTCTAGGTGAAGGAGTGGGTTATACCATACTGATGAGCTCTAATAAGAGCGACACGCATCTATGGTTACTAACTGAGCTGGCCAGCCTCTGACGATGTCCTCATAAGGTGACTTGGAGGCTGAATTTTGTGAGACTTAGCCAAGTGTTTAGTTTATATTTTTTATTAAACCTAGTTTCACCAAGTGTATGGATTACAATTAATTTTGTCTTTGTTGTTATATAAAAATATAGTACTAGTTTCGAAGGAGCCTCTTTGTTTTTCTGTGTTCCACTAACATATTTGTGAACGGTATCTTGACGACTGATAACTACACGTTAAGAAGAACAATATATAATGAACCGCGATTTTTTTTGCAGCAGTGACACATGCAGAAATAAATGATGATGTTAGTTTTTGATGATAGAACATTACTATTGTAACATGAGCGGGTGGCTGCATCACGTGGCAACGGGCTCGAATGCTTATTTAACATAAATAACAAAATTGAAACTTAATTGAAGGCGAACACCGCGTGATGTGAAGATCTACATCTTCACGCTTTGAGTCGATGGACGCAGTCTTAAAATTTTATTAAACATACTGCTATTAAAGTTTAAACTAAAATTGAACGCGAAACGTTATAATTTAATATGAGGATGGAAACAGAATTACTATTTAAATTATATTTTTATTAATTATAATACTTAAATCACGAATCTAGTTTAAAATTAAATAAAACGCGAATACCGCGTGATGTGAAGATCTACATCTTCACGCCTTGAGTCGATGGACGAGACTGATGGTTTCCACCAAAACACTTGCTGTTCTGGGTACGATACCCACATCTGGAATCCATCCCCCACACATCGGAGTGGACACAGATGTCTCAAGTGTTTTGGTTATGTAGTCTAACACTCGGGCACTGCAGATAACGCGATAACATGAAATCTTGAATTCTAAGAATATTAACTATAACTGTCTCTTTTTACTTCCTTGTACGAAGTAAAGGAAGTATTGTAATCGCGAAAATTATCGGTTCTCAGATTTCAACGGAAATAGGTATTTTGGCCCTCCCTGAGTCCATTTTGACTAATTTCGTCGTGCCGTCTGTACGTACGTACGTATGTATCTTGCATAACTCAAAAACGGTAAGCCGTAGAAAATTGAAACTTTATATTTAGGACTGTTATAGCATCTAGTTGTGCACCTCCCTTTTTGGTCATTATACAACTACCGGAAGTGGTACTTTACTTGAAGCCTATAATAGATTTTCATGAAAAACTATATTCAAATATAATTTAAAACTTTCCAAATTTGATATATAAGACTACTATATTAATGGAAATAACATAATAGATTTTGGTTAAAATAGACTAACCGGAAGTGGCACATTACATGCAGCTGCTAACAGTTTTCCTTGAAAAAAATGGTATTATTTTAATTTTAGAAATAAATGCTGCAAATAAAAGTTTTAGAGAATTAAATTCTGCGCCTAGCACATTAAGAATTTTTAAATTACCTTTTTGCATAAACGAGATATCTAAATTTAAATATTATATATTTTTAGATTTAAAAAAAAATTTAGTTTGCTATGGATTAGAACAAAAAATAAAAGATTTAATGTCAAATATGTGCAATTAAAAAAATATCCATAGTTTAATACGCGTACAAGGAAGTCATGTGGTGTCCACATCGGATTTTTATAATTTAATTCTCTATATACGAAAACCAAAAGATCTCACACTTAGCCTTAATGTCACATGTGGTCACGAGTGTCAAATTACACGAAACCAATCTTATCTAAACGCAACATAACAACAATGAGATAGCTCATATTGTTATTCTATTATTGTACAAAGACTTGATTACATTATTTCTATGAGAATAATCACACACACAGTGAAACTTGTCGGTTTTTCTTTCAGGCATTGCACAGTACAGAATACGCTCTGTACCAGGGCCGTCTTAAGCATATTCTGCGCCGGGGTGCCGGGTGGTCAGCCAGCGCCCCAGCTCTTGTCAACCAAAAAAACGTAATGTAATTAAAGGCTGGACATTTTTAATTTTTCTGAAGCCAAAATTATTGATGTTATGGAAAATAAAAATCATAGACTTATTTTTGAAACGTTACATATAAATTTACACCATGATACCTCGATTAATTATCAAAATGATGCGTATCATAATTTATTATACTCAAATTTTTTTTAGGGAATTTAACAATTTAATTTTTATATATTTTATTTTAATTATATTATTTTTTGTTTTTTCTATTTTTATTTTTCATATGTATCTTTTTTCTTTTTGTTATTATTGACATTTTACAAATATTGTTTTATATTTTTACGTTTTTTAAAGGTTTGACATTTTGATTAATTTGCTAATTATTGTATTTATATTTTAAGGTGCTGATGATGAGCTAATATTTTTGCTCGAAACGTCCACAAATAAATATTTTATAAAAACATTGGATTCTGATGTCTTTTTTTATTTAATAGATTATTATTATTATTCTGATCCATTAGCAACTCGAATCTCTCATTTAATTTCGAGATAGCCGTGTCAAGTAAATAAAATAAAAATTTATTTTAAATTTTTTCATTGGGTCTAAAATGGGCTCATCTGCAGCCTCGTGATTAAAAAGTTCTTTTTCGGGGACGTGGACGAGCAGTTTCGGTAATTGTTAGGTGTGTAGTAATAAGAGCTATTTTAACTTGTACATTGTGAGCGGTATAACAAGTGCCGAAAGCGGTATGAGGTGTGTTTAATAACATAATTTTTTATTGGTGTCTATATTTTCATTTTGTGCACGAAACGGTACAATGACGTTGTTATTGAATGACTTAGGGTTTCATGAAATATCGAAATTTCTAGCGCTCGGCTTGTGTGCGCCCCTAGGACTCTGCGCCCGGGTGCGCCCGCACCCCTTGAGCCCCCGGGTAAAGACGGCCCTGCTCTGTACATAAAACATGTTCACATAAATATCATTTGGCAAATATGAATGAATGTGTGTAGTGAATGCTGGTTGTTCTTGCGCGATCGATGTTGTGGGATGGTTAGTAACATAGTGACCGGGCCGGTATGGCACGGCACCGCATGTATGTATGTATGTTGCACTTGATCTATTATCCCGCCTATCACACACAATTGGTAACTGGCGTCACGGCGCTGAACGCCGTGGGCCGTGGGTTATAATTACCTAAACGCCTACCTTGTTAGTGTACGCAAACGAGATTACACTATGAATAGTTAAAGTTCATTCCGTTACATTTGTCTGGTTCGTTGCTTAGTGCACGAATATATAAACGTGACTCGGATGTTATTCCTGATAACATTTTACTTCATTTGTTTTGAATCTCTAAGCAGTAGCACTTATTTTGTCACGATGAGCTTTGTAATAATTTCATTCAATGAACATATTTCATATTCGGATTTATTCAAATTGCCTTCATATGCATTCTGTGACATATGACATTTCTTAATATACAAGTGTCATCAGATAATATGTATCTATTAATAAATTCAAGGAGATCTGCTATGGTAGAGTGACACACAGGGTCGTCTTAAGCATATTCTGCGCCGGGGTGCCGGGTGGTCAGCCTGCGCCTCGGCTCTTGTCAACCAAAAACACGCAATGTAATTTTTAATGTTTCATTTATTAATTTCTCAAAATTCTTAAATTATACAAATAAAACAATAAATTATACAAATTAAAAATCAACACATTTTTATTTCAATTTAAAAACTCGCAAAAAATCAGGGTTCGAAGATATATATCGATCGATATATATCATGATATTTATTTTGATATATATCGTCATATTTTTGCAATGATATATATCCATTATATAAAAATATGAAATAGTTTTTGAGATATAGCCTCCGGAGAAGTGAAATTTTTCGAATTTTTCAGTTTTTCTACTTTTCCGAGGCTATATCTCGAAAACTAAATGTGATATGAAAACGCGCTCAACGGCATTAATTTTCTCGTGCTTCAGTTAACTTATAAACATAGTTTCAGCGATTTTTATTTTTTTCAATTTTCCGCCAAAAAAATCGCAAAAAGCGGTTTTTTAACATTTCCTCGAAAACCAGAAGTCATATGCATTTGAAGATTGCACCACTGGATTCAGTGGGTCAAAATACATATGTATGTAAATTTTCGTTTTAATAATCCTACGATTAAGGATTTTTGGGAAAATTGAATTAAAATCTGAAAAAACCAAAGGAAATAATTAAAAATATTAAATTGCTTAAAATTGTATGAAAATTTGCTTATAAGTCAATTCGGACACGGGGAATTCAACGCCGTTGCGCGCATTTCCATATCTTGTTTAGTTTTTGAGATATAGCCTCCGGAAAAGTGAAATTTTTCGAATTTTTCAGTTTTTCTAAATGTGTACAAAAACTAAAATTAAAAAATAAATATCCAAAAAGTGATATTTATCTGATATATATCCTATATATCAGATATTTTGATATTTATTATAAATATCATGATATTTACGAACCCTGCAAAAAATACATCAGTAATATTTTATTTTATATTATTATTTAATAGGTTCCAATTTATTCTGATTATTATTATTCTGATCCATTAGCAACTCGAATCTCTCATTTAATTTCGAGATAGCCGTGTCAAGTAAATAAAATAAAAATTTATTTAAAAATTTTTTATTGAGTCTAAAATGAGCTCATCTGTAGCCTCGTAATTAAATTGTGATTTTCGGGGACGTGGACGAGCAGTTTTGGTAATTGTTAGGTGTGTAGTAATAAGAGCTATTTTAACTTGCACATTGTGAGCGGTGTAACAAGTGCCGAAAGCAGTATGAGGTGTGTTTAATAAAATAATTTATTATTGGTGCCTATATTTTTATTTTGTGCATACATTTGACCTAACAAAGTGTACAAAACGGTGCAATGACGTTGATATTGAATGAGTTAGAGTTTAATGAAATATCGAAATTTCTAGCGCTCGGCTTGCGTGCACCCCCTAGGACTCTGCGCTCTGGTGCTCCTGCACCCCTTGAATTCCTGGGTAAAGACGGCCCTGGTGACACACTCAGTAATGGATAAGAGGCGATATATTCATTTATATTTTTACTAGTGATGCCGTGGAACGTGACGAGACGATAAATAGTTAATTACCTTCGAGACGATATTAAATATTCTCTCGTTACGACAGAGCTGTTCTCATCACGTCTCGATCTCGACTCGAGAATTACATGGCTGGATTGCAACGGCGCAGCAGCCATGAATAAAGATTTGCAGATAGCAAAGTAATACTATATGTTTATATAAATAAATAAAAATATATCATCACGCTTTTTACCTATTACTGGGTGTGGCACTCTGTCTAAACAGATCTCGGTAAGTGATATATTTTTTCGCGTGAAGTGCGGTTACCAGCCGTCAAATCACGGTCTTCAAAGATATTAATGAAAAAAAGCCCTAGGGGTTGATTTAAATTGGTGAAAATTGTTTGTCGGTTGTGGGGATCGAACCAGGGTTCTCAAGATCCACAGACCGACTCGATACCACTGAGCCATCTACCCTATTTTTATTCATACATAAATTAATTATTTATACAAGTATGTTAAAATAGTTTGATTGTTGTTTCCAGTTTGAAAAGTTGAAATCTGGTATCACCATTAATTTTGATCAATATAGAGAGAGCTACAGGAGTAATTTTAATATACCTAGGTAAAATCAGTTGTCCGAATCAAACTGAGGTTCTTATTTCCACAGTTAGAAGTGTAACCATGGGACCATTTATCTGCGTGTGTGTAAAAATAATGAAAAAGATCAAGTCTCCGATCGTGGGATGCGAAACAAAGTGTAGGCGATCCCTTTACCCAACGACTCAGAACGGTTCGGTTGGTTGTGTGAGTGTGCGGTGTACCCTCTATGCGTGACGATTTGTTAGCGATTCCGTTAAGTTTATGAAAGTCCGGGTGTAATGTATCGCCACTTTCGATTTCACACACTTTCATGCCAATCGTTTTTCACTTTGTTCCTAATCGATCGCCGGTGCCGCGAAGCAAGCTGGCTCTATTATTTATCTGAACGTTGAACGCTAGCGCCTCTAGCGCCACAGGTTTGGATTAGATTGTTTCTTTCCTCATTGTGTATTCAAATGTGTCTGATTATTTAGCCTTGTGATCTTGAACGCGGTGAACAACATAAATCAACACGCAATCTTGCATTTAGTAATTAACAGTTTCTGTAACGCTATTGATCTTTGACTTTAGGGACTAATCGTTACTACCTTGTGTTGGAGAAACAAGTTTTAAAGAAAATATATATGGAGAAACGTTTTCAAGTGGAAATGTACAACCTAATAATTTTGAAGATGGAATTCGTAGCTTTACAATGGTTTGCAGCGTGAAACCGTTTTCAATTAAACTGAACAGTATTCAATTTAAAAAGAGGCAGATTAAAATTTACCCTCGAAAATTAATTTTTCCCGCTGAAATCAAAATGTTTACCTAATTAATATAACGTTCTATTATCATTTTGAATTTTCTCGCTACCTCGATCAGACAAATTTTACGTCTATTTAGATTTCATGCATATAACAAAAGCGATGGGGCCTATTTATTTATACTGGATGTTTCAGGACTAGTGTAACAAACTTTAACAGCTTATTTCTGAAGTCATTTTGAGCCAAAAATGTCATATTAACATAGGTCCTATTCCTTCTAGTTACCAAAATACAAGAGGTTGAAGTTCTATAAATAACACGAAATTTTCAAATTTTTTTAATCAGGATACGTTCTGAAAACAAGAGTTTTATTGAAAAGTCATACCTTATTTGTCATACGATTTAGAGAACAAAACATAAAATGACACAATTAAATAGACACAGAACAACATAACCAAACATAGAATATGTTAACACAATATGAAATAATATAACAAATTAAAAAAAATATACATAAAGTGTTTAAAATGAGCGCCTTGAACTCGTATGCATGTTAATATTAATAAATAAAATTAATTAAGACAAATAAGGTATGACTTTACAATAAAATTCTTGTTTTCCGAAAGTATCTTGATTACAAAAGTTTGAAAACTTCGTGATATTTATAGAACTTCAACCTCTTGTATTTTGGTAACTAGAAGGAATAGGACTTATGTTCATATGACATTTTTGGCTCAAAATGACCTCAGGAATAAGCTGTTAAAGTTTGTTACACTAGTCCTGAAACACCCTGTGTATATGCAACAAGAAAAATGTTCTAGGTATATAATAGTCACCCTATGAGGTTCACGGCTCATATAAAAACGAAATTAATTGGTTCATACATATCCTATGTTGAGTACGAGATATAATAACCTCCCTGTGACGTTTATACATCGTATAAAAGAGATTCTGATTGGTTAATGTATATTAGAATTAATGTTCTAGGTGATGCAAAAGAAAATATTAAACAAACCAAATAATAATAAAAAACCGGAAATAAATATTTAATTTGTACATGTTGTTGATTTGTAGAATAAGTTTTTAAAAACACAGAACATCAGAGTATTTATGATTATTATTATTTAGCATTCTCACCGATAATATTTCGTGGCTAATAATTCCTATCATTCTCTTTAGTCTTGTCCCGAAAATTATAAAGTGATTCTCAGAAGTCGGGATTATAAAAACCAGCTAATTTCCCGTGATTTTGCTGTTGATACACTAGTAGTAGTCGAGCTCAGTAACTCTTGGTTGGTAGGCGCAGGATACAAGTTGTATCCACTCGGCTGTAATACGAACCTGTATAAATATTTATTGATCTCATAGATTACTTTTTCCTACTATCAAAATGTGTCCCATTGTATATAAAATATCGATTTGTTTCTGGTCGGTTGTATAGGTGGCGGTAGGTAGATAGAAGGAACGTAAACGTAGCAAAGTTCAGCATTGTTTGTTTCATTGTGCCTTCGTTGTTTATTCAAACACGTTGCAGAAAGAATTTCGGTTTAGTTGTGCAAACCTTGGGGACGCGGAACTTATTGAATCACGCGGGGCGCGCGCTCGGATAAATTGGACAAAGGCATAAAACATCCCTCGAGACTGGGAGAGGCATACGAACACCGAACACCTACCAGGGACACAACGAAACAAATCACTGTACATTACTGCAACGTGATAACTGTGACTCTTCCCTGTTGGAATTAAATAACGAACGACAAATTTATGCCCGCCATAGACGATTCCGATCGCGTACGCCGCCGAAAGAAATTCATTTGCTCTTATTTACAAATCGTGCGTTGGTGCTTCAAGCAGAGACGACGGAATTTTCTCGCGTTCGCGTTTTCTTAGTTTTCTCGGCCGTTATTAATTCGCGCCCGAAGCGAGGCTTATTCACCGGAACGGACTGCGTTCTAGCATTCTTCAATAACAATTCGATTTATTTCAACTACTGTATTGTTCTACATTTTATACCAAGATTTTATTTCTGTAGTTACAGTAAAAAATAAACAACTTATATCAGTTTCAAATGTTTAAGGTAAGGGTGGCAACGATAAAAATTATTTCTCATTTATTTATTTACTACTCATCGGTTGTTATTATTTGCTATAATGCACAACAGAAAATTAACTACATTTACACTACAGTACAGAGGATCTACAGCTTTGAATATAGAACCGCTTGAAGGTAAGTAGACATTTTAGATTTTTGAACTGGTTCAACCCAAAATTCTCATTATTTGTATGTACGAGCTCTTAAACGAAGGATTTGAGAACAAACCTCTACATAAAAGAACTTTTGGATTGTTTTGAGGTTCTAAATTTATACCTAACGTTTAGTTAATGTAATTTATAGTAATTAAAATTCATTTAATTTGTTTCAACTTAAAATGTTTTTTTTAGACTATAGACTATTACACTTCAATGCGTTGCTGAAAATATTATTTTCCTATGTTTACTTTTAAAATAAACGCTCTAATGTATTGTTGTCAAACTTTTAAACTGTAACTATGGTAATGATATATCCCTATGTTTTACTGATAAAAAGAAAAACTCCCGGTATATATATATAAAAAAAAAATTGTAATTTTGTACAGTTAGAAAAGATTGTTGAATGAAGTCCATTGCTTTAAGCAGCAAAGATGATTTATCTGAATAACATTTTCCTGCATTATTATATTTTAATCCGTTTAACTCTGCATAATAATTACACTACATTAAACATAAAACCATTATAATCGACACGGTTCGTTTCTCATTTAACAATCTGTAAATACATGAAATACAGGTACTTGTTCGTTACATGAAGCTCTGTGCACTCATGTTCTTATTTATAACAATGTACTTACTACTTGAATATTATCATCAACTTTACTTCAATTCCATCTGTTTCTCGCGCAAATCTTAGAGATGATAAATTTCAATTTTGCGCGGTTGTAATTAATATTTACATATCATTTCTATAAGCTCCTAACTTTCGCGGTTTCAATATGGACTTATAATCATGTTCACGACATATTGGTTTAATATACGGGTGATAAATGATAGCTACTGTTACGAATTCTTACATTAATTGATATATTTTCTAAAAGCCATTTAATCTGAAGTTATCTCTTTAGAGCAATATAAAGATTAATTCATATTTCTAAGAAGAATGCTCATTTTATTAAGATCATTTACAAGTAAATAGTGAATAATCAAATAAGATTTCGAAATTTCATTTTACTTTTTGTCGGTTTTACTATAGATATTATTTTGAGTCAAAATCAAATTCAACGAGGTAATATTTTTCGTGCCAAGTGTTTAAAATTAGATTTGAGTTTAATAAAAATGTATGAAATATCGATGGTGTAAAATTACATCAGAAAAAAAAATGAAAACTGAATCAAGAAAAAGTTGACATCGAAAGAAATAGACTTGCTACAAAAATCAAGTTTTATTTTGAAAAAATCACAATTTAATATAGACGGAAGCAAGAGGTTACATTCGTGGCGTCCGTGGTCGTGGACGAAGCAATTCAGCGGTTTACATAAAAACTTGAAGAAAATGGCGGCGCTTGGTACGAGGCCAATGAACATGTCGTCCATACGTTGTGTGCGGGTGTGTATGCGGAACAAGGTGAACAGACGGCGCTTGATGACCGCGGCGCGTCGTAAAAGTTTGACCCTAAGAAGTGAGCCAGCCGCTGCGTCAATATAAACTTTCTTACTTCCCGTGTCCATGCTCATGTCCGTGGTCGAATTGAAAAGGTCCCGGCGTCCAGCATCCAGCGTCCGACAAATGTGAGCATTTGTAATCGCTTAAGTAAATGTCGACGTCCGATAGAAAAGTTTGCTTGTTGCTTGTTTTGCGAGACCGCTATTTTTATTTCTACTACCCATAAATGAAATCTATTGAAATCTTACTTACATTTCACAATCTACATGTCAGATTATTTACACTACTTGTTTCTTCATACTAAACGCAATACGAAATAACCTGGTGCCTCCACCAAAATAATCTTATGTAGTGTAACAATATGAGCTATCTCATTGTTGTTATGTTGCGTTTACATAAGATTGGTTTCGTGTAATTTGACACTCGTGGCCACATGTGCCATTAAGGCTGAGTGTGAGATCTTTTGGTTTTCGAATATAGGGCATTAAATTATGAAAAGAGACAGTTATAGTTAATATTCTTAGAATTCCAACAAGATTTCATGTTCGCGTTATCTGCAGTGCCCGAGTGTCAGACTACATAACCAAAATACTTGAGGCAACTGTGTCCACCCCGATGTGCGGAGGATGGATTCCAGATGTGGGTATCGTACCCAGGACAGCAAGTGTTTTGGTGGAAACCATCAGTCTCGTCCATCGACTCAAAGCGTGAAGATGTAGATCTTCACATCATGCGGTGTTCGAGTTTTATTTAATTTTAAACTAGATTAGTGAATTCAGTATTAAAATTAATAAAAATTTAATTTAAATAATAATTCTGTTTCCATCCTCATATTAAATTATAACGTTTCGTGTTACAATTAGTATAAAAATGTTTGATAGCAAAGTGTTAATAAAATTTCAAGACCGCATCTATTCCTTTCGTTTTACAAATGACGCAGTCCGGTAAAATTAACTTATTCACCCAGCTCTGCTCGTGTTACAGTAGTATATTTATTATTAAATGTAAAGAACTATATCCGGTTTACAATTTATAGTGTAATCGTAAAAAGGCACGATGGTATAATATTTCAATGTATCGTTTCGGTTAATAAGTATGTTCTTATTATTCTTATTCTGTTATTGCTAGACGCGCTTAAAGTCAGTCTCGAGCGAGTTTCAATTACTTTAGTCTCATTTTGGTCTCAAATCTTGCTTAGAGTCTCGCTTTTTCAAGGTAAAATTATTATAACTATAAATGAAAAATACACTTATTAAAATAATCGCAACTCGCGAAAGTGTTGGTGAGATCTCGTCTCGGTCTCGAGTTTGATTTCGAGATTCAGCAATGACTTTGTCTTGAAAAGTCTATACGAGACGAAACCAAAACTTGTTTCGAGACTCACGGCAACATTAATTATTTATAACAATCCAATTTTAATATTTATTTATTTATTTATGTTGCGCTGTACAACAGGAAATTTAATCCCAATTACAGTACAGGGTTCGCACTCACCGAGCCGCAGTGTGGTAGATCATATAATTTTTAGCTTGAGTGAGAATCGAACTCGGGATCTCCGGAATCAAATTCCGTATCGCTATCCACACCACCGTACTGACATATATAGTGAAAATTACTTTCTATTTTCTCAGTCCGATGCGTTTACAAATAAATATATCATCACGCCTTTTACCCATTACTGGGTGTGGCACTCTGTCTAAACATATCTCGGTAAGAGATATATTTTTTCGCGTGAAGTGCAGTTATCAGCCGTCAAATCACGACTCCCAAAGATATTAGTGGAGTTACCAAGGATCTATTTACCCTAAAGTACACTGCGAATGAAATGGAATGAGTTTTACAAATTACAATTGAAAGTAAACTCATAAATACAATTAAAAAAAACATGTAATCAGATTAATGTAATCGTCAACAAAATCGTCATTAGTGTTGTCGGTGTGTTTTTTCATTTAATCGTGATAATTTAGGGCCCACGTGTTTCGCTCGCGGTTAGATACCCTACGCGTAATTAGGTAATTCACAGTCATTGATTCACAACAACGTGAACGTGAACAGTACAGTGGTGATGTGATTCCGGCTCTGTCTCCGATGATATATTGATGATGAAAGTGCTCACAGATTAGCCATGAATTTAGAAATAAGATTAAAGCAAGAGCGATCCTTCACTATTCATACAAGAACGAAATTAATGTTAACTTTCAGACTTTTTTGTTAGTCTCTAGAAGCTCTTTATCTTTATTCTCATTTCGTATTCACGGCTGATTCACTGGTTACATTTATAATACAGCCTTTTTCAAATAAGACATTATTATTATTTTTTTGAAGTCTGATTTTAATATTTTATCTTTTTTTTAATGTTGTATTCAAGTAACATTAATAAATTCCCTGACTTTTCCCAGACTAAGTAAAAAAATTCCCTGACTTCTAGAATATTGACTTATTTATGAATTTATGGTTACATTTCATATATTATATCATATATTGTAATATAATTGTTTTTTTTTTATTAAATATAGTAAAAGCAAAATCAATTTGTGTTTCTAAACAGACAAAGACACAACCTTAAATATTGCATACAGAAAAAACATAGCGCGGTAGAAACGTTAGACAAAACAAAACAGTTTTCAATTAGTAAACATCCTTCGGTTATATTTTCATAGATGGCGGTTCTCACTCTTAAGAAGCAATAAAGGGTATTTGTTGCCAATAAAGGTATACTATCTATCTAATAAAGGGTATTCTGCCAATAAAATCTAAAAATAACTAAATACATTTTGAAATAAAAGTTTGTAGTTATTTTTCTAAAATTAAATTAAAAAATTTAAAGAACAAAAAACTTTTTTCCCTGACATGGAATAAAATTCCCTGACTTTTCCCTGACTTTTCCAGAAATATAAAATTCCCTGACTTTTCCCGGTTTTCCCGGTTAGTCGCCACCCTGTATTGTTGCGAGACGAGACTTAGGGTTAGTCTCTTGGAATTTAAACACATTTTTGGTACTGTAGTTGGGAGTAAGTGCATGTTGTGCAGAGTAACAAATAAAAAAAAAAATAGAATCAATCAAATGTTTATATAATTCTATTGTTAGAAGTAAACTTGAATTTGCTTCTGTCATTTGGAACCCTTTTTATACTAAATATATTTCCTTAATTGAAAGTGTTCAGAGAATATTTCTGAATTCGCTATGTTATGTATTTAAGATTAACATTTCATGTTATTTCAGGAGACTGGAGCACTTCAATATGACAACTTTGGAGAATATAAGATGTTTAACAGACATGATATTTTTATATAAATTATTTAATAATATGTTATACTCCAATTGCATAATATCATTCTTTAATATCTATATTCCATATAAAATAACATACATACATAACATCACGCTATATCCCATTAAATGGGGTAGCACGAACCCGTCAACATTCTCATCCTGACACACGATACTCGATTCGACCACATTAACACTTCCTCCATATAAACTCTTTCTTTTCTCACAACCAAAATCCATCATCACGCAACAAACATTCATCCATTCGCTCCTGTACACTGCGCTTGTTTCTAGATCAACAAATCTGTTTCTACTTCCCTTAATAAATACAAATAATTTTAAAAACTCACCGTCAAACAGAATTATGAATACTTACGAAACTAAGTTTAATCATATTGATTTGTTCCACCTTTCACTGAATAGCTTTAAAAAGGCTGTTAAAATTGCATTGCTTTAATTATTATTATAAGTTTTTCTATACTTAATGATTATTCAAAATTTAATGTACTTTTCTGATATTTCTAAATTGAATGTATTATTCTAAATTTATTGTACTTTTCCAAGTATCTATTTACCTTTATATTTTTACTGTAAACTATATTTTAGTATTCTTTGATTAATCCGTGAGGACCTGTTATTGGTATTTTATACTGTTGGTTTCTCTTATTTGTATAAATAAATAAAATAACTAAATTCAAGTTTTCTACCCATTCATTATGAAGTTATAAAAAGTGCTAACAATTTGCACCGTAAAACTTTGTTTAAATTAGATATAATCGGATTCAAATCTTGCTTGTAGTATATTTTAACAAATACAATAGTTTAAGAATAAAGAACGTAGACACTTGATGTAGTTTCACAAAATTATTTATTAACAAGGTTGATCGATTTCGGCTTATTAGGCCATCTTCAGAACGTTGACTCAATACTTTTGATAAATACAATAGTGTCGGAGTGTTTAGGAATACACTGTAAACCATAGATTCGTTACATACTATATATTAACTCACATCACGTCAGTGTACGTATACGTACTAATGAATAAATAAACAAATTTCCAGTGAGCGAAGTAAATGACTCAATTATAAATACTTTCTTCAACATCATTACGTACACATGACGCGTGTTGCCTAAACCAAGGCGACGGTACGCTACGCTTCCCTGCAGGTCACTGCAGTGCAAGTAATTATGCCGTCGCCGTGACGCTGGCACCAGGTGCTCGACGCTGTTTGCTGAACTGAACGAAGAAAGAGTTTCGGTGTTTTTCTGATCAACCTCGTGATAATGTTGTATTGTTATGTTAAAGTGTGTAAAAACATGTTATTCGTGAAAATATGAAACCTGTAATGGTGCTAAGAATAGAACTGTGAAATAGATTTTTCAAAGAGAACCAAATTCTAACTTCAATGTTGCATTTTATTAAATGGTTTGTTGCTTAAAACGTTTTTATGTGAAATATTGTCTACTGCTTGTTATTACATACTAATACTTTTCAGAAAAATGTGTCAAATGAAATAAATAAATAAATACAGGGTGAGTCTGGGAAGACGCCCCCCCCTTTAACTTTTTTATTATGAGTAATAGAAAAAAATGGTTCATATGAAAGTTTTATTATTTGAAATATACTATTTGATGGCAGATGTAGATATTTTTTATACAGTCAGGTTTACAAGATACGACTATCAACTTTTATTTTTTAAATAGCAACCTATAATTATTTTACTAAAATAAAAACCACCATTTTTTTATCTTTTCAACGGTGTATTAGTTTTTATTAATGTATCTGAAAAAATTCGAGAAAAATAAGAAAATTGAGAAATACTAGAAATAAATTTTTATACAAATATTATAGGTGGCTATGTGAAAATAAACAAAATGTAATATCTACATCTGCCATCAAATAGTATATTTAAAATAATAAAACTTTCATATGAACCATTTTTTTCTATTACTCATAATAAAAAAGTTAAAGGGGGGGGGGCGTCTTCCCAGACTCACCCTGTATATCATCACGCCTTTTACCCATTACTGGATGTGGCACTCTGTCTAAGCAGGTCTCGGTAAGTGATATATTTCTTCGCGTGAAGTGCGGTTACCAGCCGTCAAATCACAGCCCCCAAAGATGTTAGTGGAGGGGGAGCCATAGGGGTAGATTTAAATTGGTGAAAATTATTATCAAATAAAAATTGTAGAAAATTAAGTTGGGCATCTAAATCAATTAGTTGCTATTAATTAATATTGTTTGCACAATTAAGTCACAAACCTGGAACAAATGCAAAAAAATGTAACATTTAATTGAAACACGAGAGAATCAATGCCGTTGAGTCATATCTTGTTTAGTTTTTAAGATATAGCTTCCGTTAACTTATAAACAAAGTGTCAGGAATTTTTAATTTTTTCGGTAAAATTTTTCTCAAAATTTTTTATGTAATATCTTATCCACAATTTCACCAATAAAAAAGTGTTGAAAAAAAACAACAACCAAGACAAAATTAATTGTCTTTAAATGCTCACTTGGTGAAAATAGGTTTAATAATAAAATATAAAAATAAACACTTGTCTAATTCTCACAAAATAGTTATACCATACTGATGAGCTCTAATAAGAGCAAAACGCGTCTATGGTTACTAACTGTGCTGGCCAGCCTCTGACGATGACCTCATAAGTTGACTTGGAGGCTGAATTTTGTGAGACTTAGACAAGTGTTTATTTTTATATTTGATTAAAAAAGTATTGTTATTTCTTTGAGTTAAAATAATATTTATAAAGTTATTGCAATGAAACCAGTTTGGCAATAGACAAAAACGTTGATTAAAGTTCCCCGTACAATTTGCGAGGTAGTTACTAATTATAATTAAACTTTCATACTACGTCGAGTAAGAGTATACACGTATGAAACCATAAAATAATAAAATCTCTAGAGCAAACTTATACATTCTTATCTTCAACAGAATAGGATAAGAAATATTCTAAGAATTATTTTAAAATTACAACTAGTTTTCAGTTGCCATAAATTTGCAGCATTCAT
Source organism: Pterostichus niger (assembly GCA_947425015.1). Classification (NCBI taxonomy): domain Eukaryota; kingdom Metazoa; phylum Arthropoda; class Insecta; order Coleoptera; family Carabidae; genus Pterostichus; species Pterostichus niger. The sequence goes on from OX380341.1 coordinate 36,181,931, forward strand.
TTCTAAAATTAAAATAATACCATTTTTTTCAAGGAAAACTGTTAGCAGCTTCATGTAATGTGCCACTTTACGTTACTATATTTTAACCAAAATCTATTATGTTATTTCCATTGATATAGTAGTCTTATATACCAAATTTGGAAAGTTTTAAATTATATTTGAATATAGCTTTTCATGAAAATCTATTATAGGCTTCAAGTAAAGTACCACTTCCGGAAGTTATATAATGACCAAAAAGGGAGGTGCACAACTAGATGTTATAACAGTCCTAAATATAAAATTTCAATTTTTTACGACTTACCGTTTTTGAGAGTTATGCGAGATACGTACGTACAGACGTCACGACGAAATTATTCAAAATAGACTCAGGGAGGGCCAAAATGCGTATTTCCACTGAAATCTGAGAACCGAAAGTTTTCGCGATTACAATACTTCCTCATCTTTTTTACTTCATTTTCAGTTTTTACTATACAGTGTGTAACTGCAATTGTGTTAAATGTATTTTTAAACAAGCGCAGGCGATGCTGCCTTCATTTCTTATAGATTCGTTGTTAGAGAAGTGGGCGTAAGTGAAAATTTACGAAACAGGTGTACAGGAGCGAATGGATGAATGTTTGTTGCGTGATGATGGATTTTGGTTGCGAGAAAAGAAAGAGTTCGTATGGAGGAAGTGTTAATGTGGTCGAAACGAGTATCATGTGCCAGAATGAGAATGTTGACGGGTTCGTGCTACCCCATTTAATGGGATATAGCGTGATGTTATGTATGTATGTATGTAAGGAAGAAAAAAATGTATGCGACGTTTGAGGTACCTAACCTACTAATGGATTTATTGCTGCTGCAGGAAATGAGAGAGGAAAGAAGAGGATCAATAAAGATCAAAATGTCACAAGCATCGACTGTTCTATTCAATACAATTATGATTTAAGATTTAGTTACTTATAATGATCAATATTGGTTATAAAGTTAAATTTATGAGAGAAAAATTCGGATGACGCCTGGATTCCAACCAGGGAGCCTCCGCTTGCCGGGCAGAGATGCTAACAGCTACACCACGTCACCTGTGTCCGACGTATGGCATCAACCGAATTCTTCTGTCATAGTGTCTAACGTAGCATGGATCCCAAAGACTCCTATATCTATGATAGGCATTGACAACGGGTTTCGTCTACAGCGACACAGTTCTGATTTATAGGGAATCATTCCACGAACTGATTTTTTAACATATGACTTCGACTGAACGTACAGTAATGAAGATAATTTTAAAGTTAAATTTATGACAGAAAAATTCGGATGACGCCTGGATTCATTGCTGTATTTATATGTTTTGATATTAAATGCATGGATTACCTGCTAAATTGATTTATACACTATCGTTATTATTACACTGTATTAGTGAAGCCAATATTACTTTAGTATAGTGCATAACATGAAATTAATCCCAATTACAATACAGAGCAACTAAAGTTTATAGAGGAATCGTACCCACTAGAACATAGTTATAAATTGAAATGAGTAAAGTTTGAATTTGTAAAGTCTCGTTTATGAAACGTAGAATAGTCTAGTTTAGTTTTGATTATAATTTGGTGTAAATCAGAATTCTGTTTCTCACTATATTCTTCATTACATCTAAATGCAGTGAATGAATGAAAACGGTATTAATTTGTATACAAGCGTGGGTAGGGCGATGTCTAAAATATGTCGGCATTTGTGCGTTGCGTCGTGGCGGCAGGTAGCGCTGGAGCCAGGGGTCCAGCAAGCGACGCCCGACGTCGCCTTTGCCGCCAAGTTTCCGACTCACAGCGTCGAGACGCCCCAAAGTTTTATAAAACATTTACATTCATAATTACTTTCGAACATCATTAAACAAAGTTTTGACGAGATATCTCACCGCTGTGGTTTAATCTGCGCCGGGCATGACAGTTCCGGCCGACGTATTTAAATACTGAGAGGGTGTGGTCTCTGCAACCCCTATATAGCATGAGAATCACAATTATAAACCAAAACTCTGCTTTTACTTCCTTGTACGAAGTAAAGGAAGTATTGTAATCGCGAAAATTTTCGGTTCTCAGATTTCAGTGGAAATACGCATTTTGGCCCTGCCTGAGTCCATTTTGACTAATTTCGTCGTGACGTCTGTACGTACGTACGTACGTATGTATCTCGCATAACTCAAAAACGGTAAGCCGTAGAAAATTGAAATATTATATTTAGGACTGTTATAACATCTAGTTGTGCACCTCCCTTTTTGGTCATTATATAACTTCCGGAAGTGGTACTTTACTTGAAACCTATAATAGATTTTCATGAAAAACTATATTCAAATATTATTTAAAACTTTCCAAATTTGGTATATAAGACTACTATATCAATGGAAATAACATAATAGATTTTGGTTAAAATACACTAACCGCAAGTGACACATTACATGAAGCTGCTAACAGTTTTCCTTGAAAAAAATGGTATTATTTTAATTTTAGACATAAATGCTGCAAATACAAGTTTTAGAGAATTAAATACTGCGTCTAGTACATTAAGAAATGTTAAATTAGCTGTTTGCATAAACGAGATATCTAAATTTAAATATTATATATTTTTTTATTTAAAAAAAAAGTTTGCTACGGATTATAACAAAAAATAAAAAAACAAAAGATTTAATGTCAAATATGTGCAATTAAAAAAATATCTATAGTTTAATACGCGTACAAGGAAGTCATGTGGTGTCCACATCAGTTTTTTTACCTATGAGTTCTGAAAATGTGATCACTATAAATAAATAAATATATCATCACGCCTTTTACCCATTACTGGGTGTAGCACTCTGCCTAATCAGATCTCGGTAAGTGATATATTTTTTCGCGTAAAGTGTGGTTATCAGCGGTCAAATCACGGCCCTCAAAGATATTAGTGGAGAGGGAGCCACAGGGGTAAATTTAAATTGGTGAAAATTGTTTGTCGGCTGTGGGGATCGAACCAGGGTTCTCAAGATCTACTGGCCGACTCAATACCACTGAGCCACCTACCCCATATGAGATAGTTATTTGTGTATTAAGAACGTAAAATGATTCTTTGTTACTCGAACACGGCAATAGTGTATAAGGAACAAAGACACTTTACGCTCGTGATACACACATCATTTTTTCTAAAATTGCATCTTAAAATTATTTAAAAACGTATACTTATTGAAAATAAGTTCGTTCTGTCAACTGTCAATATGACAAGTTTCTGTTTTGTTTGTATCCCTGGTAACTATTGAAATAAGCGCAAATTTATAATCTTTTTCGCGCTTTGCCATTGGAGACACACAAAAAAGATATTTTTCGATTGTTCCAAAGAAAATGTCAACTTTACGATGACAAATGAGAGCGTAATTGTTAACTTTTCATAGCAATCATAGAAAAAATATATTTTTATAAATGAATGCGAATAACAATAATACCTACTGTAGCTTTGTAGCGTTCCGTGGAGAAATACGTATATATTATCGTTAAAAGGTAAGCACCATCAGTCTTCTGTGATAAAAGAAATAAAAGTAAAATGAACAAGCTAAGTGCAATCAGCTGGGTCTTTACAGTTAATTGCACAAGAATAACATGCTGAAAAAGAGCAAATCGCAAAAAGAGCCGCTACTTTTTGCTTGCTTTTCATGGAAAATTGCTTTACAATGAATTGAAAATATATCGCTATTTTCATTTACTGGCGGAATAATCTATTCTAACTATTCATTGCCAAATTATATAATTATTCATTTTCTGTTTTTACTATAGAGTGTCCAACTACAATTGAGTGGAATTCAGTTTCAAAAACAAGCGCAGAAAGATACTCCCGTCCTTCCTCACTTTTTTTACTTCATTTTCAGTTTTTACTATACAGTGTGTAACTGCAATTGTGTTAAATGTATTTTTAAACAAGCGCAGGTGATGCTGCCTTCATTTCTTATAGATTCGTTGTTAGAGAAGTAGCCGTAAGTGAAGATTTACGAAACAGGTGTATAGGAGCGAATGGATGGATGTTTGTTGCGTGATGATGGATTTTGGTTGTGAGGAAAGAAAGAGTTTGTATGGAGGAAGTGTTAATGTGGTCGAAACGAGTATCGTGTGTCAGGATGAGAATGTTGACGGGTTCGTGCTACCCCATTTAATGGGATATAGCGTGATGTAATTGGGATTAAATTCCTGTTGTACCGCGTAACATAAATAAATAAATAAATAAATAAATAAAAGTTATGTATGTATGTATAGTAATACTATATTACTTTTAATTTATTCCAAATAATTAATTAACTAATAATTAAAAGAAATATAAATTATGGATGCATAATAATGTGCTATATCATGAAAAATATTTCATTTTTCCAGCATGCAATCAGTAATTTCATAAAATTTATTCTTCACTATCATGCAATACTCGCGCGATCTAGTTGATAATATAGTAAAATATACATCAGATTGATTTTCTCGAAACAACACACTATGTTTAGTAGCTTAAAAACTGTATTTGCTTGTAGAAAAATGATGTAGAAGGTGATGCTGTCATCCACACGTTACATAATAATCTGAAATATGCTCAGGCAAAGGTCAGCGTATGAGACAAGCTGCGAATAACCCTGGAAGAAAAATGTTTAGGATCGTAAATCTCATATGTTTAATAAGTATAAAGAGCTCGTATTTTTATATTAGCGTCGTTTTAGTTTTGTAAGCCGGGAAGCTAGCGGATTACGTTATTTTAATATTCAAAATATGCAACGACACTCTAAACCATGTCGCTGTCGTAAACTTGTGTAGTATAAACATGGAAAAATGGCGTCGTGAAGTGTTGTACTTGAAGCTGCCGATACGTTTATGACTTGTTGTCATTTTATGCTGTTGGACTTGTTGAATCGCACGGAAAATTACTCATATCTAGATGCATTCAGCTGTTTAATATTTATAAAACTTGCTTTAAAATTACTTTCATGTTTATGTTTTTCATGTTCTCCGCAGTCTACAACAAATATCTAACTAATAACGGCTTCATGCGCTGTATTTCGTTCAAGTCTTGCTGACCAACGTTAGACCGATCATTTAAGTACTTCAGAGATCACGAGCTAAAAATACGACTGTGTCTGAAGGGTTCGGATTGGGATTAAGGTTTAAGGTATAGTTTGTTCAAAGATATTCCGTTATGGCTTTAACTTACTAAGCCTGTGTTGAACCGCACACAGTTAGAGATTCTACCTGTTGGCGCTCAGGGTAGGATTGCAAAATATTTACATTCGGAAATCTCTAATCTCTGTGCGGATTACGTATTTCAGATTTACTTGATATAATAATGAATTCGCAAAATTAAACCGGTATTATTACATATTAGGGAAAATAAGATAACAAAGGCATACTTACTGAGTAGGTATATAAATGAGTTTTCAAAAATTTAAAATCAGTAGTAATACTAACTTTCGTACTGAGGTCAACAATATACGTATTTAATATGTGGCGACCATTTGAAGAAGACAATACTGATGTTTTACCAGTTGAAAATTGTGATTAAACGGACATTTTTGCCGCAAGAAGCGAAAGAAATAGTTTCAAATGTGTATAACTATTTAAAAGAAAAAGATAGTGAAGGTGCAAATTCGGCTCTGATAAAAACATCAGAAATGACGAAAGTGCCGTACAATACTGTTCGTGATATAGTAAGTGGAGTGAGACCTAGAAAGAAAAGGCGTGACGCGGGTAATTCGAGAATAGTGAATTCTTTTCAAGAAGATACAATTCGACGCAAAATATATGCAATGTATGCCGAAAAAATGTTTCCGTCTATTCGCATATTGTATCAGAGACTCAAAGACGATAAATGTGAAATAAATTGTTTTTTGACTACTTGCATTCAGCATAAAATTAAATTGGGAAATACTGAATACATACCTGTCCTTGCACCCCTATAAATCAAGCTTAAATCCCTAACAATAGACCCGCTGAGAGGGCCATAACGGAGTATCTTTGAACATAGTATATAGTATTTTCATTTTAAACTCAAGGGATCGGCATAAAACGATTAAACGTTCATGTCCCATATAACTACAATTAAATCCATTAGTGCGGCTACCCCATATCGGTTATCGATGGTCAAAATAGGTATATTTTCAAGGGTTGTATTCAGCCTAAAATTATTCTTGTTTTTTCCTATGATTGACCGTACCGGCGAATGGGGCTGTACAACCCTGTGTGAACCTTGTGATACCATTTATGACGGATCATATTTTGAGTTACTTGAGTTTAAAATTAAAATAGTATAACAGAGTTGTCACGTACAGGAATGGGTACTATGTGATAATTAAGTTAAAGATGCAAGGAAGTTTTGTACATGAAGTGTATTTGTTAATGAAAGTAATCTTGAAGAGTGTTGTGGAACAAGGTAATTAACAAGACAATGACGGACTACTTATGTCGTGAGTCTAAAGGCTTTGTATGAAATGAAAGACTGCTACACGCAAAGATGAAATTTGTTTGTTTTCAATTTCACAAGATCCTCCACAAAGCAAACACAAACTCTTTGTATACGTATCTTAGTGAAATTATTGTAGCGAAGCTCACGACTTGTCACGTAGCGTATTAAAATATTCAAGGAGAAGAGCGAACACTGAAGGAAACAGAATCGCGCTGCTCGCAATCGGCATTCTTCAGAATCGACACAAGAATCAAAGCTATGTTGAACCATTAATAATTGGTTAATAGTGAGTTCTGTGCGTCCGAGGGGAAATCTCGTGTCGCGCGTCCCGACGGTGCGATTCAAGAAGCGTCGCGCTTTTTTTACGATCTCGCTAAATGAAATCCCAAAAAATAAATAAGTAATAGAGCGGCGCGCGGGTCGAGGCCCAGCGGACCTGGAATTGTTATTTTGGGGCTGAAGAAACCGGAGTCGAGGTAATGGCTCGGTCCTGCAGGATACATATCGTACAGGTGACTTATACACTCTACTACGCTTACAAAACACTACTAAATATTTTAGCGTTCTTCTTGATTTAAACGCCCACCATATTCCTACATTACGCTTTTGTTACTTGAACTTTACATACATGCATAACCAGGAACGAGATAGTCGGTATTCGGACAATCATCTTTTTCGTTAACGTTTCGGTTAATTCATAACCATCTTCAGAACTACAACTAGATACAATAGTTATTTGTGCATCACGAGCGTAAAGTGTCTTTGTTACTCGAGCACGGTAATTGCAGCGCGAACCGAAGGCGAGAGCTGCAATAGTGCAAAGTTCTAGCAGTATGTTTCAGTATATTTTATGTATACATCTAAATTAGCCTTGTAGCTACCTACTAACATATTTCTTTCTTCGACTATTTAAAATAGATCCAGAACCCCCTACGTCCATTTACATAATATTTTGAAGCTAATATCTTAAATAATAGTACAAGAGAGAAATAGTTATTTGTGTATTAAGAGCGTAAAGTAATTCTTTGTGAGTAACAAAGTAATTGCAGCGCGAGCCGAAGGCGAGAGCTGCAATAGTGTAATAGGAACAAAGACACTTTACGCTCGTGATGCACACATAATTTTTTCTACAATTCTATCTTAAAATTATTTAAAAACGTACACGTACTGAAAATAAATTCATTTTGGCAACTGTCAATATGACAAGTTTCTGTTTGTATCCCTGGTAACTATTGAAATAATCTTTTTCGCGCGTTGCCATTGGAAACGCACACATTTAACGTCTTTTTCGCACGTTGTCATTGGAGACGCGCAAAAAAGATATTTTTCGATTGTTCCACAGAAAACGTCAACTTTACGATGACAAATGAGAGCGTAATTGTCAACTTTTCATAGCAATCGTAGAAAAAAGTTTTTAAAAATATTATCAACTATAATACTACATTTCATTTAAACAATGATTAATAGTACATATACCTTAACAAATATCAATTCATTACAACTCAACAATGATACATAAATGGTATATAGTTTAAAGTGGAAATTAAAAATAATTCCGACCAACAATCCAGCTACAGATTACAGTTACCAAAAAAGAATATTACACGACTGGGAACAACTGAGTGACTGAAGACTCAGCCAGAACGAAACACATATGGAGGCAACGTACAATATTGCCAACACAGTGTAGTATTATAGTTGTAACAATGCAATATCGCAGTTGATGCGTTTCATCATGCACATTCATAATTGTTGATAGCTGACGAGTTGTAGACTAAATTATTATTGTTGATTTAGAATGAACATATTTGTAACTTCAATTACTTGGAATTAATTGTTATTTTAATTGATAATTTCTTCAGCTATAAACAATATAGATTGACTTTTGCCTATTCAGCGTCTGCGGTAGATCTTTGTTCTGCCGACAAGATGATGCAAATTATATTCCTTGTAGAAGGAACTGACGCGTAGTCCTTGATAAAGATACCTAATACATCTCCCCGTAAGTTTCTCAGCACCCTTCTGGTTGCTCCGAGCTTAGGCAGTTGACTCCAGCTCTTTGGAAGAACCTGGTCAGTAGATTGATAATCACTCGGGAAAGCTAGAAATGCTTTAGTGATTAAGTTCAACTCATCGTCTCAAACTATTTTGGTTTATAGTTTGTTTGAACTTCTGTTTTAAGTTCAGTAGTAATTAAATTATATTGCTATAATTTAATTACGAGCAAGTGCTCAAATTCTGTATTTGTTTGTCCTGTGTTGTGTAAACTATATATCATATATTTATAATAAATAGTGTTAAACGTAATAGAAGATTGGTTGTGATTCTTGAGGAAAGTGTACCTATCCAAACTACCTTAGTGTTGTGTTTGTGTTTGTCATTCGTTGACACTCAGATGACTTCGAGACCCACCAGCCGCTGATGACTCCTGAGCAGCCTGCCATCATCTACAGCTGTTAAGGTTGGTTGAAGTTAAAGTACATTTTCCCTTGTTGTTAATATCCGATATTCCTTCGTCTGTCATTTTCGAGATTGTCCGTTAAAACGTTAGAACTATTATTGGGAGTGTTCCCTCTAATATTAGTTAGGCTCCGCGCGAATTAAGGCCGTTGTGCCCTGTTTTTCTCGTTCCTTATCAATCATCACGTGACACGATCAGCTATTCCTTTATACATACATAACATCACGCTACGTTCCATCAAATGGGGTAGCGCGAACCCTTAACAGATGCAATTAATATTCGCTCAATATGTGGGCCTGCCTAGTACATCAGGAGTCCTCTAAAACTCATCTTTTGTTCATGTAACAAATCATCAATCAAATCCATCCATTTATTCCTGGATTGCCCACGCAATGTCCTACCCTTCATTTCACCAACACATCATAAGAGTCTGTGAATATCGGAATATGGATATTGTACTGACAGCATCGATCAAAGGTAGAAATACTGTTTGAATTTCAAAGTTCAGTTTATTCGCAATAATAACGTTTTTAATGTTATTTATTCATGGTAATATTTTATTAAATAGAGATACAGTATTCTGTTTGATACCACGTCAATATATCGGTTTGTTGTTCTGCGATGAAAATTATTTATTCATTTATATGTTTTGCAATAATGTGGTTAAAATGTTAATATGCAAATTTACGCATGTAGTAGTGTATTTGTTGCATTGGTAAACAAATGGTTATTGTAAATAAATAATGCATTAACACATCATTTTGGTATGCAAGCGTGCAATGTGTTGTTCAATATAAGCTAAATACATTCTATTTTATAATAACCAAAATAATAATAAATTTATATGGTTTCTCTATATTTTCATCACCGAGATTTTATATATATATATAATGTCCGTCAGTACGGTGGTGAGGATAGCAATATGGAATTCGAATCCGGAGATCCCGAGTTCGAATCTCACTCAAGCTACAAATTATATGAACTACTACACTGCGGTTCGGTGAGTGCGGACCCTGTACTGTAATTGAGATTAAATTCCTGTTGTACAGCGTAACATAAATTAAAAAAAAATACCGGATGTCTACTTTTTTTTCTGAACATAGGAAATTCAATATAAAATTTTTGATTTAGCGATATCTCTTTACCTATTAATTTTAGAACAAAAAAATGTTCAGAATGAAAAAACTGCATTCATAGAGTATAAGTTTGTCGTTCAATTGTTTCTTATATCCGAGTTAGAAGCAAAAGAAAATACTCCCTTTGAAGCAATTATCAAAGTGCCATGAGAAATAAAACAAATTAGATAACTTAATAATAGATATTTATGTGTCTAGATTATGTAGAAAAAAGAAAATAATAGTTGCTATAATTAATTTTATTATTAAATTAAAAGCTCGAATAAATAAATAAATAAATTAGAGTAAGCTTCCAATTTTGGTCCAATATGTCAAATAATGTCAGACACAACAAACAAATTATTGTTTTATTTCGAGATATCGCTAAATCAAAATTTTAACATTGAATTTCCTATGTTCAGAAAAAAAAAGTAGACACCCGGTATATATTCAGGGTGTTTCGCAACTTGATCATGAAACAAAAAGAATTTTTTTTTAAATCGCAAAACTATTTTCCATGTTTCCCAGTCCAAAATTTTTCGTTGCCACTGCCACTGGGTGGATGATTATGTTAAAGTTATTAATTAAATAAAATTCTATTATAAATAACTGCTAATAATTGTATTGTGTAATTATTCTTTCGTAGTTGATACCTACTTCATTGTTTGTGTTTAATAGGAAAGCGAATCCAGTGCTGTACTACAAAAAATGTTTTAGGTTAACAACCCTTAATTTTTCGAATTTAAAAAACAAATCCATTTGTTTTATGATCAGCACGTCGTACAGACCCTTTAAAATTTTGCTCTAAGTTGTGAAACACCCTGTATACATGATTGGAATCCTCTTACAGAAATCTGAAATGTTAATACTAGCGGTCTAGACTTGTATGTGAAATGAAAGATGAAATTCCGCAAATAATTTATGATAGTCGTGAAGCTTGTTTGCAGCCACAAGCCAAGAAATAAGGTAAACGCGCATCGTAATTTAACCTAAAAACATAAATTTAATTTATATTTAATGTAAGGCAGTCGCGTAATGGGGTAATTTACTTAGTTTATAATGATATATACTAGGTTGGTAATTAATTTAAGATTTCAATGACGTCATAAAAGGGAAAACTTAGTGTTTAAAGGTAGTTAAGAAAATATGATAGTTCGAAGTGTCTCAGATGTGTTGTGTAGGTGTAACCAAGTAGTTGTTAGTTATCAAACTTCAAGTTTACCGTGCTGATGTTCTTACCGAACAATAGTTCCCGGGGATTTATGTCAGCTACTTAGAGAGCGCAGAGATGTGAATATCAAATGAAAATAAAATGGAGCGCACTCAGTGCAGCAAGTATCAAGTCAAGATGAAGATGCAATGTGACAAATAATATATTCAATCTCAACGTTATTATTTTACCACAGATTTATTCACGTATATTTATGGACACTTTTATTACGTATAGGCATTTCAATCATTGTACACTCTTAATCAAATTATTTGTATATTTTATATGAGAAAAAAGATAGAATACAAGTATTACAGGCACTTGATCTTCAGACGATACAAGAAGGCTACAACTTATAGTAGAATCCAAACCACTTAGATACAAAGACAAGAATGAAATTTAAGATCTCGTTTTATTTTTAATATACCTATTCGTATAAATTTATCTAGATAAAATAATTCAAATTATTTTGTTATATAAACTGTAAAAAATATTGTAAATAGATGGGGTAGGTGTCTCAGTGGTGTCGAGTCGGCCTGTGGATCTTGAGAACCCTGGTTCGATCCCACAGCCGACAATTTTCACAAATTTAAATCTACCCCTGTGGCTCCCTCTCCACTAATATCTTTGGAGGCCGTGATTTGACGGCTGGTAACCGCACTTCACGCGAAGAAGTATATCACTTACCGAAATCTGCTTCCGCAGAGTGCCATATCCAGTAATGGGTAAAAAGCGTGATGATATATTTATTTATTTATTTATAAAATATTAGTATAGATCATTACTATATTAGATTACTATACAGTGTGTAACTTCAATTGTGTTAAATGTATTTTGAAACAAGCGCAGGTGATGCTGCCTTCATTTCTTATAGATTCGTTGTTAGAGAAGTGGGCGTAAGTGAGGATTTACGAAACAGGTGTACAGGAGCGAATGGATGAATGTTTGTTGCGTGTTGATGGATTTTGGTTGTGAGAAAAGAAAGAGTTTGTATGGAGGAAGTGTTAATGTGGTCGAATCGAGTATCGTGTGTCAGGATGAGAATGTTGACGGGTTCGTGCTACCCCATTTAATGGGATATAGCGTGATGTTATGTATGTATGGTATAGATCATGTCAAATAGGAACTGCTACTTTGCTCGATAGAAAAATTATCCGAACTATACAACCCAGTATAAGTAGAAAATTAACGGCTTTTAGTAATTTGCAAATTGTTGAGATGTAGTTTATTTTTAAATGAACGCTTGTGAAATTCTAGCTATTAATTCTTGAGTAGAGATCGAGACGACAACAATTCTACTGACACGAGAACAATTCTGTCGCGATGAGAGTGTACTTCATTTTGAATTTTCAAGACGACACGAAACTACTATTTCTTGTAAGTTACGACTGACTGTTTGAGGTACTTATAATGTTTTATTCTTTTATTGCTTTAGCGATGTTTTATTTAAGTAATATTACATACATAACATCATGCTACATCCCATAAAATGGGGTAGCACGAACCCGTCAATATTCTCATCCTGACACACGATACTCGTTTCGACCACATTAACACTTCCTCCATACGAACTCTTTCTTTTCTCACAACCAAAATACATCATCATGCAACAAACATCCATCCATTCGCTCCTGTACACCTGTTTCATAAATCTTCACTTACGCCCACTTCTCTAACAACGAATCTATAAGAAATGACTGCAGCATCGCCTGGTCTTGTTTAAAAATACATTTAACACAATTGCAGTTACACACTGTATAGTAAAAACTGAAAATGAAGAAAAAAAGATGAGGAAGGGACTAATATTACTAGTGTTAAATAAAGCTTAGTATAGAGAGTGATGATGTTGTATGGTTTGTTTGAAAGGGTTGTGTGTTTTGTGGTATTTAATTTGTGTTGGCTGAAACATTTCCATATTTATGTTGAATATAAACAACTACAGTGTTTTTAGGAAGTAAACACTGTTATGGGTACTTAATGAAACTGATGTTAAAATATACTTAAAATTTTATGGATTACAATGATTACTCGTACAACAAAACATAGTTTTAATGACTTTACTATCGTTACTTGTATTTGTATTAATAACTATGCAAATATAACATTGATTTGCGAGGAGATGCTGCCTTCATTTCTTATAGATTCGTTGTTAGAGAAGTGGGCGTAAGTGAAGATTTACGAAACAGGTGTACAGGAGCGAATGGATGAATGTTTGTTGCATGATGATGGATTTTGGTTGTGAGGAAAGAAAGAGTTCGTACACATGTCGTCGAAACGAGTATCGTGTCAGGATGAGAATGTTGACGGGTTCGTGCTACCCCATTTAATGGGATATAGCGTGATGTTATGTATGTATGTATGAAATATATCACTTACCGAGATCTGCTTACGGCAGAATGCCACAACCAGTAATGGGTAAAAAGCGCGACGATATATTTATTTATTTATTTTATATTTACAAATTATACTCGGAACATGTTTAAATGATTTATAATTCTCAGAAACCATATTTCTATAAATAAACAAATCACAGAGGTAAATCAAAAGAGACTAAGTTTAAAAGAAAAGTTATCAACTATAGAAAAACTTCTTGACGTACCTGACCTATATCGTATGTCGTATGCATAGAACTTTAAAGAAACTTACTTATACCGCAACTCTCTGAATAAGATAAATTAAAAATAAAACTGTATATTGCCGGGAAAATCATCAGGTACTTATTTCAGAATAGTTTTAATAGAAGACTAGAATGTAAGAGAGATTGCATGGACGACAAAGGAATAAATGGATGGATATAATAGAACTTTAGTTGCATGAATGAAAGATTACGAGAGAAATAAATAAATGAGTTTGTTTGAAATGAATTATTCATATAGTTTCAAGATTTCGTACTACCTTATTTCGGATATTCAGTGATGTTATTAGTATTTAATTTCTATTGTGTTATGTCGCAATGTTTATAATATTTTGATTTGTATTTTTTTTCCTTTTCCAACCCTCAGTAATTGGGATAATTTTATCCTGTTGAGTGGTTGTAAAATAAATAAATAAATAAATAAATAAATAAATAAATAAATAAAGAACTTAAATAACAACAAAGACAAAATTAATTGTCATGCATACACTTGGAGAAACTAGGTTTAATAAAATATAAAGTAAACTTTTGGCTAGGTCTCACAAAATTCAGCCTCCAAGTCACCTTATGAGGGCATCGTCAGAGGCTGGCCAGCACAGACTTGGAGGCTGAATTTTGTGCCAAGTGTTTAGTTTATATTTTATTAAAGAACTACGCTTGTTGACATTGCTTTCTCGTTCGATTCATGATGTCCGTGTCACTTGGAGATTATTCTTTACTAACCACGAAAAGAATCTATTGCCTCATCTCTTTAATTAGAATCTAAAACAATTTGGTCGGTGTGTAATCACCGGCAGTTAATGAAATATCCGTTTGGAAATATTAGGACGGGAGTTTTCATTCCGGGCATAGTCTAGTCCGGTTCCGTGCAGCCGAGGATTTATCTGCGCTATGAACGGACGGACAATATTTTGATCGTGAGCTGAGCGTGAGCGTGATGCTAACGAGCGTAGCGGAAGCGCAAACACGTGAACTGGGAATTGTCATGAGAGCGTGTTCATATTTCATGTAATATATTATGTGATTTAGTGAGCGAAGCGCCTGGTAAGGGGTGAAGGGAAAGATAGACGACCAGAGTTCGCTTTGTTGTGATTTGTCTGTTTATCGATGGGAAAATGGAGGAATGGTTCAGCGAGCCTCTCTTGTATTTTTTTACAGAATTTTATTTTATTTGTTACGAAATTTATCCTAATTATAGTACAATACTAAAGCTTATAGTAGAATCTGAACAACATGGATGCAGTTGCTTTTTGATTATAAGTTCAGCGAATATTTACGTCTGACGTTATTGCATTTATATGTTCTACAACTACCTGTACATTATTTTAATTCTCTGAGTCAAGTAAAACACTTTCGTGACGTATTATGTATACTATTTTTTTCTGAAATCGTTCATATTTATATTTTATCAATATAATTAATAATAAATATTTCAAAATGTTAAATTTTTTGGTAAGTAACTTGGTAAGAATCATATTGGCAGCAAACTACATATCCAAGGTGATAACAAAAGTTGTTGAAAACAATATCTTATGTGAAAAATCTATTGAACATATTTGTGTCAAAAGTAATATTGTTGACAGACAAGATTTCTTTATAATGTTGGAAAATATAGATGAAAATGAGTATGAGGCGGTATTTTTAAGTACTCCTCCCGAAATCTTAAATCAAGCAACTACGGCTTTTGAAAATTTATTACCGAGCAAGTCCAAAGACCGATATGATAAAGAGTATGAAATTTTCATGGATTGGAAAAAGCAAAATAATTTGTCAGCAAATGTGCTACTTGCTTATTTTATTTACTGAATCTCCAATAAATTTAGCTTCAAATTCGCCAGTGTCATACATAAATTTTAGTAATTTAAGCAATTCTATATTTAGTATTAATATTATTGATAAAAATAAATAAAAATCTTATTAAATTTTTTAGTTACTTAGTTTATTTATTTGAAGAAATTTTCATCAAATATTCCTTGAGCTTTGATAAATAATATACAATTTGATCAAGTTTATTGCTGTTACGTAACAGTCCTGTGTCTACGCCATTAAAGCGTTTATAAAGCAACAACACTCTGAGTGTGATAACATTATTTCGTATTATCTGATAGTTTTTACGAAAAATTGCAGTGGTATATTAGCACCGTCATTTCGCAAGTGAGAGATTGTAGAATCAAACTTTGCTGACTTTATCTTTCATCAGATATCCTGCATATTATATATTTTAAATATAAATTTTAAAATTTTAGTTAGAAACGAATTGACTATTGTTGAAAGCATTAGATACTCTAACAATATGAGCTATCTCATTGTTGTTATGTTACGTTTAGATAAGATTGGTTTCGTGTAATTTGACACTCGTGACCACATGTGCTATTAAGGCTGAGTGTGAGATCTTTTGGGTTTCGAATATAGGGCATTAAATTATGAAAAGAGACAGTTATAGTTAATATTCTTAGAATTCCAACAAGATTTCATGTTCGCGTTATCTGCAGTGCCCGAGTGTCAGACTACATAACCAAAACACTTGAGACACCTGTGTCCACCCCGATGTGTGGGGGATTGATTACAGATGTGGGTATCGTACCCAGGACAGCAAGTGTTTTGATGGAAACCATCAGTCTCGTCCATCGACTCAAAGCGTGAAGATGTAGATCTTCACATCACGCGGTGTTCGCGTTTTATTTAATTTTAAAATAGATTCTTGATTTAAGTATTATAATTAATAAAAATATAATTTAAATAGTAATTCTGTTTCCATCCTCATATTAAATTATAACGTTTCGCGTTCAATTTTAGTTTAAACTTTAATAGCAGTATGTTTAATAAAATTTTAAGACTGCGAATTGAAAATGCGGAAAAATTGCAGCAAAATGCGTTTAGTTTCTATTATCTACAGTACCTTGATAGAACTAAAGTCAAGGAAAAGAAAATACATATTTGTTATGAACAAGTTTGAAATGAATAAAATTAATTCGCTGGTAACAATACAGCGAGAATATGAAGTTTTGATCGTTTCACGAGGACAAATAGGTAACACGGGTCGTTGAATGGTTCACATTCACTTAAAAAACAATTTTCATTCAGTGTTTGAAAGCGGCTACTTTTTAGTTCGGTATCATAAAGCTTGAAAGTTTTTTATCGCATAATTCTGTAATACCTTGCTATAACAAAGGAGCCATTTAGAATGAAAATGGATGGAAAAATGAACTTTTAACCCGTTGGAGGTTTTTGCTCGAGAGAGAATCTGGTCAGCCTAATCAAGTGAGCCGTGCTGCGGCGCCAGATGGCTAGCACGTGACGTCACTACCGCTTCTGCTTCTGTCCCTGCCCCTAACGGCAACAGGCCAAACTTGAGCCGGAATCGCGCCGGAAGTATTATGAATTTCCGTCCGATTTAACTTGGTTTCGAATATAGTATGCGCGCCTGCCGTTATACAGCTTATATTGTTAACTGACCGGTGAAAAAACTTTCTATGCGTGTTTATGGGGCTTTTAGAAATATTGTTTTCAATTTTGCCTAGGTTATTGATAGTTGGAATTTCATGGTTTTTAACATGGTTTAACCGTTAATCTTTCAATGCAAATCGCTATTAGTTGCCGTTTTTGTTTGATTGTTGACGACTGTTTTTTACTTCCTTGTACGAAGTAAAGGAAGTATTGTAATCGCGAAAATTTTCGGTTCTCAGATTTCAACGGAAATAGGTATTTTGGCCCTCCCTGAATCCATTTTGACTAATATCGTCGTGCCGTATGTACGTACGTACGTATCTCGCATAACTCAAAAACGGTAAGTCGTAGAAAATTGAAACTTTATATTTAGGACTGTTATAACATCTAGTTGTGCACCTCCCTTTTTGGTCATTATACAACTACCGGAAGTGGTACTTTACTTGAAGCCTATAATAGATTTTCATGAAAAACTATATTCAAATATAATTTAAAACTTTCCAAATTTGGTATATAAGACTACTATATCAATGGAAATAACATAATAGATTTTGGTTAAAATAGACTAACCGGAAGTGACACATTACATGAAGCTGCTAACAGTTTTCCATGAAAAAATGGTATTATTTTAATTTTAGAAATAAATGCTGCACATAAAAGTTTTAGAGAATTAAATTCTGCGTCTAGTATATTAAGAATTTTTAAACTAGCCTTTTGCATAAGCGAGATATCTAAATTTAAATATTACATTTTTTTTAATTAAGTTTGCTATGGATTAGAACAAAAAAATAAAAAAATAAAAGATTTAATGTCAAATATGTGCAATTAAAAAAATATCTATAGTTTAATACGCGTACAAGGAAGTCATGTGGTGTCCACATCAGATTTTTTAATTTAATCACATCAAACTTTTGATACACTTTAATTCATTTATAGCTGAAACTGTAAGCAATATCTATTGATCACATATTTCTGTTTATATTTAATGCTTTTAAATAAAAATATCAGTTAATATTTTCTAGTAAAATTATATGATGAAAAGTATTAATAGTAATAATAATATATCTTCACGCCTTTCATATATATTTTGCGCGTGAAGTGCAGTTACTATCCGTCAAAGCACGATCCTCAAAGATATTAGTGGAGGTGGAGCCATAAGAGTAATTTTGATGTGAGTAAAATTGAACTCGGGTTCTCAAATCCATAGACCGCTGTATCCCATAAAGGTATGATGTTATATGGAAGTAATTGAATATAAAATAACTGGTGTAAGATAACGCATGAACACATATTCGAAAGAAAAAACCCAACCAACTTCGAAGAATGCAACACAATATTGAGCGTAGAACACCTTCTAATTCACTGCCCAAAATTCCAACAAAAAAAAATGTGAGCCGTCATGGGACGCCTGGCAGATGTGAAACACCGTGTGTGTACAAGTAATATGCATAAAAGATAATATTATTACAGGAATTAAATATAGCCTAATGAAAAAATGAAGTATTACGAATTTCTTACAGAAAATTCTACTTACTGATGACTTGGTAGTATTTCACTTTCTTTGCACAAGGTTGATCACTTTGATCTTCTGAGTTATCACTATCACACATATTTTATTGTCAAAAATTAAAATAAAAAATTAAATAAAACGCAGGTTATGAGTACCGTAGTAAACAACAACGTCGAACTGAGTGAGAAGCCACACCGTACACTCTACTACATATAATATATATATATATATATATATATATATATATATATATATATATATATATATATATATATATATATATATATATATATATATATATATATATATATATATGTATACCTCAGTATAGCGTGGCGACCCGTCGCCACACCGTACACTCTACTACACATAAAATATATATATGTATACCTTAGTATAGCGTGGCGACCCGTCGCCACGGCAAGCGTCGCCACGCCAACAATTCGGTTTACAAGTGAGCCTATAGATGTTTCACATCAAAACTTCAACTTTACGATGACAAATGAGAGCGTAATTGTCATCTTTTCATAGCAATCGTAGAAAAAGATTTTTTTGGGAAGATTATAGTTTTATAAATGATTGGGAAGATTTTTGGAAAGATAAGTCTTATAAATGATTTGTGGAACTTTTCGGGAAGAAAATAATTTTAAAGGCCTCTTTACGAAACTGGCATTCTTCGAAATGATTGATTGCGTGAACATCTTAAAAATAAATAAATTAAATATTTGGTAGTAAATCTTCGCCAAACATTCATACTAATTTCTTTTAATAAAAACTATATTCTAATACAAACAAATAATGCATCTACCTTTTGGCTGGCGTGTACTAAGTCCTATCCATTCCTCTCTGAAAAGTTCCAGGCTCGTACCACTATAAATTCACTTCACATCCAGTATACACTAACACTTACACTATATTGCCCTTATATTTCACTAAAAAATCACTGATTTTACAATATTTTTACTTGAGACACAAATAAAACACGACATTTTAAACAAAATTCGTTCGTAGACTGACGATTAAAGTCGCTAGGCATGTACGTAACAAGTTAGAACATAATTTCAATTAATAGCTAAAGACCGATTTCATGCCATTCTAGGCTTTAACAACTAGGCTCTAAAGAATATATTTGATTGTTATAGCGTGGCCACGCCAACAATTCGGTTTACAAGTGAGCCTATAGATGTTTCACATCAAAAGAGACAAACATCAACTACCAGGACAGCTCAAAGATATATTTAACAACATCAACAGCCACAAGATAATATCATTTCTCCAAGACATTGAAATAATACATAAAATATAACCATAAATAATATAAAATTGTAATAATCTCACAAATGAACATGTAAAATACAGACCTGTATGGTGCTAATACCTAAGTAAGGTGAAGCACATTAAATTAAATAATAATAATAAAAAAATAACTGGTGTAAAAGGAAGAATAATTAGGATTTGTAGGAATGAAATAGGGTTGATCTAAATGCAAATCTGACTGAATAGTAAGGTCTGTTAATCGAATTCCTCGAGTACATAAAAACAGAAAGTGTTGTAGAATCCCGATTGTAACGTCGTTAGTGGCCAATGGCAAATAGCAACATGGTAATGGCCGAGTGCTCTCTCACCCAAATCCAGGGCGGCGTCGGGATCATCCGAGCTTGGTCGCGCCCATGAATTATGCAAAGAAGTTTTATTTCTCACAGTGCACTCTTAGTGCGGGAGTGGGACGCGAGACTGGGACGCGGGACTTTCCCTGACAAATGTATCGATTTTAACGCGCGTCCCGGCGATGTTTCAGCGCTGATGGCCGCAGCCGACCACCAAGTGCACATTTATCAAACCAAACCGAACATCGCACGCTCTTGTCTCGTGGAATCCATCACACATACAGTTATAGATACGCCTGCCACGATCCGACTATTCTCTTTTATTTCTCCAGATTCTATTCTACGAGTAATGCACGCATTCCCTCATTTATCTAACAAGAACACACACTCTACAAAATACCAAATCTAATAATTTATTTTATCTACTCTTATTAAATAATTTATTCATTACTTATGAAATTTATGATAAGTAATACTAATCATTATTGACAGTGTTAAGTAATAATTCATTACTCAACACTTCACGACCAATCACACGTCTGAATTTTCATTACTTAACACTTTAATATCCAATCAAAAAATAACGATAATTGCCGCGCGGTTAGCATGCTATGAAACAGTGAAGCGCGCTATTGTTAATTATCTGTCAAAATTAGTTTAAAACGTTTTTGTTTACAATAATACTGTAATTTATGTGATTATACATGTGAGTTATAAAGTTTATAAAGCTTTTATGGATTGGCGAATACGCAAAAATGTAAATTTCTTTTCGGAAAATGTTCTTATAGTATATTTTGGCGAACTTTCTGATAAATATAAATCATCGTCATTATGGGCTACTTATTCCATTTTAAGTAGTGTTACTATTTATTAAATAAAAATAAAAACAAAAAATTTAAGCAATCTGACTTATTCATAATGTAACATAAAAAAAATAATTGTAAAATCTTATTACATAATAACATATAGTCGAATGATTTACAACACTCACCTTCGGCTCGTGTTGCAAACTTCATTCTCTTGAGTAATAGCTTATATTACTTACTCATTGAATAATATACTATTTTACAATCTTAATCTTGCTGGAAATTTGCTATTCTTTATTAAAGAAAATACTTGTTGGCATAAATATGTGCTTCTGAATGTTATAACGACAGACAATACTTTAAGAAACACACTGCTTGTTAATAAACTACTTCAACAATTTCAATATGGGGTAAGTGGCTCAGTGGTATCGAGTCGGCCTGTGGATCTTGAAAACCCTGGTTCGATCACCACAGCCGACAAACAATTTTCACCAATTTAAAGCTACCATTGTGACTCCCCCTCCACTAACATCTTTAGGGGCCGTGATTTGACGGCTGGTAATCTGCTTACGGCAGAGTGCCACACCCAGTAATGAGTAAAAAGCGTGATGATATATTTATTTATAACAATTTCAATATCAATGAACAAAGGAGAAATAAAAAGAGACAAATGTAATTCAAAGTTTTTGAAATAAAAGTGAACAAATAAAAAGATATTGAAAAATAAATATCATGTAGTTTTTGTAGCCTGAGCATTTGACATGTCGGGTATAAAAAATATGAGTTTAGATTACTTGATAATATTCTTGAGTAATGTAAAATTGACAAAGTTTCCCATGACTGAAAGACGAGCTCAACAAATATTTATTTTAAGATTTCCTTTGAATAATAAAGTATGTTAAGACACTAGTCTCATTCATAGCAACGTTCTAGTCTTCAAATATAAGACCCGGAATTATAAAAATAGAAAGAATCCATGTAAAATTTACATCTCCGCTATGTTTTCCAGCGCTGGAATGTGCGCATAATGTGTTGAAGGGATTATCGTAAATTTAAAATTCTTTTCATTACTGTACGACGTGATACGGTCGTGTAGTTTCCTGTTTGTTCATCAGTCAACAACATCGATTTTTTTACATTTGTGTCTGTGTGATGTTCTTTTATCTATTTATTTGTTTTCCACGGAGACGCGATGTAGACATTACATTATTTATATTACAAGCTCCTCTTTTGTATTTATTGCTTGTATTGATTATCTATACTTCTTTAAACATATGAAATTGAGAACTCAATGTCGTTGATAAAAATGTACATTATTTACCGAAGTCTGTTGCAATCAGGGTTCGTAAATATCATGATATTTATAATAAAGATCAAAATATCTGATATATAGGATATATATCAGATAAATATCACTTTTTGGATATTTATTTTTTAATTTTAGTTTTTGTACACATTTAGAAAAACTGAAAAATTCGAAAAATTTCACTTCTCCGGAGGCTATATCTCAAAAAGTAAACAAGATATGGAAATGCGCTCAACGGCGTTGAATTCCCCGTGTCCGAATTGACTTATAAGCAAATTTTCATACAATTTTATGCAATTTAATATTTTTAATTATTCCCTAAGGGGTACCCCTTTGGTTTTTTCAGATTTTAATTCAATTTTCCCAAAAATCCTTAATCGTAGGATTATTAAAACGAAAATTTACATACATATGTATTTTGACCCACTGAATCCAGTGGTGCAATCTTCAAATGCATATGACTTCTGGTTTTCGAGAAAATGTTAAAAAACCGCTTTAAGCGATTTTTTTGGCGGAAAATTGAAAAAAATAAAAATCGCTGAAACTATGTTTATAAGTTAACTGAAGCACGAGAAAATTAATGGCGTTGAGCACGTTTTAATATCACATTTAGTTTTCGAGATATAGCCTCGGAAAAGTAGAAAAACTGAAAAATACGAAAAATTTCACTTCTCCGGAGGCTATATCTCAAAAAGTAAACAAGATATGGAAATGCGCTCAACGGCGTTGAATTCCCCGTGTCCGAATTGACTTATAAGCAAATTTTCATACAATTTTATGCAATTTAATATTTTTAATTATTCCCTAAGGGGTACCCCTTTGGTTTTTTCAGATTTTAATTCAATTTTCCCAAAAATCCTTAATCGTAGGATTATTAAAACGAAAATTTACATACATATGTATTTTGAACCACTGAATCCAGTGGTGCAATCTACAAATGCATATGACTTCTGGTTTTCGAGAAAATGTTAAAAAACCGCTTTTTGCGATTTTTTTGGCGGAAAATTGAAAAAAAATAAAAATCGCTGAAACTATGTTTATAAGTTAACTGAAGCACGAGAAAATTAATGGCGTTGAGCACGTTTTAATATCACATTTAGTTTTCGAGATATAGCCTCGGAAAAGTAGAAAAACGGAAAAATTCGATAAA
This sequence comes from Pterostichus niger, assembly GCA_947425015.1. Taxonomy (NCBI): domain Eukaryota; kingdom Metazoa; phylum Arthropoda; class Insecta; order Coleoptera; family Carabidae; genus Pterostichus; species Pterostichus niger. The sequence goes on from OX380341.1 coordinate 36,205,604, forward strand.
TTTCACTTTTCCGGAGGCTATATCTAAAAAACTAAACAAGATATGGAAATGCGATCAACGGCGTTGAATTCCCCGTGTCCGAATTGACTTATAAGCAAATTTTCATACAATTTCATGCAATTTAATATTTTTAATTATTCCCTAAGGGGTACCCCTTTGGTTTTTTCAGATTTTAATTCAATTTTCCCAAAAATCCTTAATCGTAGGATTATTAAAACGAAAATTTACATACATATGTATTTTGACCCACTGAATCCAGTGGTGCAATCTACAAATGCATATGACTTCTGGTTTTCGAGAAAATGTTAAAAAACCGCTTTTTGCGATTTTTTTGGCGGAAAATTGAAAAAAAATAAAAATCGCTGAAACTATGTTTATAAGTTAACTGAAGCACGAGAAAATTAATGGCGTTGAGCACGTTTTAATATCACATTTAGTTTTCGGGATATAGCCTCGGAAAAGTAGAAAAACTGAAAAATTCGATAAATTTCACTTTTCCGGAGGCTATATCTAAACAACTAAACAAGATATGAAAATGCGATCAACGGCGTTGAATTCCCCGTGTCCGAATTGACTTATAAGCAAATTTTCATACAATTTCATGCAATTTAATATTTTTAATTATTCCCTAAGGGGTACCCCTTTGGTTTTTTCAGATTTTAATTCAATTTTCCCAAAAATCCTTAATCGTAGGATTATTAAAACGAAAATTTACATACATATGTATTTTGACCCACTGAATCCAGTGGTGCAATCTACAAATGCATATGACTTCTGGTTTTCGAGAAAATGTTAAAAAACCGCTTTTTGCGATTTTTTTGGCGGAAAATTGAAAAAAAATAAAAATCGCTGAAACTATGTTTATAAGTTAACTGAAGCACGAGAAAATTAATGGCGTTGAGCACGTTTTAATATCACATTTAGTTTTCGAGATATAGCCTCGGAAAAGTAGAAAAACGGAAAAATTCGATAAATTTCACTTTTCCGGAGGCTATATCTAAAAAACTAAACAAGATATGGAAATGCGATCAACGGCGTTGAATTCCCCGTGTCCGAATTGACTTATAAGCAAATTTTCATACAATTTCATGCAATTTAATATTTTTAATTATTCCCTAAGGGGTACCCCTTTGGTTTTTTCAGATTTTAATTCAATTTTCCCAAAAATCCTTAATCGTAGGATTATTAAAACGAAAATTTACATACATATGTATTTTGACCCACTGAATCCAGTGGTGCAATCTACAAATGCATATGACTTCTGGTTTTCGAGAAAATGTTAAAAAACCGCTTTTTGCGATTTTTTTGGCGGAAAATTGAAAAAAAATAAAAATCGCTGAAACTATGTTTATAAGTTAACTGAAGCACGAGAAAATTAATGGCGTTGAGCACGTTTTAATATCACATTTAGTTTTCGGGATATAGCCTCGGAAAAGTAGAAAAACTGAAAAATTCGATAAATTTCACTTTTCCGGAGGCTATATCTAAAAAACTAAACAAGATATGGAAATGCGATCAACGGCGTTGAATTCCCCGTGTCCGAATTGACTTATAAGCAAATTTTCATACAATTTCATGCAATTTAATATTTTTAATTATTCCCTAAGGGGTACCCCTTTGGTTTTTTCAGATTTTAATTCAATTTTCCCAAAAATCCTTAATCGTAGGATTATTAAAACGAAAATTTACATACATATGTATTTTGACCCACTGAATCCAGTGGTGCAATCTACAAATGCATATGACTTCTGGTTTTCGAGAAAATGTTAAAAAACCGCTTTTTGCGATTTTTTTGGCGGAAAATTGAAAAAAAATAAAAATCCCTGAAACTATGTTTATAAGTTAACTGAAGCACGAGAAAATTAATGCCGTTGAGCGCGTTTTCATATCACATTTAGTTTTCGAGATATAGCCTCGGAAAAGTAGAAAAACTGAAAAATACGAAAAATTTCACTTCTACGGAGGCTATATCACAAAAACTATTTGATATTTTTATATAATGGATATATATCATTGCAAAAATATGACGATATATATCAAAATAAATATCATGATATATATCGATCGATATATATCTTCGAACCCTGGTTGCAATAGAATGGGTGCGCCTAATGGCAAGATGATATAGTTATTTTACTAATTAATTATTTCACAATGAAAGTAATTAAACAAATCTGACAGGCGACATCGTAATGATATAAACTGTTAACTGCAGATAACTTAATTACAATGAGGTTGCAATAGTTTCTTCTGCTGCACTCAGGCTGCAGTTCAGATATAAACTTTACCATTTCATTACATTTCATTAAATTGTCTGGAAGAGTTAATCTGCTATTTTATTCTAATGAGAAGTGTTTACTATTTTATATTGTGTTCTATTAAATACCTCAATTAAATTACAAAAAAGAAATAAGTAGATTAATGTAATGTAATATATTAGTGAGTTAGTAAACCGCTTTTAAGTTACATTATTAATGACAGTTCTCTATTAATTCAGTTAATATTGTATTAAGCCCAAATGTATTTAACTTGAAGTACCTAACCTAATTAAATATACTGAAATAATAGTTAGTAATACAAATATATAAATGGATCCATTAATTTAACCTCACTTTACATGAAATTAATTTAACAGGTTTATTTTTAATAGGTAAAACAATTGTATGCTTGTTGCGTGGACGAAAAATTATAAATGTGGATAAAGCGAAAATGAAATGCTTAGCGAAGCTTAATTACTGGATAAATCTAATTAATGTTTCGAGACTTTGCTCTGTTCCATTCGATGGAACATATGTATTTTTCATTCATTTCATTTTGGGTCAAACAAATATGTTATTTTAGATTTATAATATTAATTTCATAATGTAGAAGATGTAAATTTATTCCATTATTAAATTCTAAGCAAAGATTCAAAGCAACGTATTCACAAATAGATGAAAGTAAGTATAATAAATATTCATTTACTTCATCATGTAACTTGTTAGTCCTTGGTGAAAGTTTAATGAACTATATTTATATTAGCATGTAAATAACGCAATGTCATTTATATTAGTTCTGCCCCACGGAAAATAGAATTCATTAGAACTTAAATATGCAACAAGATTCAAACTTGACTTGGTTGATAATATGAATATTGGAAAGCCAACTAATCAACGGAAATGTACAGGATCACATTTAATTATCATACAGTATATTTCACTCTGATGAAAACATTATATAGTTGAATTATTAAATTACTCATCTTGGAAATTTTAATACCTGAAATTGCGAAATTAATAACATATAAATAATAAACGAACAAAATATAAACTAAACACTTGGCTAAGCCTCCAAGTCACCTTATAAGGGCATCGTCAGAGGCTGGCCAGCACACTTAGGCCCGGTATTTCAGTAGAAGGTTAAACCAAAAAATTTTAGTGAACTATTTTTTTTATTGGTTAGATGTATTTCAGTTTCCAGTTAGCTGTTAAACGAGTTTAATGTAACCGAAAAGTTAAACCGACACGTGAAGGTAGGTTAAGAGTGTCGTTTACCTGATTTAGCGAAAACATGGTTCACTAGAATTGAAATATCTTTTGTTTAACAAAATACTGTGTTTTATCCAACAGTGCCTTCGATAGAAAAAATATCAAAGAATGGATTGGGTGGAACACATTTTTTAATTTTTCATTTATTTGTTGTTAAATGGGGCTCAAAGTTTTATTTTATAGTTAAGTCATAGTCATGCGCAGAAATATGTTTTGAAAGTTTGGTTACGTGAATTTTATAATTTTGACGTTTGTTATTAGCAAAATATAACAATGGAAAATTTACGTTCTAAGAATTATACAGAGGATGAAATAAATTTATTAGTTGAAATAGCAAGTGAGAAGCGAGATATCATCGAATGTAAGCGATCGGGGGTTGTAAACCACAAACAAAAATCTGCGGCTTGGGTAGAAATCACCAAAAAATACAATGCACTTTCTGGTCGTGTGCCACGAACCGACAAAATGTTAAAAGAAAAATGGGCAAATATGAAGAAAGCAGCTGTACGAAACCACGCCGTAGATAAGCAAAATTGTCAACGAACTGGTGGTGGCCCAAAAGAAAATCCGATAGAAACACCAACACAGGCTATCATTATAGATATTTTGGGGGAAAGATTAACCGGAATGCCCTCTGAATGCGATGGTGATTTTAGTGAACAAGGTACAATCTAAAATATAAATTTTGTATATAATTTTGTTTTTTAATGTAAACAATAACAGTTGCAGTGGAAAAAGCAAGCTGCAGTTTCGTACAGAATGCAGAAATAGAAGAAATGGGCGCTGCTTCACTCATGATAATACAAGGACAAGATGATGCTTTATCTACTCCTTCGGAAAATGAACCAGACTGGGCAAATTAAATAAAATGAAAAATAATTAACTACGAATTGTATATACATATGTACCTAATACTAATTTTGCAATAAAGTATGAAAATAATTAATAAGTTCAACACGAGTTCTGTTATTATTATTATGAAAATTCAAAGCATCTACACGAACGTTGTTAACAAAATTAAAATTTCTTTCTTCAGTATCATTCAGTGCGGGTGGTTCAGCTTCGTTATTATTAATAGCAATATTGTGTAGCACTGCTGTAGCAACAACTATCCATTGCACTTTAATTAAATTGACATTGATACCATTATCATCGTCCCAATATTCAAAATGATCTTTTCTAATTTGTAGTCTGGGGATTGTTCGTATTCGTCCCAAACGATTTACAAAATCAATAATTTGTTCATCGTCAGAATCAGACGAAGATTCGCTTGAAGTCAACATGTCACCATCCATAATATTATTGAAAGTTTAGACGAAAATTATAACTTGTATGTGATTTTATTTTAACAGCTGACATTACTGACATTAGACAAATCGCTTCTGCGCATGCTCAACATGAATGTCACTTGAAAATCTACTACCAACACAACCAAATTCTCGGTTAAGTTAACCTGGATTTAGATACTGATATACGAATGCCGGATTAAAATGTCGGTTAAAAATTAAACGAGGTCATGTAGCCAGGATTTTAATCTCGTACTGAAATACCGGGCCTTAGTAAAAATAGACGCGTTACTAACTATGCTGGCCAGCTTCTGACGATGCACTCATAAGGTGACTTGCAGGCTGAATTTTGTGAGACTTAGCCAAGTGTTTATTTTATATTTTATTAAACCTAGTTTCACCAAGTGTATGGATGACAATTAATTTTGTCTTTGTTGTTAATAAACGAATTTCTATACAACCATTAATAGATTGCCGTTTATATCATCGCCACTTTTACTATACAGGCAATAACATATATTTATGTTCCATATTAATATTAAATATTTATTATACTATCATTTATGAGGTACATAGAGTTTTTATACACAATTTTATGTCGATCTTATTACCAATAACCAAGTTGATATTGAATATAAATCAATTGGATTGATTTGAAATTCAGTTTTGTTTAGTAATGTGCAGTAAAAAGATGTGTTTTATGTCTGAGGAAGTTTCTGAAGTGTCATCATGGTTGAAGAATAAAAAATCTGTAAATATGATTTAAATCCGTGTGGAGCTCGCGGCATCAAAGTGATAAAAGTTTGCGGATCATCGATAATATATATTTTTATTTCTGTATTTCACCCAATTTTAAAAGTAACTTGATGCTTATATATTCGTATATACATAATATAACGCTATGTCACATTACTTAGATACATTTTGCAATTACTCGTATTAATGTTTGTATCTTACGTCATTCGCGTTTAGTAATCCGAACGAAAGAGCTTCTTGATATTGAAGAAAGACACGAGATTTTACATCAAATTTTCATGTTTTAATTCCCAAATGTACAAAACTATGCAATCAAACTAACATCTTGTGCTCTCGCAAGCAAAATCTTCGTTGAGATGACATATTGAACCGCGATTTCACGGCTAGTAACTGCAGTTCACAAGCATAAATATATTACTTACTGAGATCTACAACGATAGAGTGCCACTGCCAGAATGGGTGAAGGCATGTATATTTTTTGTGAATTTTTGGTTGAACCGGTTCAAAAGTCGAAATTTTTAAAATTATGTTTCTATATAGTTTAGAGCACGAGAAATGCACTCGTTTAAACCGCATTTAAATATCTCTTTTAGTTTTTGAGTTATCGATTTTTGACTTTTTTTAAAACTCAACTTTGAAAGCCCATATCTCGAAAACTAAAAGAGATATTGAAATGCGGTTTGAACGAGTGTATTTCTCTTGCGCTACTTTTATAATTTTTGAAAATTTTTCAACTTTTTTTCAAAATTTGTTTTTCTGAATATTTCCAAAAGTTGAAGAGACAATGCAAATCTGAAAACACCAGTGAATTCTTCGCGTAAAATACATAGGTATACAAATTTTTATATCAAAATTCGCACGGATACATTTTTTATTACAAAAAATCAAAAATGGCCTAAATCCGCAAAAACACCAAGGGGTACCCCTTAAGAAATTTCTAAAAAATGGCAATTTTCGATTTTTTGTAATAAAAAATGTATCCGTGCGAATTTTATTGTGAAAATTTGCATACTTATGTATTTTCACGCGAGGAATTCACTGGTGTTTTCATATTTTCATTATCACTTTAATTTTTAGAAATATTGAGAAAAGAAAATTTTGAAAAAAAATTGAAAAATTTTCAAAAATGATAAAATTACGGTATAAGTTAAGTAACGCAAAAGAAATACACTCGTTCAAACCGCATTTCAATATCTCTTTTAGTTTTCGAGATATGGGCTCTCAAAGTTGAGTTTTTAAAAAAAGTCAAAAATCGATATAACTCAAAAACTAAAAGAGATCTTGAAACGAGTGTATTTCTCATGCTCTGAACTATATAGAAACATAATTTTAAAAATTTATATTTTGAACCGGTTCAACCAAAAATTCTCAAAAAAAACATGCCTTCACCCATTTTGACAGTGGCACTCTATCATTGTAGATCTCAGTAGTTAATATATTTATGCTTCTGAACTGCAGTTACCAGCTGTCAAATACATGGTGTTATTCCTTTGTTTTCATATAAAGCAAAAAAAAACCAGTGAAATAGTGGTTTCTAGCATTTATCGATTTCAATAAATGGATTAAATTTATGTATTAAACACAAACAATAAATATCAAACAAATTGAAATTAAAAATAAAAGGCCAAATTATCTGTTATGGAATCTACATCATTATTATGCGTAGTAAAAATGAAATAATTTGTATGAAGTTGAATAATGGTAAATTATCATCATGTTACAAGACATTACTGTTCATAATTTCTTTCATATAAGTTCGTTTTATCTTTTATTCACACAATAAACCTTCAATTATATCCATCAATTAATTTGTAAGATGTCCACGCAAGTTCTTATTCTCCGTTTCATCATTTTTTTATTCGACATACGTTCCACATCCCATCATCGCAACAAAAAACATTTATAAAATTTGTTGGTTTTTGAATGTGTGCATTACTCACCGGAAACCTTTCAAACTACAATAAGAGACTCAAAGTTTTCTAAATAAAAAGAAATGATATAAATGTGTCCGGAACTGAGACGTAATTCAATTAAAATAAAGCTATGAAACTGGATAGCGGCCAAGTCCGTCTTTTACCGTCTGTTTTTGGAAATCCAGAAAGAAATTCAGTGCGTTTATAGCAACATATATCTCGCTCGTGGCCTATGTTACGTTTTCAATTCACAACGGGCTGGATGAGATGTTGGTTTTATAGCGAGGCCGTGTATCGTGTAACGAACGCAGTCGGATCCGAACACTTCGCAGATATTCTACTATCCCATACGTTCCACGGAAATACAATCTCATACTTCTTACACATACCACATACATGCCTGCTTTTATATACATCAAGGATTTCATATTCATTATTTGTTTCAAGTCCATTCACAGTTATGAATATAACAAATATAAATGACAATTATTATCTATGTTTACAGTTTCGAAAATAAAACAAATTAGTATCTGCTAGTACATTCATCGTCGTTCTGCAATAAGTTGTTTTTTAACACATTGACGTAATTATAAATGCGACGCTGTTTTTAAAATTACTTTTCCTACGATTGCTATGAAAAGTTGACAATTACGCTCTCATTTGTCATCGTAAAGTTGATGTTTTTGTGGAGCAATCGGAAAATATCTTTTTTGCGCGTCTCCAATGGCAACGCGCGAAAAAGACCTTAAATGCTCGCGTTTCCAATGGCAATGTGCGAAAAAGATATTATTTCAATAGTTACCAGGGATAGAAACAAAACAGAAACTTGTCATATTCCCAGTTGACAGAACGAATTTATTTTCAGTACGTATACGTTTTTTAATAATTTTAAGATGCAATCGTAGAAAAAATGATGTGTGTATCACGAGCGTAAAGTGTCTTTGTTCCTATTACACTATTGCAGCTCTCGCCTTCGGCTCGCGCTGCAATTACCGTGTTCGAGTAACAAAGAATCACTTTACGCTCTTAATACACTCAAATAACTATTTCTCTCTTGTACTATTATTTGAGATATTAGCTTCAAAATATTATGTCAATGGACGTAGGAGGTTCTGGATCTATTTTAAATAGTCGAAGGAAGAAATATGTTAGTAGAGAGCTACAAGGCTAATTTAGATGTAGACATAAAATATACTTAAACATACTGCTAGAACTCTGCAATAAGAAACGAAAACGAGGTAACAATTAAAAGAGGCAGTTGTAGTAAAGTTATCTTGTTGAATAAATTCAATTTGAAACATATAATCGGACCGCGAACGATTGTACTTCATACAACACAACACGCACCGTTTAGCAAAGAGCGAGTTAATTCGATTAGCATTTGGCGTCAACCCTTTAACTTCGTAGCGGTAATTAGCACGTCGCGACGGCGAGCGTAGAGCGTCCCCGATACATATGTATGCTGGAACCGTTTATCCTCGCAGATAATAAATTCCGTTTGGCTCCCAGACATTTCATCCAAAGGTATTTCATCTTACATTTATTTGGTTTAATGACATTTCTCCCCTTAAGGGAGAGTAGTACAAATAGTAATTGAATTATAAAAAAATAGATTAGCGCTTGAATTCTTCAAACATTCAAAAAGCATTTGTTCATCAGATTCATCTTGCAATTAAGCTTCACCCAACATTCTTATCCTGTCACACGACTTTTTCTTTAGATTCATAGTTCTAATTCCTTTCATACTTGTCTTATTACTTCCTTGTACGAAGTAAAGGAAGTATTGTAATTGCGAAAATTTTCGGTTCTCAGATTTCAACGGAAATAGGTATTTTGGCCCTCCCTGAATCCATTTTGACTAATTTCGTCATGCCGTCTGTACGTACGTACGTATCTCGCATAACTCAAAAACGGTAAGCCCTATAAAATTGGAACTTTATATTTAGGACTGTTATAACATCTAGTTGTTCACCTCCCTTTTTGGTCATTATACAGCTACCGGAAGTGGTACTTTACTTGAAGCCTATAATAGATTTTCATGAAAAACTATATTCAAATATAATTTAAAACTTTCCAAATTTGGTATATAAGTCTACTATATCAATGGAAATAACATAATAGATTTTGGTTAAAATGGACTAACCGGAAGTGGCACATTACATGAAGCTGCTAACAGTTTTCCTTGAAAAAATGGTATTATTTTAATTTTAGAAATAAATGCTGCAAATAATAGTTTTAGAGAATTAAATTCTGCGTCTAGCACATTAAGAATTTTTAAATTAGCTTTTTGCATAAACGAGATATCTAAATTTAAATATTATATATTTTTTGATTTAAAATAAAAATTAAGTTTGCTATGGATTAGAACAAAAAATAAAAGATTTAATGTCAAATATGTGCAATTAAAAAATATCTATAGTTTAATACGTGTACAAGGAAGTCATGTGTGTCCACATGAGATTTTTTTTGTTTACGTAACAAACCTTTTATATAAAATAAATAAATATAAATATCACGCCTTTTACCCATTACTGAGTGTGGCACTCTGACTAAGCAGATCTCGGTAAGTGATATATTTTTTCGCGTGAAGTGCGGTTAAAAGCCGTCAAATCACGGCCCCCAAAGATATTAGTAGACGGGGATCTCAAAATCCACAGGCCGACTCGACACCACTGAGCCACCTACCCCATTTATCACATGAGTCTATTTATTCTTGGATCGTCAACGCAATCTTTCACCCTTAATTTTTCCAACATTTCCTACACCAATCTTTCATTCGACATATAGTCCACATGCTCAACTTATCCCAGCTAATTTATCCCACTCTTCTAACAACATTGTTCTTAATTTCACGCTCATCAAACACTACTGTATTCCGGAAACAATCTCTTCTAGTATATGAGTACTTCTTCATACACACCGCGTAAATGACTACTTTCCATAGCACAGTGAGATATCATTATAAATCTATACTATTACGTTTCGAGGAAAAGTTCTCGGAGCAATATATTGCAATCCGTAGATACGCTTCTTTAAAACTATTCATAGCCTGATACTAAAATTGATTGGATTAAATAATATCTATACTATAAGATATTGAAGTAAATGTTAGTTGAATGAAATGTGAATGGTCGATGTGTCTAGTAGCGTGTATGGTGCGTGCGGGATACGTGAAGTTCCATAACACAATAAGCGGGATGGAATGCTAGCTAGCGTCGTCCTAGTGTCCCCAGCCTCAGCCTAGTACTGCTTCAAACTTGGTAATTGAGTTGCGGATTACACGCGAGAGTTTAAACTTTACAAATAGATGATAGTGGTCGGCTGCTGCCGCTGCCGCTGCGACTGTCTCGTCCACAGCTTGACGAGTTTGCAATCTTTGCGAGCCACCGAAACGCGTGTTGAATTTACGATATCAAGCTTCCTACATGAACTTCTAATAAAAACATACACATACACGAAAAGGTTTACACCTCAAGAAAGATAAACATATTTTCAAAATTTATTCGACGATTGTACAAATACAGGGTGTTTCAGGACTAGTGTAACAAACTTTAACAGCTTATTCCTGAGGTCATTTTGAGCCAAAAATGTCATATGAACATAGGTCCTATTCCTTCTAGTTACCAAAATACAAGAGGTTGAAGTGCTATAAATAACACGAAATTTTCAAATTTTTGTAATCAAGATACTTTTGGAAAACAAGAGTTTTATTGAAAAGTCATACCTTATTTGTCTTCATTAATTTTATTTATTAAAATTAACGAATACGATTTAGAGAACAAAACATAAAAAGACATAATTAAATAGACACAGAACAACATAACCAAACATGGAATAGGTTAACACAATATGAAATAAGATAACAAATTTTTTAAAAATTACAGCAAGTGTTCAAAATGAGCGCCTTGAACTCGTATGCATGTTAATATTAATAAATAAAATGAATTAAGACAAATACGGTATGACTTTTCAATAAAACTCTTGTTTTCCGAAAGTATCTTGATTACAAAAATTTGAAAATTTCGTGTTATTTATAGAACTTCAACCTCTTGTATTTTGGTAACTAGAAGGAAAAGGACCTATGTTCATATGACATTTTTATCTCAAAATGACCTCAGGAATAAGCTGTGAAAGTTTGTTACACTAGTCCTGAAACACCTGTATATATATATGTATAACATTATAGATGTTTCGTAATATTATAGTAAGTTTCTTTACTTGCAAGTGCAATTTAGTTTGCTTTCCAATTGCTTCAGTTATTTATTTAATTGGGTTACTTCACCTACTAGACTGAGTGTTTATAATGGTGTGTTAGTGCCTACGTTGATGTATGGCAGTGAATGTTGTGTATGGATGAAGAAACATGAACGGCGTATAACTGCTGTGGAAATGAGGTATTTGCGGGGTGTGTGTGGATATACTAGAAGAGATCGTGTCCGGAATACATTGGTGTATGATGAATGTGAGATTGGGAAGAATGTTGTAAGAAGAGTGGGAATAAGTCAGTTGAGAAAAACAAGCACAGGAAGATACTTCCTTTCTTCCTCATCTTTTTTCTTCATTTTCAGTTTTTACTATACAGTGTGTAACTGCAATTGTGTTAAATGTATTTTTAAACAAGCGCAGACGATGCTGCATTCATTCCTTATAGATTCGTTGTTAGAGAAGTGGGCGTAAGTGAAGATTTACGAAACAGGTGTCCAGGAGCGAATGGATGGATGTTTGTTGCGTGTGTATGGATTTTGGTTGTGAGGAAAGAAAGAGTTCGTATGGAGGAAGTGTTAATGTGGTCGAATCGAGTATCGTGTGTCAGGATGAGAAGGTTGACGGGTTCGTGCTACCCCATTTAATAAAATATAGCGTGATGTTATGTATGTATGTATGTATGTATGCACTTACTAGATAGTAAGATTTACTTATTTAGATTCAGTTTGAAATAATTCACTCCAATAAGTGCACCAGTTTGCTAAATCTAGTTCATTTAATTATGTGGTCTAATTTAATTTAATTAATTATATGTTAACTAAGTGGCAAATTTAACTAAACTAATTAATTGACTTAGGAACTTAAATAGTTATTGTACATATTCGACTCATCTATCGTTTAAACAAGAAACCTTGACTCATATCCATACATCTATTTATTCTTAGATCATACATCGCCCTGAATTTCACCAACATATATTATTTGTTTCGCAGATAACTTTTAAAATAAAGAAATAAAATCTATACTATCCGTGTATTTAGTGAACTATGTGTAGATTTAATCCGAGAACAGAGACAACTGTGCTTTGCTGGCTGTGTGCGAAACCTTGTTGAAATATGAAATACAGAAAATAATTAAAATAATGTGGTGCAGTTAGTAGAATAACGTGTTCTCGACAAAGCACGACTACATTAGTGAATTTGTTGGTTTTCTGGAGGGCATATCAACTGTACTCCGCTGTGTTGTGACGTATGAACAGTTAGCCAAGCGCCAAGCACTCACTGTGTTCTGAATATACATTCCCTACAATCATGCGGAATCTGTCCATTACACTGAGTACACAGGGATTATCCTCAACGTGCGCAAACTAATTGTTCCAGAACAATATACTGTAATGCATAAATGCGATTTTCGCCACGTCATATTGTTACATGTGTTCGCCAATATACATGAATGCTAACGTTACCTAACACACCTCATTCACATGCACAAAGTTAAGCGACTTCAATTTAAAATTCGCCTTTTAATTTAATTATTCTGTATGCAACATAATATTCTGATTATTATTATTATTTATGTTACGCTATACAACAGGTATTAATTCCCAATTACAGTACAGGACCCGCACTCACCGAGCCGTAATGTAGTAGTTTATATAATTTTTAGCTTCAGTGCGACTCGAATTCGGGATCTCCGGATTCGAATTCCGTATCGCTATCCATCCAGGGTGGCGATTCAAGTAACATTAATAAATTCCCTGACTTTTCCCTGACTTTTCCCTGATTAAGTAAAAAAATTCCCTGACTTCTAGAATATTGACTTATTTATGAATTTATGGTTACATTTCATATATTATATCATATATTGTAATATAATTGTTTTTTTTTTATTAAATTTATAGTAAAAGCAAAATCAATTTGTGTTTCTAAACAGGCAAACACACAACCTTAAATATTGCATACAAAAAAAACAGTGCGGTAGAAACATTAGACAAAACAAAACAGTTTTCAATTAGAAAACATCCTTCGGTTACATTTTCATAGATGGCGGTCCTCACTCTTAAGAAGCAATAAAGGGTATTTGTTGCCAATAAAGGTATACTATCTATCTAATAAAGGGTATTCTGCCAATAAAATCTAAAAATAACTAAATACATTTTGAAATAAAAGTTTGTAGTTATTTTTTTTAAATTAAATTAAAAAATTTAAAGAACAAAAAACTTTTTTCCCTGACATGGAATAAAATTCCCTGACTTTTCCCTGACTTTTCCAGAAATATAAAATTCCCTGACTTTTCCCGGTTTTCCAGGTTAGTCGCCACCCTGCGCACCGTACAGACGGACAAAACGATTTAATTTTTTTCTTATTGTATGTTTTTAAAGATTTAAAAAATATAAAAAAAAATATGAATGAGAAGATATATGTACATAATTACAGGCGCGGTGGCCGAGCGTGTTAAGGCACATCTCTTAGCATACTGTGACGTCACCCGAGCCAAGGTTCGTCAGTTCGAATCCACCTGTCGACAATGTGTGATTTGTCGTAAAATATAAAAATACAGTTACATGTATTTATCACACTCGGGCGCTATAAGCTAGTCACTTATACGCCTTAAATAATCTGACTTAAGAAACCGGCAGTACGGCAGTGTAAAAACTGTGGCTAGGTATGCCCGGCCCCTATGTTCCGAAACGGAATGATGGGACATCATATTCTTCATATGTACATAATTACAATAATAATAATGTCCGCGAACCTTTGTAATTTTTAAAACAAAATGTATACGATTTATAACAAGACTTCAAAGTTTTCATTAATTATTCGCTGTTAGTTAAACTTTCCCTTTTATAAAGAAAACAAAACCTTTACATAAAATAATGGAAGATATTAATCCACTTATTGTCTACAGCAGCACAACGAACTTAATATTCAAACTTGGCGAAGGTTTTATCAGACAAAGGGAAGAAAAAATCACATTTTATACTCTTTCATCAAGTTTTTGCTTATTCATTATTTAACTCTTAAACGAGAAACCATATTAATATTAAAACACACTAAACTACTTTTTATTAGACTTTGCATTATATAGGTGCATTATATTTGTCCGTCAGTACGGTGGTGTGGATAGCGATACGGAATTCGAATCTGGAGATCTTGAGTTCGAATCGCATTCAAGCTAAAAATTATATAAACTATCACACTGCGTTTTTTTTTTATTTGCTTAAATTCTAGTTTAAACACTTAGGAATAAGGGACAATTCATTTAAATGCCGCGCGGAAGTATTTCAGAGGGAAAAAGCATATATCTATTAGTACTAGTATTTATATATATACAGGGTGTAACATGAAAACCTGGCCATAGGCGTTTAACATGGGAAATCAGTTTTTCCTTGCGCAAAAGTGGCCAATGCTTCAAATAAAAGTTGTAGAGCTTGAAATTATGGATCTAAATCAGTTTTCAGATTTTATTTTGCACATTTTGTAAGCGAAATGATCGCATTAATATTTTATAAGAATTTCTACTTTATAGTGATAGCCATGGAATTGAGACAAAATGATAAACAAATGTATGACGTTTTAACTGTCAGAAAAGTTTAGTTTGAAATGGATTTGTGATTTATTTAAGTGACAATAAAGGTGATTGTTGTTATATCATTATTGAAAATGGATAACTATTCACATGAAGAAAAGTTACAAATTATTAAGTGGAATTATTCTGGTGATAGTTTTCAAAATTTAGTCCCGAATAATGAACTTTTTTTTCAAACATGCACCATTTTGATAAAAATCAAAATTTTCAAAATCCAGCCCGTAGTTTTTTAGAGTATACATCAGAGATTAAGAAAACATATCCCTTTTTGATCCAGGTCTATTGCTGTTCTCGGAATGTTTTCGCCCGATTTGCCCTACGCGCCAGAGGAGTCGCCATTTTTTTTAATTTCTGACGACAATTTTGAATATTTTCTTTTACAAAATTTTTTAAATAAAGTTTAAAGAGCACTAAATAAAGATCCAAAAGTAGTTCTTAAGCAGCACGTTTAGATTTCGTTAAAAAAATCTTGAAAATGACCCTTTTTTTCCTTGTCTAGAGTGGCCTTACCCCTTAAGTTCCTGTTGTACATCATAACATACATAAATAAATAAATATATTAAAAAGTTTTTGAAATTCAATAAAAACCTTTTCTATGACTATGGATAAAGAGAAAATGAGCTAAAAAATGTTATGACAATTGCTACAAAATGCTTGCAGGAAGTATATATGTTTAGAGTTGCGTCGTTGTAGTCATATTTGAGAATCAATTTCTATGAACAGTAATTGCAGAGAGCTTGGATAGTTAGTGGAGGGTAATGAAATATGAGACGTAAAACAAACAGGTAAAGCTCGAACAGCACTCAGAGCTCAGAGCAACGAACAATCATAAAACTCATGTAATATTCACGTAATCATAATGTTGATTTAAATGTCACTACAAAATGTTCTATTTGTTGTACACTTGTTACCAATTACAAACTAGCAGTCGCAGTAACAGTAGTAGACGCGTTAAGTAACAAGCGGAGTGAACGAGCTGTTTCCATGTTCGATAATCCAGAGGTTCCATTACTGAGCCGGATTTATCGTAAATTACTGGCGCTGCCAGACAAGCAAGCAGCAGGAATCGTTTCTACACACACACCATACACAAGTGATTCCTGATTTTTTACAAAATATTACAGTTAATATGCGAGTACATTCTTACATGTTCTTGTAGATTTAAAACAGTTATACCAGGTGTATACTTTTTTCCGAACATAGGAAATTCAATTTTAAATTTTTGGTTTAGTGATATCTCTTTACCTATTACTTTTAGAACAAAATTGTACTGAAAAAAAATGTTCAGAATGAAAAACTGTATCCATAGAGTATAAGTTTGTTGTTCAATTGTTTGTTATGTCCGAGAAGCAAAAGAAAATACACGCTTTAAAGTAATTATCAAAGTGCCATGAGAAATAAAACAATAATTTGTTTGTTGTGTCTGACATTATTTGACATATTGGAACAGAATTGGAAGCTTACTCTAATTTATTTATTTATTTAATAATAAAATTAATTATAGCAACTATTATTTTCTTTTTTCTACATAATCTAGACAAATAAATACCTATTATTAAGTTATCTAATTTGTTTTATTTCTCATGGCACTTTGATAATTGCTTTAAATCAGGGTTCGTAAATATCATGATATTTATAATAAATATCAAAATATCTGATATATAGGATATATATCAGATAAATATCACTTTTTGGATATTTATTTTTTAATTTTAGTTTTTGTACACATTTAGAAAAACTGAAAAATTCGAAAAATTTCACTTTTCCGGAGGCTATATCTCAAAAACTAAACAAGATATGGAAATGCGCTCAACGGCGTTGAATTCCCCGTGTCCGAATTGACTTGTAAGCAAATTTTCATACAATTTTATGCAATTTAATATTTTTAATTATTTCCTAAGGGGTACCCCTTTGGTTTTTTCAGATTTTAATTCAATTTTACCAAAAATCCTTAATCGTAGGATTATTAAAACGAAAATTTACATACATATGTATTTTGACCCACTGAATCCAGTGGTGCAATCTTCAAATGCATATGACTTCTGGTTTTCGAGAAAATGTTAAAAAACCGCTTTTAGCGATTTTTTTGGCGGAAAATTGAAAAAAAATAAAAATCGCTGAAACTATGTTTATAAGTTAACTGAAGCACGAGAAAATTAATGCCGTTGAGCGCGTTTTCATATCACATTTAGTTTTCTAGATATAGCCTCAGAAAAGTAGAAAAACTGAAAAATTCGAAAAATTTCACTTTTCCGGAGGCTATATCTCAAAAACTAAACAAGATATGGAAATGCGCTCAACGGCGTTGAATTCCCCGTGTCCGTATTGACTTGTAAGCAAATGTTCATACAATTTTATGCAATTTAATATTTTTAATTATTTCCTAAGGGGTACCCCTTTGGTTTTTTCAGATTTTAATTCAATTTTACCAAAAATCCTTAATCGTAGGATTATTAAAACCAAAATTTACATACATATGTATTTTGACCCACTGAATCCAGTGGTTCAATCTACAAATGCATATGACTTCTGGTTTTCGAGAAAATGTTAAAAAACCGCTTTTTGCGATTTTTTTGGCGGAAAATTGAAAAATATCAAAATCGCTGAAACTATGTTTATAAGTTAACTGAAGCACGAGAAAATTAATGCCGTTGAGCGCGTTTTCATATCATATTTAGTTTTCGAGATATAGCCTCGGAAAAGTAGAAAAACTGAAAAATACGAAAAATTTCACTTCTCCGGAGGCTATATCACAAAAAACTATTTGATATTTTTATATAATGGATATATATCATTGCAAAAATATGACGATATATATCAAAATAAATATCATGATATATATCGATCGATATATATCTTCGAACCCTGCTTTAAATCCTTTATTTTCTTTTGCTTCTAACTCGGACATAAGAAACAATTGAACAACAAACTTATACTCTATGAATGCAGTTTTTCATTCTGAAAATTTTTTTTCAGTACAATTTTGTTCTAAAATTAATAGGTAAAGAGATATCGCTAAATCCAAATTTTAACATTGAATTTCCTATGTTCGGAAAAAAGTAGACCCCGGTATAAGAAAAGACGCAGCTTATAATTATAACAGATATTTGTGCCGTCTAGGATCTATTTCAAAATTCGATTCTTTTTTAGTCTATAGCAAAGTTTCGAGGGCATAAGGCCAATAGGTAATCCTTTGATTTATCAAGTTTTAGAAAAAAATAAAACCTTTATAGTATCATATTGCGAAGAACCCCCAGAGATAATGAAAAAATAACATATTCGTAATTTAAAATCCTAAAGATTTATTGTACAAACTGACAGAGCAAAGTCATAAGGGTATAGGGTTAATATTAGGTCCTTTTATAATTACTTCCGCTTTCTATAATTGCAGTTTAGCGACGACAACATTACATAAAATACACTATATCATGAATTGATTTTATTTATGATTTTCTGCATAATAACAATGTTGAAACATTGCTATGAGATCATTAGAATTCAACTGTATTTCATTTCTAATGAGACTCTCGACTTTAGTCTGTAGTCTTGTATATCAGTGTCGCTAACGTGAAATTAATGATAATGTCATATCGAATTCTCATAACCGATACAATTCACTCAACGAACAAGTCAACATCGATATGAATATATTTATTATTTAGACTTCTTGTTCCGAGTTTACTGCTTTCTTATATATTATGCAGGCGACAAAAATACTTACAAACAATCTTCATTTTACTTATTACAAGTAGAACACTTTACTTTCTTTCAATAATTCACTTTTTAATATTTTACAATTTTCTATGAACATGATCATATTTAGCTAGTAATCACTAATAATAATACATTTTCTTGAAATCTCACTACAATAATCTAATAGTTCATTATCTAATTAATTATTTGTGCACTTAATCATTTATTTACATGAACTCATGAACTCCTGAACTCGAGTTTATGAAGTAAAAGTACTATCATTGTAAATTTTAAAGGCTACTAAATAAATAAAAATAAATAAATATATCATCACGCCTTTTACCCATTACTAGGTGTGGCACTCTGCCTAAGCAGATCTCGGTAAGTGATATATGTGTATAATCACGGCCCTCAAAGATATTAGTGGGGGGGAAGCCACAGGGGTAGATTTAATTTGGTGAAAATTGTTTGGCGGCTGTGGGGATTGAACCAGAGTTCTCAAGATCCACAGGCCGACTCGATACCACTGAGCTACCTACCCCATCAACTAAATCAAATAAAAAATTTCGTCTCGCGGTATCACTATGGATATGAGTGCTTAATGTGTTATTTTAAGAATGAAACAGAACAAACAATGATTTTTCGTAAGGTAGGCTTGCAGCAGATTAAACAATTTGTAATTCCGTAAAGAAATGCACAACAAGAGGCTTGCATAGTTCCCTAAATAAATCGAGTATTTGAGATTAGATTTTGTGAGTGGGCACTTTCATTTCATAAATACATAAAAGAAAGAAGGAAATGAATTGATCAATATGAGTCGGTAAATAAGAAAACCCAGTGGAAATGATTGTTTCTGAAAACCAATTCACTTGCAAATGGGGTAGGCATAAGGGAGGTGGCGGTACGCTTCCACTTCTGCGGTGTGCTAGTATACCTGCGAGATTTAAAGTTCTCGCAGCGCGCTCGTAAGAATAATGAGGCGTATCACGTTCATCTAGCAACGTCGGCTACGTAAATATAGTCTTCCAGAGTTAATTCCAAGCTTATTTAAACTTTAAAACTTCCTCATCAACCAGGAGATCCTGCGTGTGAAATATGCCAGAAATTCCAACAATCAAACGCAGTGACACGCCCCATGTACTCATTGAGAAACATTTCAACATCTTCTGACATCACAAACAAACAACTTTCTCAACTCTTAATGTCTTTTCTTTCTAAATTAATTTTTATTTCCATTAACTAACCGACTGCTATGTTTACTGAAATCCTTTCTTACGTAAATAAGAATTCATTACTAACTTAAGAGTTACACAAAAACTATGTGTTATTAAGATGAAAACAGATAGCTGTTGATGAAATCGAGGCTAAAGAATTACGTAGACGAATTAGGAAAAAAAGGATCAAAGAGGATAAATGAACTTGTATAGAAGTTTTTGAAAACAAAAATGATAATTGACAAAATACAAACATATGGATTAAAATGCTGGCAATTCTCTGCTAAGGATTAAAGTTGGCTGAGGCAGTAGAGATGGATTTTAAAAGAAGAGCATGCAAAATGTCGAGATTTAAACATGTACAAAATGAAGAAATTAGACGACGAATAGAATAGTTATTTGTGTATTAAGAGCGTAAAGTGATTCTTTGTTACTCGAGCACGGTAATTGCAGCGCGAGCCGAAGGCGAGATCTGCAATAGTGCAAGAGGAACAAAGACACTTTACGCTCGTGATACACACATAATTTTTTCTACGATTGCATCTTAAAATTATTAAAAAACGTATACGTACTGAAAATAAATTCGTTCTGTCAACTGGCAATATGACAAATTTATATTTTGCTTGTATCCCTGGTAACTATTGAAATAAGCGCGCATTTAATATAATATTTTTCGATTGTTCCACAGAAAACGTCAACTTTACGATGACAAATGAGAGCGTAATTGTCAACTTTTCATAGCAATCGTAGAAAAAGATAATTAATATGGTATATCCACGTGATGAGAATGGGAATAGAGCGATGGCCCAAAAGAGTCTTAAAGTATGCATCACCAAACAGAAGAAGAAGAGGAAGACCCAAAACAACAAAACATGGCTGATCGAGCTATAGATGAAGACGACTGGCGAAATAGATACATGCAGGATGCGGCAGAAGCTGTAGGGACTCTGCTGATATATAAATATCAAAGAAATTATGAATGAATTATGAGTGTTCTAGTCAAACAATTATAAAAATAGAAGAATCTACAAAATATACATGTTGGCTTTGTTAGTATAAATGTTTAATATTTTAAAATGTACGGCAGCAAATAGATATATAAAATTGTAATATGTAATAAATATTTCATGACTCAATCCGGTGAAATGCATTTATAATGTTAATATGCTTTATGCACATAATATTCATCACATCATGTGTAATGTGTATGAAGTACTCGTACATAGAGTCATGTAAAAAGAGTCAAGTTATAGTAGATTTAACGTTTTAAGAGCATTTCTATGTTCCCGTTCTACAGAAATAAAATAAAAATATATTTAATACGTCGACGGAGTTTTTAGTTATCACGTTCTAACGTCAGTTGTAAATCAAAAATACACTGTACTATAATTGATGAAAACT
Organism: Pterostichus niger; assembly: GCA_947425015.1. Lineage (NCBI taxonomy): Eukaryota > Metazoa > Arthropoda > Insecta > Coleoptera > Carabidae > Pterostichus > Pterostichus niger. The sequence goes on from OX380341.1 coordinate 36,227,188, forward strand.
TGATACCCATTATTTTAAAATGTATGAAATTGTTATTTTATCACGTTTCACATTGTGTACAATAAAAATTTCAATTCAATAAAAATATTCATATATATATATATATATATATCCTGTATTTAATGGTAAAATATAAAATAAAGTATTTAGTGTTTCGTAAATAGTATAAAAGGTAAAATAGCGTAAAATGAAATTTAATCTTTTTCTAACAACAAAGACAAAATTAATTGTCATTCATACACTTGGTGAAACTAGGTTTAATAAAAAATATGAAATAAACACTTGTCTAAGTCTCACAAAATTCAGCCTCCGAGTCACCTTATGAGGGCATCGTCAGAGGCCGGCCAGCATAGTTAGTAACCATAGACGCGTTTCGCTCTTATTAGAGCTCATCAGTATGGTATAACTCACTTCTTCACGTGAACTGTGTTCTAGGTGAAGAAGTGAGTTATACCATACTGATGAGCTCTAATAAGAGCGAAACGCGTCTATGGTTACTAACTGTGCTGGCCTCTGACGATGCCCTCATAAGGTGACTTGGAGGCTGAATTTTGTGAGACTTTGCCAAGTGTTTATTTAATATATATTTTTTTTAATAATCTTTTTCTATTCTGTAGCTATGAAGAAATAAAAAAAGTCGATACTAAGTGGGTCTTAAAAAAGTTTGTTAGGAGTTCCTCATCCATTGTTTTACATTACCTACAAAGTTTTAATCTTTTGAAATCCGATTTAGTTATTAAGCTATTTATTCGTGAGTGAAACAAGCAGAGAAAGAATCAGGTGATGCTAAAGCTGTTCTCAGTTGTTCAGTTGTTGCTATGCTACGTTGGACAATAGCGAGCAACACTTGAACGTTCTTAAAAACATAATTATTATCAAAGGCAGGCGACACTTCATAAATAAGCAGCGTCTCACGCAGAAGCAGAGTTGTGCATAAACTTATTAATGTATTCACGTAGTGAGCTATGCCATGAGAGAGGCGCGGCGTGAGCACTGCAAACAAGTGAAAGTCAACACGAAGATTAAAAGCGGTGCGTAAGCCTGGAGTTTACACGCTAATAATTTAAGTTCATACGTCGGCGCCGGGCGTCGGGACGCCGCTATTCATAACGGAAGTCTGAATGTCTGCAATCCGGACTCTGTGTTCTGTCTACGTCGTCTTAACAGCCCGATTTCACCTGCCTTTATTCACCCCTAACTCATAAATTACATTCAACTGAGGGATGCGTTTTTTCACAGGGATTCATAATCCCGATTTAAATATGTTCACGGTAGCGCCCCGTTTCTCTATCCGCAACAGGGGGTAAATATACACTGTTGTCACACTGACGTTACTTTCAAAATCTACAACAAAATTTGCTTACTTAGGCAATATACATCGTGTAAATTGATTGTGACTACTTCGTTTTTCGGACATTAAACTGTGGGAACGATGACGTCATTTTGGAGCTATTCCGCACTCGGCGGATTTTACTTGATGATATATTTATTTATTTTATTTACATGAATTGTCGTTACAATATTTGTACGAAAAAGAATTTTAGAGCAAACAGTAAGATAAAAGCCTAAAATCGTAAAAAACCAAAATAATGAAGTCGCTAAAAATTTGCTTATAGTTCAATTCCGTGGAGCGCATCTTCGAATTTTGTTTAGAGATCGATATTTTCTTTTTCTTGTATTGTCTCGCTTCGCGTGTATTGCTGCTTTTTTTCATAAAAAACATTTATCTATATCATTATATAATTATTGTAATGCTTTATTATATTTATTATTTCTTACCCATATTAATATTTGATAAATTTCTAGTTCTAAATATAAAAATAAATAAATATATCATCACGCCTTTTACCCATTACTGAGTGTGGCGCTCTGCCTAAGTAGATCTCGGTAAGTGATATATTTTTTCGCGTGAAGTGCTGTTACCAGCCGTCAAATCACGGCCCCCAAAGATATTAGTGGAGGGGGAACCACAGGGGTAGATTTAAATTGGTGAAAATTTTATTTCTAATAAGTACAATAAAAGAAACACGTCTTTGGGATCCTCAGTAATATTTAAGAGTATAAAGGGATCTTTAAACAAAAAAAGTTTGGGAAATGGAAAGGAAAGGCTGACCTAAATCACAACACTGTAAATCATTAATAAGACATCATTTAAATTTATAGACACTACTGCACAGAATGGAATGGTTGTTGGTACATTCCTGCTACAAAAATACAATAACTATACCACAAAACCGATAAAATACATGAACATTAGCATCAACGCAAACTTTGAATGTGGTTGAAGTGTATATGACATATGTATGTTTACAGAAACACTAGGGAAAACAGTTAAAATATATCAATACTCGAACATCATGCCACCAAAATTAATTTTCCAATTTGGCTGAGCGTTAATTAACTGGGGACGAGCACACTGCATTCAGCCAACAGCGTTCAATATATTAGTCACATCACATCAATGTTTTTTTATTTATCTTTTTGTACACACAATAGTTAATAATATACTCACTTTAACAATAAAAATAATATAAAATATACACAATAACATAACAATACTTTTCAATTGCACTCGAATAACGTGGAAGCTTCACATAACGATGCTGACACGTACTATTTTGTGCGGGTACCTCGTAGGGGCACGAGCTCTCTATTTGTAGAAGTTCGCAAATTTCGTTATATTTCTTGCTGTGCATTAATTCCGTTTAAATAAAAATCAGTGAAATTATTAGTATAATACAGTGCACGGTTCCGACTAAAATTTTAACAAAAAAAAATAAATAAAATTTGACATTAAACAATAAACTGTAAAGGTTTTTGTAAAATTATAAGATAGAACCGATAAATTTTACAAAATATTATAATTAATATATTTTTTGTAACACATGCACAAGAAACACGTTCTTATTCCTTAATTTTAGAGAGAGAAACACTTCTTTTCTCCCCTAGGGAGAGAAACATTATATTTCAAACCCCTAGGTAGGATGTTTCTCTCTCTAGGTAGCATGTTTCTCTCCCTAGGGACTACTATTATTAGCTGTTTCCTAGGTAACTAGTTACGCAACCCATATTTGACATTTGTCCCGATAAGACAGTAATTTTTGTGCACTTGTTACGAAAAGTATAATATGCTTCACGGGAGGGCGCGATTATCCCTTAGTTCCCTCCCTTGATGCATAAAATACTATTCGAAGGTGTCGTTTTATTTCGCTTGTTTCTTTCCCTTGATGCATAACATACTATATTTCTTCTAAAAATAGCGATATTATTTTTGTGTGTTTTATATCGAATTGGGGTTCGATCCCCACAGCCGACAAACAATTTTCACCAATTTAAAAAATCTACCCCTGTGGCTCCTCCACCACTAATATCTTTGGAGGCCGTGATTTGACGGCTGGTAACCGCACTTCACGCGAAAAAAATATATCACTTACCGAGATCTGCGTAGGCTGAGTGCCACACCCAGTGATGGGTAAAAGGCGTGATGATATATTTATTTATTTATTTATTTATATCGAATTGTCACATCTCTCAAAATATTCACGCGAGTACCTTTAAATTGTCTCGCGGGTTACTCTATGACCCAAAAGTCGCAAGTTCGCCATCGCTAACCTAGAATATGATTGAACCTTTGTTAACAAAAGATGAAAGAAGCATATACGAAAGGAATTATGAATCCAGTGAATCAATATAACGATGAATCTAATGAATAAATGTACAGTGAATTTTTCAAGAACCCCATTTGATGAAACAGCGTTTACAAAACGTTAAAATTCTTTTAAAAATCCAGTAATTGATTTGAAACGTTTCGTAAAATAACAGAATGAAATATGTATGTCGGAAGTAGAGTCCTCCGCAGTTATTTACAAATGCACGCATAATAAAGCAGAACGATGTGATGTGCTGGCAGGATATCATAAACCGTTGCGTCATATTTCACAATTTGGTTAAACCGGCAAAATGAAAAAAGGAGTAATAATGACACGGAACAGAGTGTCAGAAAATGTAAAATATTTGGAGCGGCAAGCTTTCACATTAATATATGCAAATGTAAATCAGTAGGCTTTTAGCGCGGATATAAAGCGATTACCGGCACGAGGTCGTCGCGGCGCCGTCGACTATTTGATTACAATGAAGGGCGGCGGCGACGTTGGCGGTGGTGCTTCATTAGATGCTGTCGTGCAGTTGCAGTTGCAGCTGCTGTGCATCGGGCGTTATTGAGACCTTCAAATCTCTTTCTTACTTACACTTAAATTTAGATATCTCGCTTATGCAAAAAGCTAATTTAATAATTCTCAATGTGCTTGACACAGAATTTAATTCTCTAAAACTTGTATTTGCAGCATTTATTTTAAAAATTAAAATAATACCATTTTTTTCAAGGAAAACTGTTAGCAGCTTCATGTAATGTGTCACTTCCGGTTAATGTATTTTAATCAAAATCTATTATGTTATTTCCATTGATATAGTAGTCTTATATACCAAATTTGGAAAGTTTTAAATTATATTTGAATATAGTTTTTCATGAAAATCAATTATAGGCTCCAAGTAAAGTACCACTTCCGGAAGTTATATAATGACCAAAAAGGGAGGTGCACAACTAGATGTTATAACAGTCCTAAATACCTCAACTTGCTACGGCTTACCGTTTTTGAGTTATGCGAGATACATATGTACGTACGTACAGACGTCACGACGAAATTAGTCAAAATTTTCGCGATTACAATACTTCCTTTACTTCGTACAAGGAAGTAAAAAACACACACAGAATACGAAACTTCATGATAATCTACATCAAAAGATCCATCAAGATCTTATATCCTGATTTTACATATTTTCACAACAGATATATGAATATTTACGCCATAAAACACAAAACCATCACAGAGCAACTAGCCAGAGACAGCTTTTCGATGTGAACACTAAAATTAAGATGGTTGTCTATTTGAAACCAGCTAAAACATTTATGAACTGTAGGTAATTAATGAATAGGAAAGAAATATAGAGTGTTCAATTAAAATTAAGAATTAAGTATTAGCAACTAGAAACGTAAAAATCGTTAGAATTAAATGTATATAAATAAATATATCATCACGCCTTTTACCCATTACTGGGTGTGGCACTCTGCTTAAGCAGATCTTGATAAGTGATATATTTTGTCGTGTGAAGAGCGGTTCCTCAAAGATATTAGTGCAGAGGGAGCCACAGGGGTAGATTTAAATTGGTGAAAATTGTTTGTCGGCTGTGAGGATCGAACAGGGTTCTCAACATCCACTGACCGACTCGATACCACTGAGCCACCTACCCCATTATATATATACATATATAATAATAATAATATATATATATATATATATATATATATATATATATATATATATATATATATATATATATATATATTTAAACCAGCATTCTATAAACAAATATCTGTGAATGTCATACTCAGAGGGAATAGAGTGAAATATGAACCACTTGTTTCAATAAATAATAAAGGGTTGAGTTTATTCGAATGTGTCTGAGTGATTCGAATTGGGATTAAGGTCCTGTTATGCAGAGTTGAAAATAAATAAATTACTTCATGCGAAAGCAGAGAAATTTCCATATGAAACTACTAAAAAAAGAAAGAAACATTCTTCGAGAAGCTTTATTTGATGTTGTAGGGGTTGCAGGGTGAGCATATGTTCCTTGACTAGGTAGGGTGGCATGTGCAGCAGTATAATATGTGCCGTTGGCGTCCCGGGTTCAAACTTCTGAAATATATGAACGCTCAATTACACCTGGGCCATTTTGGCGGAGACCGACGCGACGCCCTGTGCTGCACCGGTAATCGTGAGATTTGTTCCAGGACACACCTGTCACTTCCACCGACATGATTTAAAGTGATGTAATGCACTAGGAAGCCTACGTTTGTCATTCTTATCATTGCTTTAATGCTAATGAATACGCACAGAGACAGATATATTTACATGTTTTGTACCACTCATCATACGAAGGGTACTGATAAAACTGTACATTTTTATACATTTCAAAATGTAAAATGTGAAACTAAGGAGATGACCTATAAATGAAAGGATGTAATTGGAAGTTTGTTAAACAAACATATTCCAAATGGAAGGGTGAACGAGTTAGTTTGGTTCTATGGGAAAAAATTATGAATGTAGCAGAAGTTGACTGAAAATTGACAGTCAAATTCGGATTGGGCCGTGATTTGACGGCTGGTAACAGCACTTCACGCGAAAAAATATATCACTTACCGAGATCTGCTACTGCAGAGTGCCACACTCAGTAATGGGTAAAAGGCGTGATGATATATTTATTTTTTTTTAATTTTAAAATAGACATGGACTTGACCCCTTTTATTATTTTTATTGTCTTATTTTGTGACGTAAAGTTAAATAAATTAGTAATTTAAAATATAAAATCATACCGTTGTTTTCTACAGTTAGTAATGAATAAAAATTAGAGATGGGCGAATATCAAATTTCTCGAATTCGAATATCGAATACGAATATTAATCAGATCTCGAATATTCGAATACTCCTAAAATTATTAATAATTATTTAATTATGTCCTTTTCATTATTTGAATGAAATTGTTAAGATAAAATAAAATTAAAACAAAAAGTACAAACAAAAAAGAAAAAGACGAAAACTTCAAATTTAATTTGAAACGTATGGGCTGATGTTGGCGAAAAACAAATTTGAAATATGGTACGTCTTCATGGTTTTGAAACAAAATATCTTTGTTAGTAATAACTTAAAAGTATTGTAATAGCTTTAAGTTTCGAGGTATTCGAATGTTCGCTATACTGACGTTAATATTCGAAAATCTCGAATATCGAATAATGTCAATATTCGCGGCATTCGACTATTCGCGGATGATATTCGCCCATCTCTAATAAAAATATTCCCAACACCTAATAGGTACCAAAATATGCCCAATTTATGTCAATAAACTAACTGAAATGCTAAAGTGAAACCTGGTGATTATCCTGACAATTTTGACAAGAAAACGAGCATGTATAATTATTTTTATTTAGCTGTAAATCAAGGTGCAGTCTAGCACAAGCACGAGCCATGTTTTATTCACAACTTAAAGACACTTCATACTTCGATTGTTGTTCAATAAGCCACTTAGGCGTCGGGTTACCGTCTGATTGGCGGTGAGCTGTTATTATACTTGTATGATTATCGATGATGCTAGTTAAAATTGGTACTTAGATAAGTTTATTTGACGCAGATTAATTGCAGGATGAATCTAATGATAAATGTTGAGTGAATGCTCCATGAGTTCGTGCTAGTGTATTTGATGAGACAGAGTCTGGTACGCAGAGCAGTAGTGTTTGTGACTACATGTTGTGGAAATATTGAAAGATCATGAATTGTTAATCCGCTGATATGATCTACGGGCTCCAACTGTGTAACCGATGGCAGAAACCCATTTCCATTGAGCTGCTGACGATTGTAGAAAAAGTACAATCACATGGCTGTTTACACTGGAAACAAATTTCTTACAAATGTCAGCGAGCAGCGAGCGTCGAGAATACTTGTAATTCTGTGGGATGCTCGCGCGGTTCAAATGGAAAACAAATATTTAAAATGGCAATGGCAGGAAGTGTTCGGGGCTTATCCTCGCATTGTCCTCTGGCTTCATTCCATTCTCAGTAAGAATCGCCATAGAGATAAGGAAAAAACACGAAATTTCAAGTGACGCGGCAAGGAGACGACGCGACGCGGCGGTAATGGAACGTCTGCAAATGACTTGTAAAACATCGCGCCGCCTTTCGCACAGAGGCCAATAACGGGCTCGGCGCGAAATGGATTTCACAAAATCCAGAGCGACAGATTTTAAGCGCTCGCCTTCGGGAAACGGATACCAATTTTGATAAGTACCTGGTGATTTGCGTTCGCAGAATGAATGATGAGACCGGTGACATGGTGGAGCGCCCCGTCGATTTTACTTATTTTATGCATGAGCTACAATCAGAATGCCTATGTTTAAATCAAATAAATATTGCTAACATATTGTCTACAATTAGCTACATATAAAATGCCACGGTTCGATTTTGTTTATCGCTGTTTACATTGTGTTATTTTGATTTAGGTGGAATATAAGATTTAGGTCTGATATAAGCAGGGCCGTCTTTACCGGGGGTTCAAGGGGTGCAGTGCACCCGGGCGCAGAGTCCTAGGGGGCGCACACAAGCCGAGCGCTAGAAATTTCGATATTTCATTAAACCCTAAATCATTCAGTAACAACGTCATTGTACCGTTTCGTACACTTTGTTATATTTTTAATTTTTCTGAAGCCAAAATTATTGATGTTATGGAAAATAAAAAAGCATAGACTTATTTTAGAAACGTTACATATAAGTTTACACCATGATATCTCGATTAATTATCAAACTGATGCGTATTATAATTTAAAATATGCTCAAAATTTATTAGGGAATTTAATAATTTAATTCTTATATATTTTATTTTAATTATTTATTATTTCTTGTTTTTTCTATTTTTATTTTTCATATGTATCTTTTTTCTTTTTTGTTATTATTAACATTTTACAAATATTGTTTTATACATACATACATACATACATAACATCACGCTATATCCCATTAAATGGGGTAGCACGAACCTGTCAACATTCTCATCCTGACACACGATACTCGATTCGACCACATTAACACTTCCTCCATACAAACTCTTTCTTTTCTCACAACCAAAATCCAGCAACACACAACAAACATTCATCCATTCGCTAGTGTACACTGCGCTTGTTTCTGAAGATGGTCTTCACGCAATTGCAGGTAAACACTCGAAACATCTAACCAATTAATCTAAAATCAAGAATCATACGCTTGTCTTCATTCGTCATATTTATCCCGCAATTAATTTTCTCCAAACATTCCTATCCTGACACACCACTTTTGCTTCATCCACATTCATAATTCTTTTCATACAAGCTCGTTTATTCTTCACGCTCAGAAACTTTCGCTCACACAGCAACCCTTCAATCATATTCATCCACTTGTTCCTAGGCCGTCCACGCAAACTTTCACCCTCAATTTCACCAACATACACCTGTTTCACCAATCTGTCATTCGACATACGTTCTACATGACCAAACCATCTCAACTGACTTATTCCCACTCTTCTTACAACATTCTTCCCAATCTCACATTCATCAATTTGCTAGTTTTATATTATAATTATTGTATTTATATTTTAAGGTGCTGATGATGAGCTAATATTTTAGCTCGAAACGTCCACAAATAAATATTTTATAAAAACATTGGATTCTGAAGCCTTTTCTTTATTTAATACATTATAGAATTGAATCCTTTTTTTAAATATATATTATAAATAATAATAAATAAAAGTTTACTGATGTATTTTTTCCGGCCTTTTATATTGAAAAAGAGTGTTGATTTTTAATTTGTATAATTTATTGTTTTATTTGTATAATTTAAAATTTTGAGAAATAAATAAATGAAACATTAAAAATTACATTGCGTTTTTTTAGTTGACAAGAGCTGGGGAGCAGGCTGACCACCCGGCACCCCGGCGCAGAATATGCTCAAGACGGCCCTGGATATAAATGTAGTTATAGTCACAAAACAGATTTATGATTTACATCAATATGAAAATGGATAATGATTCTTGAGTTGTTTGTAAGTTTTCGTCGTGGATTAGCGTCGCGGTGGTTGCTGGTTCACATTGTTAGGCAGCGCGTCACGACGCTCCTCCGCATTCAGTTCGTTAGCTTTGGTAGCGCTATGACGCGATTAGTATTTTAATTCTGGCTGATAACTTAGTTAGAGCCACCATTGACGTACGTAATTCCCACCAAAGTTGAAACGTGTCCCACTTAATGTCACTGAGAACTTGAATAAAAAACTTCCAGTCGCTGGACGCAAACAAAGAAATAATGAAAACGCTGAGCTATTATAGTCAATAAACCGGTCGCTAAAGCGTTTATCTCATTATTGTAGGGGCCGATTAACTAGCAACAATCCTCTAAACCGAATAAGTGTAATTAACTAATGGCGTCGGACGATAATAGCGCGCCAAGCGGCGTTTACATGAGACACGCCGCTAAGTTTCTGGGTGATTAGTGGCCGCAAACAGACCCCGCTCCACTCACACAGGACATGGACTATCGCGTGTGATAAATACGATGCTGATGCTTCTCTAAAGGACGCTAATGTGCTGCTGCAGTTTGCTGCTAAACCAAACTGTGTTTAGTTTAGTTTTTTTAAGTTCGTGATTGAAAGAAGACTGATTGGTTTTCATTACGCTGATAGCTTCAAGCGAGGCTTCAAGCTTGCAACTGCAAGAAGGAAGCACACCCTTTCTTTATGTAATGAAAGGCATGTTTTCCACTCAACATTGTAGTAATGGTAAAGATCTTTTCTATACCGGATTACACATCTTTTTGTTATTGAAAAGCTTCTCATATACAGGGTGTTTCAGGACTAGTGTAACAAACTTTAACAGCTTATTCCGGAGGTCATTTTGAGCCAAAAATGTCATATGAACATAGGTCCTCTTCCTTCTAGTTACCAAAATACAAGAGGTTGAAGTTCTATAAATAACACGACATTTTCAAATTTTTGTAATCAAGATACTTTCGGAAAACAAAAATGCGCGCAAATAGGGGATGGGAAAGTTGGCTTCTATTTGGATATCTGTCTTGGTATTCTCTGGACGCATAACGGGCATTACCATTACATAATCCATAAATAAAAATCATATCTGCATATTCAGTAGTACTATAACCATCCATTATGAAACAATAATACAATCAAAAGTACAACAATTTTTAATTAAGACAAATAAGATATGACTTTTCAATAAAATTCTTGTTTTCCGAAAGTATCTTGATTACAAAAATTTGAAAATGTCGTGTTATTTATAGAACTTCAACCTCTTGTATTTTGGTAACTAGAAGGAATAGGACCTATGTTCATATGACATTTTTTGCTCAAAATAACCTCAGGAATAAGCTGTTAAAGTTTGTTACACTAGTCCTGAAACACCCTGTATATTGTGTACATACCGTAAAATTAACAGAATTTACTTTCAATATAAAATAAATAAATACATAAATTTTCATACGATCAATAAAAAAAGCAAAGACTTCGACTAGCTACAGCTTCGACCTGCAAAGGCTACTTTGAATCCTTATTATACAAATTATTATTATTAACTAAATACGTTTGTTAGATTCAGTTGTCGGCTGTGAGAATTTGATCTCAGGTACCAGTTTCAGCTGAAGCTGCACCATAACAATATTGTAACAAAGTGAAACATTTCAGAATTAGTTTTTGTTATAATTAGGATTTTTCACTTTCAACTCAGCTTCGAAAGACTAGGATGTCCGTTATTTGGGCGACCTACGAATATTCTTCGGGACCCCCCTAGATCACCAGACATTCAAAAAAAAAATGAGTTTCCCAAAAGGATTCAGTGTTTTTTGATGATTAACCCGTGCCACCGAGCGGTTGAGGTTTTAAGCCTACCGGAAAATAGGGGTATAGCAAAATAATTCTATTGTGTCGCCAGTTAGCGTAAAATAGACATGTGGGATGTTTTCCTATGAAATTGATGATTCTGAACACGAATCTGTTGTCAAAATGTTGGTATCAGTCAAAGTTTTAGTAATAATTGCAAAATACGCTTTTTTTTATGTTTTTTTTTTTTTGGGTATAGACAATTTTCAAGTAAATGTTCATTTATTTAAGTCCAGTTTCAGAAATTTTTAATAGAATTTATAATTCTATTTTCAGAAATTTTTCATAGAATTTATAATCCAATGGAAAAATGTTCAAGTGCATATGTCTTCTACTTTTCGAGAAAATGTTAAAAAACTGGTTTTGCCATTTTTAGCGAAAATTTGAAAAAAATAAAAATGGCTAAAAATTAGCTTAAAAGTTAATTGAAGCACGGGAAATTCAATGGCGTTGATCGCAACTTCATATTTAGCTTAGATTTTAAGATATAGCTTCGGAAAAGTAGAAAATCTAAAAAAAATGAAGAATCTAGATTTTCCAGAGCGTTTATCTAGAAAACTAAACAAGATATGAAGCTGCGCTCAACGGCATGAATTCCCCGTGTCCGAATTGACTTATAAACAAATTTTCATGCAATTTAAAACAATTTCATTTTTATAATTATTTCCTTTGGTTTTTTCAGATTTTAATTCAATTTTCCCGAAAATCCTTAATCGTAGGATTATTGTAGCGAAAATTTACATACATATGTATTTTGACGCACTGAATCCAATGGAAAAATGTTCAAGTGCATATGTCTTCTACTTTTCGAGAAAATGTTAAAAAACTGGTTTTTGCCATTTTTTTGGCGAAAATTTGAAAAAATAAAAATGGCTAAAAATTAGCTTAAAAGTTAATTGAACAACAACAAATAGTCAGTGGTGGTTTAGCTTTTGGATTGAGAAGATTTAGTCTTGCCATGTAGTAACTTTAGTTCATATGTTCTTCGGTCAGGTTGTTTAAATACAGATTTAATGTTTTCGTTTAATATCTATCACTTTTGTAATTTAGTAACTTTTCTATTAATTTTTATGTTGTGCATTTGGAATAGTGATTAAGTTATTCGCTCAGCTCTTGCTCGTGAAAAGTAAATAAATAAGTAATGAACAACAGCAGTGAACATAAAATCCAATGTGTGCCTGTCTCTTCGATAACGTCGTTATCATCTGGCGTGGCTCCAGGCTAGCAAGAACTCCAGTGCACGGTGCCATGTTGATGTCACGCTCGCGCCAACCCCCTACAATCCCCGGCCACAGTCGCCGCACCGATGCAAACTTGAACATGTGCATTAATTTGCTGCCGCCGCAGACTCTACGTAGAACTAACTGGGACGTGACAAAAACATGAAGAACGATAGCTACCGACACCAACTGGGACGCAAGCAATGCATGAGAACACGACAATATTCGATGTTGATGTATTGCCGATATTTAATTATGAATATATCAAAATAGTACACCAAGAGAGGAGAGAAGTTAACTTTTTTCTGCACACGTAAAATTGAAGCATGAAGGCTATAACACATCGAAGGAAAACACACTTCAGTGATGAGGTGTAACACTATTTTTTATACGACCTTAGTATCTAATTAAAATTAATACTTATTCCTATAAACAAAATTAAAATGGACTTGAATTATATTTTTCTTCCTGTCGTTATTTACAACGGGAGAGAACGCACAATTAGTAGTAACGGCCAGAGTATACGAAACTATATGATTTTTGTCATGATTTTGATGTCATACTTAGGAGTCATGGAAAAATACTCTACACAACAGGAATTTAATTCTAATTACAACAGTCTATTGTGCATTCCTAATCATTGAAATATATTCTTAAAATATACGTTAAAGTAATAGTTATTTAAGCAATAAGTGGGATGTAGACAAAATTATCGCACGCATGTGAAAGTTGCACAACGAGGCCGTAGGCCGAGTTTGTGTAATCACATATGTGCGATAATTATGTAGTATCCCACGTATTGCGTACAAAATTTTATCTACGACTGTTCGGGATTTAAATTGTTATTTTTATAATTAAATATAAGTTTAATTAAATTTCGAATCAAAGTAGCAACATGCGCTGATTGTTTTCTAAATGAAAGCAACGCGTTGACAATCGTGACAATCAAATAAACAGAAAAATTTTGATTTTGCCTTTACGAGGGTGTAGAATAGTTCGATAATAGAAAATGAGCCTTTCAGATATAGATCTGCCTTCAGATATAGAAGAAGCAGCGTCAAACGTTATTTTGGATCTGGTTCCTCAAAAATCAAGAGTAAAATATCAACTGGCTTATGACAGGTATGAGAAAAGGTGTGAAGAGAAAAAAATTAAAGATACAACAAATGAAAAGGCTTTGTTAGTGTACTTCAAAGAATTAGGCAAGATTCAAAAATCATCATCTCTTTGGTGCTATTATTCCACGGTGGTTGGAGGTCAAATTCTGTTGCAGAAAGATACATTGAGGCTTCCGCTGAGAATAAAAAGAAAACGGCTACCAAAATTTTGGGTGGAAAAGAAAATGCGTCTCCAGTATCACACAATATAGAAATTACTAATTCTACGGTAACATCAAATCATCCAAATGTGTCAACATCTGGCATCAATTTATATAGCTGTAAAGACTGTGTTATAAATGTATACAATAAATAAGTTTTCTTGTGTAATTTTCATTAGTTTTTTCCTACATTTTGCATTATCGCTTGCGCGTGCGGTAAAAATTCAAAAAACGCACGTGTGCGGTAAAGTAAGTCATCACCTGTCTGAAATGAGTGGGATATTAAGGATATATCGCACGGTCGTAGATAAACAATGTTATATATCTTTGTTTGAGAACTGTGAGGTAAAATTAAACGAATGACAAGATGATTTAAAAACTGACTACCTGAAAGCTGAAACTGTGTAAGAATGTCTTCACTCGCAGCATACCGTAACATAAGTGAATTTTCCACCTATTACAAGTGGACCCTTTCTAGTCACAGCAAACTGGAAGTGTCAAAGGAAATTTGAAATTCTATCCAATGAACTCTTGAACTGAAGAAACAAGTAGCGGGAAAGTGGAGAAATCCGATTTCCGAATATCGGTTTGCATGTTGACCATCGCTTAGCGCTCAAGCACTTGACATGTGTGACATGTGTGCTGGTGCTGCCGCTAGTGGTGGACGACGACATCAAGAAACAAACGGAATTTCTTCAGACAAAGGAACAAATCGCACAAAGGCTCTTGGATTTTTATTCATTATATTTTATGCAACGTTTGTCATAGTAAGCTGATTATGTAACTTGCATACGAACAACGATTTTAGTTGTTCTTTATTTATGGGAAACATAAAATATTTCATGTTTTATTCATTGTTCTTGTTTCTAAATCTATACAGTCCGTATATGATGAATGCAGACGAATAAGAATTGCCACTAGAAATACTTTGGCTAAAAGTATTTGTCGGGTTTATTTAAATGTATCTTGTTTTTGTTTATTTTGATGAGAATTCACCACACGTCACTGTCAACCAATAGGATCACGAATTTGAACCAATGAAATGTACATTTCGTCGGAAATTCATCACTAGTGAAATTTCATCGGAAATACCACTGTTATTAATATCCTTGGTTACGAATAAAATAAATGATATTTTCAATATTTTCATAAACGTCAATTTTGAATATTAAATGTACACTGAAAAAATGTAGAATTTTCATCACTGTGCAAATAAATACCTAACTATTCTTGTTAATTAACTCTTGTTTGGTAAATTCTCAAGCCGAATACAACTCGTAGTATGAAAATTGACAGATAATATTTTGACATAAATATACATTCGTTGTTACGGAAATAGGAAACACAACTCATAATTTATGTCAAAATATTTTCAGCAATTTTCATACTACTTGTTATATTATATATGAACATTTAACAATCCTAGACACGGATGCAGTTATATTTTGTAAGTTTCTTTTAAATAGTAATTTGTGTGTTCGTGTGGTAATTCCATTTAGGCTGAGAAACATGAATAGTACTCGGCGTATTATAATGAACATGAACTTGTACGCACGAACTTCATTAATCTTCCGAACACACATTCATTTCCTCTTCCATTGTGCTGCCGAGTCTTTTAATAGTGGCGTGGCCCCTTCCGGAACGTGCACTGCTGCCGAGCGAACGTTCCGCCACTCCGGTGAGCACGGATAGCTACATCACTATCTGCCTTACCTTTCTCCTTGCTTTTATAAATACTCTTCAATCCCCGCATATATAGTTACATCATTTTATACTGTTTATAATACAACATGCGAATATAATTTATGAATTAAAAAATCTGATGTGGACACCACATGACTTTCTTGTACGCGTATTAAACTATAGATATTTTTTTAATTGCACATATTTGACATTAAATCTGTTAGTTTTTGTTCTAATACAATATTTAAATTTAGATATCTCGTTTATGCAAAAAGCTAATTTAAAAATTCTTAAATGTGCTAGACGCAGAATTTAATTCTCTAAAACTTTTAGTTGCAGCATTTATTTCTAAAATTAAAATAATAAAATTTGTTTCAAGAAAAACTGTTAGCAGCTTCATGTAATGTATCACTTCCGGTTACTCCCTTTTAACCAAAATCTATTATGTTATTTCCATTGATATCGTAGTCTTATATACCAAATTTGAAAAGTTTTGGATTATATTTTGATATAGTTTTTCATTAAAATCTATTACAGGCTTCAAGTAAAGTACCACTTCCGGAAGTTATATAATGACCAAAAAGTGAGGTGCACAACTAGATGTTATAACAGTCCTAAATACAAAATTTTAACTTTCTACAGCTTACCGTTTTTGAGTTATGCGAGATACGTACGTACGTACGTACAGACGGCACGACGAAATTAGTCAAAATGGATTCAGAGAGGGCCAAAATACCTATTTCCGTTGAAATCTGAGAACCGAAAATTACAATACTTCCTTTACTTCGTACAAGAAAGTAAAAAACAACACCTTTAGATGTCTTATTTAATTTGAATAACAATTCGAAGTTTCAGTACAATAAATGTGTTTGTTATAAAAAAAATTAATTAAAAGTAAAAAAGTAAGTATCACAATTTCTTCATCAACGATGGTGCAGTTTTATTTAATTAACTGCCATTAGAATTATTAAGAATAGAGAAGTTATTTTTTAATTACTAAATCAAATCACATTCATATGTCATAATAAATCAATCACCACATCATTTTATCTTTTCAGTGTGATTATCAGAGATAATTGTAGCACATATGATTGAGTTTTCATTTCATAAGTGAGAGTTAGTGGGTGAGAAGCTCATAAAAAATCCTGAAATATACCCATAATCTGTAGATCTCTGGTATTGAAATTAAAATGAAAGTTTTGTTGTGCAAACTAGTAAATAAATAAAAAATATGATCGAGTATTATTTTGTCAAAAAAAAAACAAAACGAGCAATATTTGAACTAGTCAATTCCTATGTTCGTTTGTATGGGACTGAGTCGAAGGGCATAGTACGAGCAGTATAGCAAGCAGCAAGGTTGTGAATGTAGGGTGGTAATTTACAGGTTGGCGTGGCCGAGCGCGGGTCAACGAGATTACGTTTAAAATGTGGTGGCGACCGGTGCAAAAACAAACTCCGCTCGGGACGTGATTGTATCGTGGGTAATCCGCGCTCAGATGTGTAATTTGCGATGGCATTCGTATCACTTAGGCTTACACACATGCGCTCGGGAGCAGGACACGGTCGCTAGCTCGTGGAATCACTCGAATGTAAACATTTAGCTATTGTGGCCCGGTGTATCGTTACTTCACCGCAGCACAGGACCGCCTCCAGTTTTAATCTTGTTCAAAATATAAAATAACCACTTGGCTAAATCTCACAAAGTTCAGCTTCCAAGTCGACTTTTCAGTCATCGTCAGAGGCTGGCCAGCACGGTTACTAACTGTGCTGGCCAGCCTCTGACGATGCCCTCATAAGGTGACTTGGAGGTTGAATTTTGTGAGACTTAGCCAAGTGTATGGATGACAATTAATTTTGTCTTTGTTGTTATTTAAATTGCTATTGAGTAGCTTTTCCTTTTTTTTTCAGTAGATGGCATTGCCTGTTCCACAGAACTTCTCATGTCATCTTACCGTTTGTTAGAGATCTTATTCTCTGCTGGCACAGTTTTCCGTCACCAGCTTCTTCACGTGATCTTTGTTCTAGGTGAAGAAGTGAGTTATACCATACTGATGAGCTCTAATAAGAGCGGTTACTAACTGTGCTGGTCAGCCTCTGACGATTCCCTCATAAGGTGACTTGGAGGCTGAATTTTGTAAGACTTAGCCAAGTGTTTATTTTACATTTTATTAAACCTAGTTTCACCAAGTGTATGGATGACAATTAATTTTGTCTTTGTTGTTATTTAAATCTTGTTGATTTCATAACCTGCGCTATGTCTCATCAGATGAGATAGCATCAATTCATGAAACATTCATTTATTAGAGTCTTTCTCATTCATAATTCTTTTCACACAAGCTCATCTTATGTTTTAACCATGCATCATATCATCCTTTTATAGCTAGGTCGTCCACACAGTTTTATCAACATACACATAATTTGAAATGAAGTAAATCATCAATGTTTGTATGCATTGTGGGGGCCCTAGAAAAACCGTAGTCCCTCCTGCAGACAGTCCTGCTGCTCACGTTAAACGCCGGAGCTCCCTAGTGCCACTAGCGCCACAACGGAGACCTGTAAAGACTCAGAGTTATTTCGGAGGCTTTGTTTGGAATTTCTCTTTGATATGGCGGCGGCGTGAGGGCGATGGTAGCAGATAGGGCGAAGGCGAAACGTGTGTGTGTACAAACAATATTATCGTATTTCATTCTGTAGTCAGTTGTCGCTGTTTGGTTGGAGCCTAGTTGCCTGCTAATTACGTTTATTATTAATTAGTACCTGGTACCGCTAATTCACATGATATGTTAGGACTAATGTTGCTCTATGATTTATTTAATTACTTATACTAATTATTTCTCTTACTTCAACGTTTACCTATGCTTGAGTAATTTACTTAATAAGGCATTAAATTTATCATTTCAGTTATAATCTCATTCCGGTATTGTACACATTGTTTAGATTGGGCAGATATACAATCTACCAGTATGTACATACATACATAACATCACGCTATATCCCATTAAATGGGGTAGCACGAACCCGTCAACATTCTCATCCTGACACACGATACTCGTTAATACTTCCTCCATACGAACTCTTTCTTTCCTCACAACCAAAATCCATCATCACGCAAACAAACATTCATCCATTCGCTCTTGTACACCTGTTTCGTAATACTTCACTTACGCCCACTTCTCTAACAACAAATTTATAAGAAATGAAGGCAACATCGCCTGCGCTTGCTTAAAAATACATTTAACACAATTGCTATTACACACTGTACAGTAAAAACTGAAAATGAAGGAAAAAAAGATATATATATATATATATATATATATATATATATATATATATATATATATATATATATATATATATATATATATATATATATATACAATATATATATATATATATATACAATATATATATATATATATATATATATCACACGAAGTATAAAAATAGTGACTTTCCGAAACACATCAGCAGCTGAATTTAACACAGAATAAATATTAAGGATAACTAAAGTAATTAATTTAAGAAAAAATACTTCTAATTTAATGTAACATCAATATATAGAAAGGGAAAGAGAGGAAGAGAAATAAAATACTTGTATATAAGATTCGCGGATATAATGTTACAAGCGGAGAATAAAAAAGAAATAAGGAAAAGGCTGGTGAAATGGTTCCTGTGTAGTGTTGCATTATAGGGGGCAGAGATTTGGTCTAGAAGCAAGGAAGAGGAAGGAAGAATATAAGTACTGGAGATGTGGATATGAAGAAGAATGGTGAAAGTAAAATGGGCAGATGGAGTAAGAAATGAGGAGATATTAAGAAGAAAAGGAAAAGTAAGAAGAATAGGTTTCGGCATAGTGTAAGAAGAGAATGCTTTATGAAAGAAACTATACAGGTGTGGCAAAAGTTTGGAAACGGTCAAATATCTCGAAAACTAATGAACCAATTGCCAAACAAAAAAATACGTCCAAAAAATTTTCAAAAACTCTACTAAAAAATACCAAATAATGTCCCCCCCCCACCCCCCTGGGGGCCGGAGGGGGGCAACTCGAAAATTTTAAATGGAAACGTACACTTTTCATTGCAGATTCGGATTCTGCATAAAATTATGTGTTCATTTTGTCTGGGTCATTTTTTTAAATTCGCGATAGATGGCGCTGTAATCGCAAAAATAACATTTAAAATCTTAAATGACAACCTACATTTTTATTTGCAGACTCGGATTCTACGCTGAAAATGTGTTTATTTCGTGTGAGTCATTTTTTTTAATTCGAGGTAGATATTTTCGAAAATATCTCAGTTAAAACCAACACACATTAGGTGTAGTATCCGAATCTGCAATAAAAATGTAGGTTACCGTCAAAGATATCGAATAATTCCGTTTTTGCGATTACAGCGCCTTCTACCTCAGTGAATATGTCGTACTATTCCATATCCTGGAACACAGCATGATGTTATATATTATGTTTGAGAAACAAAAATGACACGGAAATATAAGATTATAATTTAGTTGATTTAATCCAGTTAAAAATAATATAATAAATATAAAAATATCACATCCATATCCGTAAAATGTTTGGAGTACATGACATAATTCAGTGATGTGGTACCTCCGCCATTCCGCGCAGTTGCGGTTGTAAATCAGCCGTGCTATGAGCACCAGTAGCGCCGTCCGTGGGGCACGGAGGCAGCTGCACACACCCCTCAGCTCGTTATCACCCACCAAGCAACAACGGCGCTAATTAATTGTTATTTTAATTGCCCCAGGGTGGAATTCGTTATTGCGCATTCACTTTCGTTAACTTTTTAATATGGGAAATGCCTTAAATGGCTCGAGAAGTTTTAGATACATAGGCAATGCGATTATTTTGCTGAGTACGGACTTTATCCCGAGTAATTCAGTAATGAGCTATTTTATTCCTGATTAACATCGTAAATTTTTGTTCATGATGAATCATGAATTCCTAGATTAAATATAGTAATAAAAGTATAGTTAAATAAAATAAATAAATATATCATCACGCCTTTTACCCATCACTGGGTGTGGCACTCTGCCTAAGCAGATCTCGGTAAGTGATATATTTTTTCTCGTGAAGTGCGGTTACCAGCCGTCAAATCACGGCCTCCAAAGATATTAGTGGTGGAGGAGCCACAGGGGTAGATTTTTTAAATTGGTGAAAATTGTTTGTCGACTGTGGGGATCGAACCAGGGTTCTCAAGATCCACAGGTCGACTCGATACCACTGAGCCACCTACCCCATAATAGTTGCAATATGTATTAAAGCATCTGAGAAATGACTGAATAATTAAATACATTAAAGCAAATATGGAATTAAGAGAAAATTGTAGTCGTTAAGACTTTCCAAGGAAACAAGACTACATGCTTCATGTTCGGAGAAAATTGATTTATTTCTTTTAAGAAAAACAGACAGTCATTAAAGCCAAGAACAGTTCATTAATTTTTATAAAACAACCTTTGTGAAAATATTCGCGAACCAAAGAAAGATATTATAATAAAAATGTTAACTAAATGCAGCAGCGTGCGAAACAGTAATGAATAAAAATGATGTAACAGAAGCATTGTTATAAAAACGTATAAAGGGAAATTTATTACTTCCCTTTTGATAGCTGAATTTACATTAGAAAAATGAATATTCATGGAACTACACACCACTACTTACTAACATATACTTCATTATGAAATGCACGTGCTAATTATTGAAATGCGACACATTCTATTATATTTGTCTGCTAGAAATTTCGTAAATGCTACAATTTATATAAATGCCATTGGAAAAGTTTCAAATTCAGGCATAGTATGAAATGCAATTTTAAGAGATACAATTTTTGTTTAAAACGCGAAAGAAACGAACCTTGCTAAGAACACTCATTATAAAAAAAATGAAATCCAGAGGAATACATCCTAATATAAAAAATCTGATGTGGACACCACATGACTTCCTTGTACGCGTATTAAACTATAGATATTTTTTTAATTGCACATATTTGACATAAAATCTTTTATTTTTTGTTCTAATTCAAGCAAACTTATTTTTTTTTTAAATCAAAAAATATATAATATTTAAATTTAGATATCTCGCTTATCCAAAAGGCTAATTTAATAACTCTCAATGTGCTAGACGCAGAGTTTAATTCTCTAAAACTTTTAGTTGCAGCATTTATTTCTAAAATTAAAATAATACAATTTTTTTCAAGGAAAACTGTTAGCAGCTTCCTGTAATGTGCCACTTCCGGTTAGTCTATTTTAACCAAAATCTATTATGTTATTTCCATTGATATAGTAGTCTTATATACCAAATTTGGAAAGTTTTAAATTATATTTGAATATAGTTTTTCATAAAAATCTATTATAGGTTTGAAGTAAAGTACCACTTTCGGTAGTTGTATAATGACCAAAAAGGGAGGTGCACAACTAGATGTTATAACAGTCCTAAATATAAAGTTTCAATTTTCTACGGCTTACCGTTTTTGAGTTATGCGAGATACGTACGTACGTACAGAAGGCACGACGAAATTAGTCAAAATGGATTCAGGGAGAGCCAAAATACCTATTTCCGTTGAAATCTGAGAACCGAAAATTTTCGCGATTACAATACTTCCTTTACTTCGTATAAGGAAGTAAAAATAACGTAAGTAATATATTTTTTTATAGTCTACCATTAAAATATACAATAAGAAGTTATTTAGACATAGCTGAGGCTCCTCCTCCAAAATATATCACTTACCGAGATCTGCTTAGGCAGAGTGCCACACCCAGTAAT
Organism: Pterostichus niger; assembly: GCA_947425015.1. Classification (NCBI taxonomy): domain Eukaryota; kingdom Metazoa; phylum Arthropoda; class Insecta; order Coleoptera; family Carabidae; genus Pterostichus; species Pterostichus niger. Next base: position 36,249,705 of record OX380341.1, read on the forward strand.
GGCTAAAAAGCGTGATGACATATTTATTTATTTATTTGTATTTTTTGATAAATTTTATCACGCAAACTCTAATTTTGTAAAACGATTAAAGAAACATCCATTCCAAGTAGCAAATACCTTTGAATCATTCTCACCCTGTATAAAGTACAAGCAAACGATCCTTCTTTCGTCTTCTCTTCTTTTCTCTTCTGATCTCCAGCAATTAACAGTTTCGTTCACATTTAATTAGCCGACGGTGTGCTGCTCTGTGATACTCGCCAAGTCGTCCAGCCGTTTTCGTTCGCGCACGGATTGCATTCAGGAAATTATTGAGATTAATTACCTTTCACAAACGATTCAAGTGCTTCAAACATATTTTTACGGGTCACAGAATAAATCTTTTCCACAAAACTAATCTGAACTTTGAACCTATGATCAGTTTAGAGATTTGTCTCTCTTGGGATTGCGACAAAAACTTGATAAACTTAACTTCAGGTCAGCTTAATAGAAAAACAGATATTTTCTTGAAGGAAAAAAAACTACAGCTGCCTTTTATAAGATAAATAAACACGGTAAAAATAATCTGACCATTTCTCAAAAATTAAACTAACATTGCAAGAGAGAATATTGGCGTCTAAAATAGCGTTATCATTTTGCCGGTCGATTGAACGTGGATAGTTTTCACCTATTATAAATATTTGTTATTTATCTTCGCGTATCAGGCATCGCGTTTCTTATCAGTGTTACATTGGCGCTGTGTGCGCTTTTTAACAAAACGCTGTTTTCATTCGCTGCGGAAATAATATATGCAACGGTGCATCAATTTTGCATTTTGCATTCGTTCGGGGCTGAGATGAACTTGTTTGAATTGTATCGAGACTGGAGAAACGGTTGCTGACTGTTGGCTGCTGCAGACGTTTCAATCAGTAAATCGATAGTTGTTTTTGTTCTTATGTTAACGGAACATTATAATGGAGCAAATACTTCAAAGTTGAAACAGTCATACTGTTTTGGTGCGTTGTTTTTTCTTTTAATTAAGTTTTATTTACATTAATAGTTATTTGTATCACTAGTCCAGAAACTGCTATTTTGCGAGTGCGAGTATATTTTGAAAGGACGAGCCGCAGGCGAGGCCTTTAAATACGAGCACTCGCAAAATAGTTTCTGGACGTGTGATACACAAGATTTTTCGCGCCGACGTTTTTGTAAATTTAATAAAAAAGTTTAATTTATTACTCACATTCTAAATGTCAGGGAATTTTTTTATGTTGGTAACGTCATAATATTTTTAATTTTACTTTTAATTTTAATTAATTATTTATTGTTCATCAATTTACATCTTTAATAAGTTTAATTACACTGTAAACTTTATGTAATAAACATAAAACATAATTAATTTCTTTGTCTATTTCACGACTTGTCATTCCAGTATTATTACCTAAAAAATCAACATATTTTATTTGGATTATACATTGCTAATTCAATTAAAATTGCTTACAATTTTGTTTAAAATATATGTATAAATATTCTGTTTTCTTAAATAAAATAAATATAAATATATCATCACGCCTTTTACCCATCACTGGGTGTGGCACTCTGCCGAAGCAGATCTCGGTAAGTGATATATTTTTCGCGTGAAGAGCGGTTACCAGCCGTCAAATCACGGCCTCCAAAGATATTAGTGGTGGAGGAGCCACAGGGGTAGATTTTTTAATTGTTGAAAATTGTTTGTCGGCTGTGGCGATCGAACCAGGGTTCTCAAGATCCACAGGCCGACTCAATACCACTGAGCCACTATGAATATTTTATCATAATATGTTTACGCCAATGCAATATTTTGACATTTCGTACGTTCAGGAGTTCGCTATACTAGTGATGCCAACATATAACCATAAAAAGTCACTAATTTTTGCCAGCCTCGGCCGGTAACACATGGTTTCCGGACGATTTTTTGTTATGTAATACTGCTAATGCCGGACGGTGGCGCGAAAATCATATATTATGAGTACAAACCCACATAAAGCTATGGAGAAATATAAAAATATATTGTAAGTTGTAGATTCCATGTACAGTTATTATAAGAAACAGGACCCATAGCAACGTCACAAACCAACGCCTTCTCGCGCCCACTTATCATCACACTTGATTACATGAAACGTTAAAATAGAAATGGCAATGCAGTGATCGAATATCGACGTTCTTGGCAAAAGTGAATGAGATCGCTTATGATAAACTGGCAACCGGTAATTTCGTCGAGTGAAATCAGCGGCGTTTTAGTGCCGGAGCGGATATCCGGAACAGAGGCGAGCCCGGAGAATATTTCTCCAGATTACATGTTGATATTCCAGAGATTTATATCTTCTGTGCTGCGCGTACGCTAGAGGTTTATTGTGAGATAAAATCGTTTACGAAATAAATGCTTCGGCTACGGTACGGACACACTTTTTATCGCAGTTTTCATCATCTACATTTCAGGGAAAAAACAAATGTAGACACTTTGTTACGACAATCATACATTTATAACCATTCTGCTAGAACAGACATTTAATTAACATACCACAGTTCAAGTAAAAGACGCATAAGAAACACATACATATTAAACATTTACTTACGACCAACTGAAGTCGTGAACTCATAGAAATTATTTGTAAAATTATAATTTTCCTAATATCCAAAACGCAATAATAGTTACTTGTGTATCAAGAGACAAAAGTGAGATATTTATTTTTCGTAACACATGCACAAGAAACACGTTCTTATTCCCTAATTTTAGAGAGAGAAACACTACTTTTCTCCCCTAGGGACAGAAACATTATGTTTCTCTCCCTAGGTAGCATGTTTTTCTCCCTAGAGACTACGATTATTAGCTGTTTGCGGCGTTTCCTAGGTAACTAGTTACGCAACCCATATTTGACATTTGTCCCGATAAGACAGTAATTTTTGTGCACTTGTTACTAAAAGTATAATATGCTTCACGGGAGGGCGCTTACGTCTCGGTTTGCCAACTTCACACAAGGGAATAATTGCTTGTTTCCCTCCCTTGATTCATAACATACTATTCGAAAGTGTCGTTTTATTTCACTGTCATATCGTTGTTTTTCTTTTTTCTTTCTTCCTTAGAGACGTAAAGTATTACTTTTTTCTCTCAAATGAGGGAATAAAATATTACTCTCTGACAGATTTGTAAAGAAATAAATTTTCTCAGCAGTAATGGTAGTAAATCGGAAAGGGGTTGAATGATTGAAATATGAGTAGATACACTTATCGATAACATGCTATCGATCATAAAGAAATAACAGGCGGAAAAACTACGGCTCCGTGGATTACAACTTCTACATTGTCGCTAACAATGCTAACACCAACTTTTCTAGACATTTCTTAAGATCATATTCTTTAAAATATCACTGCAACGACTGTGCTTTATTTCTACAAGATACCCAGTAGCATAACGGTCTGTAACTACAAATTAAATAAAATTCCACTATAAAATGTTCGCTACCTGAACTGTAATTGGTAAAAACTTCATGTTATACAGAGTGATACAAAATAAATAAGCGATTTTTTTCAAATTAAAAATAAAGAATAAACTTGTAAATTATCTTTTTATTGTCACGCAATTTACAAAAATTCGTGCAGAGAGCAAGCGCATCATGAACAAAGCATCCCAGCATCACGCTAAATTAATTTCAGTGATTGCATCGTAGCTGAAGATGAATGAGTCTGCGCGAGAAATAAAGAAGGAGTTTGCAGGGTCGCGCTGAGATTCCAATGAACTTCTAACGTTTCTGCGTCTGCTGCTGCACCGCTTGTTTACCTAATCAACACGCGAGAGCTGTTACAAACTGTAGCTACTGCAGGTCACGAAATTAAATGCGATTTGCGATGAGTTAAGTTAAAAAAGGAAATTGAATATTTTTTGACTAAAGTTAGAAATATTCAACAACAATTGATACTTTTGGTCATCTATAAGCCGAAGTTGATGTGTAAAATCGGTTAAAAAATTATTTTTTTTAGTCTAACGTTGACAATACTTAATATCAATTTGCCTTGTAAAAAAATCTGATGTGGACACCACATGACTTCCTTGTACGCGTATTATACTATAGCTACATTTTTTATTGCACATATTTGACGTAATTTGACATTGACATTAAATTTCTTGTTTTTTCCTTATTTTTTGTTCTAATCCATAACAAACTTAATTACATGAAACAAGAAATATAATAATTTTTAAATTTAGATATCTCGCTTATATAAAAGGCTAAATTAAAAATTCCTAATGTGCTAGACGCAGAATTCTCTAAAACTTTTATTTGAAGCATTTATTTCTAAAATCAAAATAATACCATTTTTTTCAAAAAAAAAAAAAACTGTTAGCAGCTTCATGTAATGTATCACTTAAGGGGTTGGTCTATTTAAAAAAAAACCTATTATGTTAGTTCCATTGATATAGTAGTCTTATATACTAAATTTGAAAACGTTTGGATTATATTTTGATATAGTTTTTCATTAAAATCTATTATAGGCTACAAGTAAAGTACCACTTCCGGAAGTTATATAATGACCAAAAAGGGAGATGCACAACTAGATGTTATAACAGTCCTAAATACAAAATTTCAATTTTCTACGGCTTACCGTTTTTGAGTTATGTGAGATACATACGTACGTACAGACGTCACGACGAAATTAGTTAAAATGAACTCAGGGATGGTCAAAATGGATATTTCCGATGAAATCTCAAAACCGAAAATTTTCGCGATTACAATACTTCCTTTACGTCGTACAAGGAAGTAAAAATTGGTTCGAATCGATTGGAAACTACAAGTGGAATTTGAATAACAATAAAAAAATTTATAACCAATCACCGACTATAGAATGAATGACATATACATATATCCACTTAAATCAATGTCGGGTTTGTTATCTAAGAACTCTGTCCAGGACTTTTATATAATTTTCAAAAATTATAATAATACAGACACTGTAACGATCATTTAAGTTTGAGAACAATGGTTCGATCCCCACAGCCGACAAACAATTTTCACCAATTTAAATCTACCCCTGTGGCTCCCTCTACTAATATCTTTGGAGGCCATGATTTGACGGCTGGTAACTGCACTTCACGAGAAAAAATATATCATTTACCGAGATCTGCTTAGACAGACTGCCACACCCAGTAATGGGTAAAAGGAGTGATGATATTGTAACAATGCGGTATCGCGGTTGATGCATTTCATCATGCACATTCATAATTGTTGATAGCTGATGAGTTGTAGACTAAATTATTATTGTTGATTTAGAATGAACATATTTGTAACTTCAATTACTTGGAATTAATTGTTATTTTAATTGATAATTTCCTCAGCTATAAACAATATAGATTGACTTTTGCCTATTCAGCGTCTGCGGTAGATCTTTGATATGCCGACAAGATGATGCAAATTATATTCCTTCTACAAGGAATTGACGCGTAGTCTTGATAAAGATACCTAATACATCTCCCCGTAAGTTTCTCAGCACCCTTCTGGTTGCTCCAAGCTTAGTTAGTTGTCGCTAGCTCTTCGGATGAGCTGGTGCCTGTTTAGTAAAGTTCTCGCCAGCTCGTCGGATGAGCTGGTGCCTGATCAGTAAGATATTGTTTAAAGTTCTCACCAGCTCGTCGGATGAGCTGGTGTGCCTGTTTAGTAAAGTTCTCGCAAGCTCTTTGGAAGAGCCTGATCAGTAAATTGTTGTTAATCACTTGTAAAGGCTAGAAATGCTTTAGTGGTTATGTTGTCTCGAACTACTGTTATTAGTTCAAGTGTCTCGAGCTCTTTGGATGCGGGTCACCTGTTGTGACGCCTTCTCTTTGGGTGAGCCGAGACAGAAGTTTGATAATCACTTGGAAAAGCTAGAAATGCTTTAGTGATTGAGTTGACTCCAGCTCTTTGGAAGAACCTGGTCAGTAGATTGATAATCACTTGGAAAAGCTAGAAATGCTTTAGTGTTTAAGTTCAACTCATCGTCTCAAACTGTTTTGGTTTATAGTTTGTTTGAACTACTGTTTTTAGTTCAAGAGTAATTAAATTATATTGCTATAATTTAATTACGAGCAAGTGCTCAAATTCTGTATTTGTTTGTCCTGTGTTGTGTAAACTATATATCATATATTTATAATAAATAGTGTTAAACGTAATAGAAGATTGGTTGTGATTCTTGAGGAAAGTGTACCTATCCAAACTACCTTAGTGTGGTGTGTGTGTTTGTCATTCGTTGACACTCAGATGACTTCGAGACCCACCAGCCGCTGATGACTCCAGAGCAACCTGCCATCATCTACAGCTATTAAGGTTGGTTGAAGTTAAAGTACATTTTCCCTTGTTGTTAATATCCGATATCCCTTCGTCTGTCATTTCCGAGATTGTCCGTTAAAACGTTAAAACTATTATTGGGAATGTTCCCTCTAATATTAGTTAGGCTCCGCGCGAATTAAGGCCGTTGTGCCCTGTTTTTCGCGTGTCACTGCCAAAGTGGCTTTTGTACAGCCACATACATTGGCCACTATTACAATTGGCTCAATCGGGTAGGATTGGCCACTGTTACAATATATTTATTTATTTATTTTAAATAAATAAATATGTTTTCGAGAATGTCAGTTAATTGAAATATATGAAGGTGTAATTTGTCTAGTAGTTTGGTTGTAATAACTCTTCAATAGCTATCAGAACGGCTTGCTAGGTTTATCGGCCCGGTGACTCGGACATCACCCTTGCGGCACGCTTCTTGTTACGAGCGAGCGGTCAATTCAAACATGCTCTATCACAGTATTGATTGACAATAAAACATGTCGAGTGACCGTCAGTGCCGTCAGCGAGGACTCCTGGCATTACACACTCCAGTATCCTGCGCCCTGCTACACGTCCCCCCGCTCCTCGCCTCCCCCACCCACACAGCACTCAGCAATCAAATGCTAGGGCACGTGATTTCACGGCAATTTATATAACTATTTGACTTGGTGCCCAATGGAAATGCCGCCGCAAGGCTGTAATGCAATCAAGTGTGGATCACCGAGGTTTTGTTTTCGATTTCTTGTGGCCGACATCAAATCACTTTAATGCTCACATTTGTGTATAAGGTATTCTTACGACCTTACATTAAAGGAATTAAAAATTGAATGAAGTGACACTGATGTATCAGTATAAGAATAATCAAATCTTAAAATGAAAATAGAGGCATTTCCTAACAAGAATGTTAGTAAAATTAAAGGTGTGAGATTTCGTAAACGACTTAGGAATAAATGGATGAATATGTTTAAATATTTGTTGCATGAACGAAGGATGAGAGGAGCATATATGAAAAGAATTATGTATGTGGATATTTAGGTTCGTTTGTATGATCATTTATCCTGATATATATTATGTTATTTCCATTGATATAGTAGGCTTATATACCCAATTTGGAAAGTTTTAAATTATATTTGAATATAGTTTTTCAAGAATATCTATTATAGGCTTCAAGTAAAGTACCACTTCCGGAAATTATATAATGACCAAAAAGGGAGGTGAAGAACTAGATGTTATAACAGTCTTAAATATGAAATTTCAATTTTCTACGGCTTACCGTTTTTGAGTTATGCGAGATACGTACGTACAGACGGCATGACGAAATTAGTCAAAATGGATTCAGGGAGGGCCAAAACACCTATTTCCGTTGAAATCTGAGAACCGAAAATTTTCGCGATTACAATACTTCCTTTACTTCGTACAAGGAAGTAAAAATTGGTTCGAATCGATTGGAAACTACAAGTGGAATTTGAAGAACAATAAAAAAAATTAATAACCAATGACCGACTATAGAATGAATGACATATACATATATCCACTTAAATCAATGCCGGGTTTGTTATCTAAGAACTCTGTCCAGGACTTTTATACAAGGAAGTAAAAATAGTAAAAGAAGTTCTGCTTCAATTGAAAGAGATGAAATAAAGCAACAAACATGCCTCATTTTCAATATTAAGTAGAGATTTTGTCAGGAATTGGAAGACAATGGAAAAGTAAAGAATAGGAAACATTTGAGAGAATCCATAATCCCATATCCAGCAATGTTAAATAGTGGCAGTTTGGCAAAAGCTGTGTAGTTATATTGCTGCCAAAGTAGAAAAAATCACTGGTATTTTAAGTTTAACAGTAGATTAAATGAATTCCCTCATAAACTAGCCTCATAGTGGTTTTTTCCCATTACGCTTCTCAAAAAGGAGAAAAAATTAGAAAACTATTGCCTCTGGATTCTTTCGACTCACAATCTCCTTTGCGACATGTTAAATGAATCCCCTTAAAACCGCAGTTGAGTATCGCCGGATGTAACAAAATCCAATGCTTCTCAAACTACACGCCAAAACACAAACTTTGCAGATAAATCTATACACTTAAAAGGTTTCATTGAAATTTTTTTAAGGGATTTTCAAACTATTTACTCTAAAATTCTTTCTCGTATGAATATTGAAAGGAAAATTTACATATTTACTTCCTTGTACGAAGTAAAGGAAGTATTGTAATCGCGAATATTTTCGGTTCTTAGATTTCAGTGGAAATACGCATTTTGGCTCCCCCTGAGTCCATTTTGACTAATTTCGTTGTGACGTCTGTACGTACGTACGTATGTATCTCGCATAACTCAAAAACGGTAAGCCGTAGAAAATTGAAATTTTATATTTAGGACTGTTATAACATCTAGTTGTGCACCTCCCTTTTTGGTCATTATATAACTTTCGGAAGTGGTACTCTACTTGAATAGATTTTCATGAAAAACTATATTCAAATATAATTTAAAACTTTACAAATTTGGTATATAAAACTACTATATCAAAGGAAATAAAATAATAGATTTTGGTTAAAATAGACTAACCGGAAGTGACACATTACATGAAGCTGCTAACAGTTTTCCTTGAAAAAAAAAATGGTATTATTTTAATTTTAGAAATAAATGCTGCAAATAAGAGTTTTAGAGAATTAAATTCTGCGTCTAGCACATTAAGAATTTTTAAATTAGCCTTTTGCATAAGTGAGATATCTAAATTTAAATAGTATATATTTTTTGTTTTTTTTAAATTAAGTTTGCTATGGATTAGAACAAAAAATAAGAAAAAAATAAAAAAATTTATGTCAAATATGTGCAATTAAAAAAATATCTATAGTTTAATACGCGTACAAGGAAGTCATGTGGTGTCCACATCAGATTTGTTTGTATATACACGACACGAGAAATTGAATGCTGTTGAGCTCATTTTTATATCTTGCTTAGTTTTTAAGATATAACCTCGGAAATGTAAAAAATCTGATCTGATAATTGTTTTGGAAAGATCAACTCTTCCGGAGGCAATATCTGTAAAACTAAACAAGATATAAAAATTTTTCAGGAGGTTTTTTGGGCTTTTACATTTTTCTAACTGCTTGCAATAATGCTGTACTAATGGTTAATTTTACGTGATAAAATATACTGCTAGTATCGAATTCTAATTGTTCTAAATAAATAATAATACAGAAAAGAAAAGTACGAATCTAAGGGATTCCAAAGGTTTTTTTTTTAAGTTTGTAAAGTTTTGTATGATGTCCAAACAAGTAAAAATAAATGAAGTAGTATCTGAAACATTTATCATCCCGAAAGTATATTGAAGTTAGATAGAAAAGTTTGAGGTATTCTGTAGTCGAGAATCTCTGTCTAAGATTCGACCTAATTCCAGTATGAATGTAGGTACACGTTATACACTTACCGAGACGACACCGCCATATTTCAAGGGACTAACATAACCACGCGAAAAGACAAACTACAAGTACAAATTCCATTCTGCAGCGGCGCTGGCTTAGCGCTGCACCAGTTTCAATTAACAATATAAATAGTAATGAATTTAGCGTGTTCGCGATTACTTCGACTCGAAGCGGAGCGTCGCGACGCTGATGTCGCTAATCTCCCGTCAAATGTAAATAATGCAACGAGTCGCTGAAGCGCAAGCGTCGTGTCAGGTGCAGTGTTGTGTTCGATCGTATGATGTGTGCTGTGATCGCCTGTCCAAACTCTCGAATTAGGATAATTATGGCTGATGAGAGGATTTAATGAAACATGTAGCAGTGTTTTGTGTCACTGACTCGTTCAGCAACAACAGGATATCGATCACAGCTTTTAATACATGTACAAGATATTATACATACTAGTAGTTTCATACGAATATGGCAGCTATGTCTGTAGATCTAATTCTTCCGGTTTTATAAATTTTTATCATGTTTTTGGGGATCTTTTCAATTAATTCGTAAATAAAATTTGAAAAAAAAGAAAAAGCTATAAAAATTATCTCTAGGAAGTAGCTTTAAGTAACAAAAGGAAGAGTTATTCGGTACACACTGCAGTTATATATACCGGGAGTTTTTTACTTCCTTGTACGAAGTAAAGGAAGTATTGTAATCGCGAAAATTTTCGGTTTTCAGATTTCAACGGAAATAAGTATTTTGGCCCTCCCTGAATCCATTTTGACTCATTTCGTCATGCCGTCTGTACGTACGTATGTACGTACGTACGTATGTATCTCGCATAACTCAAAAACGGTAAGCCGTAGAAAATTGAAACTTTATATTTAGGACTGTTATAACATCTAGTTGTGCACCTCCCTTTTTGGTCATTATACAACTACCGGAAGTGGTACTTTACTTGAAGCCTATAATAGATTTTCATGAAAAACTATATTCAAATATAATTTAAAACTTTCCAAATTTGATATATAAAACTAATATATCAATGGAAATAACATAATAGATTTTGGATAAAATAGACTAACCGGAAGTGGCACATTACATGAAGCTGCTAACAGTTTTCCTTGAAAAAAATGGTATTATTTTAATTTTAGAAATAAATACTGCAAATAAAAGTTTTAAAGAATGAAATTCTGCGTCCAGCACATTAAGAATTTTTAAATTAGCTTTTTGCATAAACGAGATATCTAAATTTAAATATTATATATTTTTTGATTTTTTTTTAAATTAAGTTTGCTATGGATTACAACAAAAAATAAAAGATTTAATGTCAAATATGTGCAATTAAAAAATATCTATAGTTTAACGCGCGTACAGGGAAGTCATGTGGTGTCCACATCAGATTTTTTTATCAGTAAACATAGGGATATATCATTACCATAGTTACAGTTAAAAAGTTTGACAGCAAGATATTAGAGCGTTTATTTTAAAAGTAAACATAGGAGAAATAACATTGCTGTCATCTATAGTTTTCAAAGTAATAAAACTGTCATCTTTCAAAATCAGGCCAGGTTAATAGGGGATCAAATAGTGGGGCGTTTTTATATAAATGGAAATTTAAATGGGGAAAATTATTTAGAGTTGTTACAAGACAGAGTAATATTGAGTAAATATTGAGGAAGTGTGGTTCCAACAAAATGTACGAAATTATCTGCACCGGATATTCCCCCAACCAGATCTTGAGCCAAACGATTTTTGTCTTTAGGGCCACTTAAAAAGTAAATTTTATAATGGTGGTAGAATGAGTGTAGAACAATTAAAACGTAGAATTAGTGTTGCATCGCATGAGATTCCTCCATAGCAAATAAATAATGCTATAAATTCATTTTATAATCGTTTGGCTATTGTTTACAGGTAAATGGGGGTAATTTTTAACAGATATGAAATTAAAATTCCTATTTAAATTAATGTAATTTAAAGTAATTAAAATTCATTTAATTTGTTTAAACTTAAAATATTTGTTTTAGACTATAGACTATTACACTTCAATGCATTGCTGAAAATATTATTTTCCCTATGTTTACTTTTAAAATAAACGCTCTAATGTATTGCTGTCAAACTTTTTAACTGTATCTATGGTAATGATATATCCCTATGTTTACTGATAAGAAAAACTCTCGGTATACTAGCTACAGCTATTTCAGTTGAAATTTTGCCGAATTATATAGCAATATAAAATAAATGCAATTCGCAAATAAAGCTGAGTTATAAGCTGGGAAACTTTTAGGAAAGATGTAATGGATGTATGTTTGCTGTGGAATAAGTGAGTGACATCGAATCCTCGTCTCGTAAATGACAGAAACCGTCAACATTGTTTTATTATCTGAGCGTACATTTTATAAGACACTGGTCGTTGTATAAAACGGTTGGTTTTACTACTTGGCAACGGCGTATACCTTCCTACATACGATATAAGCAACACGGTTACGGCAGCAAAAGCAGTTGGAGCGCGACATTTACCTAAACAGTTCATATTATTTTTATACACATGCTTTGAATTTGGTTGCAAAGGTTTTATGCTTGACTGCATTTATGTACTCTGGCTTCTTTTATTTTTTCAATAACGCCACACTCATTCTATCGGGTTTACATATTCTATAGACAAGAAAATAATAGCAACATTCAGCCAATGGAAAAAATAACAAGAATATTTTCAAGTTTATTCCATTGATTTAACAACACTGAAAATGACAACACTTTGATGATCGGGATATCAGTCTAATATATTTTGAAACGGTTACAATTCCTACGTTTCGGCGATAACTATCGCCTTTCTCAGGGATCTACAGGTAATTAAGAGGAACTTATTATTTAAATAACACAGCAACAAATTACAAAAAAAACTTACATGTAACGTCTAGTCATAAGTATAAACAAGATGTTTAAAAAAACAGAACATAATGTCACAAATTTAAAAAAATAAATAAATAAATAATTAAAAAGGTTTAAAAATTACACAACTCTTAACATTAACAAATAAAACACATTGAAAGGAACATTACTAAAAAAATTTTGTAATGTTCCTTGTGACATTATGTTCTGTTTTTTTAAACATTTTGTTTATACTTATGACTAGACGTTACATATCCCTGAGGAAGGCGATAGTTATCGCCGAAACGTAGGAAGTGTAACCGTTTCAAAATATATAAGACTGATATCCCGATCATCAAAGTGTTGTCATTACTCAAACAGTCGATCATCGTATTTACTCAACACTGAAAATGTTTTCATTTGTATGAATTTCAACATTCACCTCTGGGTCTTTTACTTCGATATTGTTGCTGTGTTAATTTATCTTTTGACAATAAGTTTGTATCTATTCTTTTGACAATTCTACATTAGTGTCCTACTAACATAATAACCTGTGAGATATGAAATATGTGTACAATGTACTATATTTTCTCATACAGGATGAGTCTAGGAAGACGAACCCTCTTTAACTATGTTATTATAAGAAATATAAAAATTTTCTTCATATGGAAGTTTTAGTATATTAAATATACTATTTTATGACATATATAGAATTTTTTTATAAAGTCGGGTTTACATGTTACGACTATCAACTTTTATTTTTCAAATAGAAACCTACTATTATTTTATTAAAATAAAAACAGCCATTTTTTTCTCTTTTCAACGATGTATTACTTGTCATAAATGTATCTGAAAAAACTCTAGATAAATAAGATAATTAAGAAATGTTAAATATTATTTGTATTCAACTATTCTAGGTGGCTATACGAAATTAAACAAAATGTAATAAGGTAATATTAGAAACAAGTCATAAATTATTATCTGTATTGTTGTCATTAATTTCACCTTGTTACATTTCGTTTAAAGGGTAAGGCCACTCTAAAATTTTTAAAAAATGCATATTTTTTTATTTGCTTAAATTATAGTTTAAACCCTTAGGAATAAGGGACAATTAATTTAAATGCCTCGCGGAAATATTTCAGAAGAAAAAAGCATATATCTATTAGTACTAGTATATATATATATATATATATATGTATATACCGGGTGTAACATGAAAACCTGGCCATAGGCGTTTAACATGGGAAATCAGTTTTTCCTTGCGCAAAAGTGGCCAAATGATTTTAGACAAAAATGGTTCAAATAAAAGTTGTAGAGCTTAAAATTATGGATCTAAATCAGTTTTCAGATATTATTTTGCACGTTTTGTAAGCGAAATAATCGCATTAATATTTTATAAGAATTTCTACTTTATAGTGATAGCCATGGAATTGAGACAAATGTATGACGTTTTAACTGTCAGAAAAGTTTCGTTTTAAATGGATTTGTGATTTATTTAAGTGACCCTACGTGCCGAGAGGAGTCGCCATTTTTTTTAATTTCTGAGGACAATTTTAAATATTTTATTTAAAAAAAAATTTGAAATAAAGATCCAAAAACAGTTCTTAAGCAGCACGTTTAGATTTCGTTAAAAAAATCTAGAAAATGACCGTTTGTTTCCATTTGAAAAACAAAAGTTGATAGTCGTATCATGTAAACCTGACTTTATAAAAAAATTCTACATATGTCATAAAATAGTATATTTAATATACTAAAACTTCCATATGAATTTTTTTTTCTATTTCTTATAATAAAAAAGTTAAGGAGGGGTGAGTCTCACCCTGTATAATAATTTCTATTCTGTAACAAAAATTGTCAGTAATAACATGATAGGCACTTCCCTAACAACCATTGTAACTGGAGGGTTATATCAATTGCTATACTTAGCAAACATTGTTATAAAATTGCCCTTAATGATTAGATACTTTGTTCGATATTGAAAAAACATATTTACTACGATTTGCAGATGCATGGAACATTATGCAGACATTTAATAGCTCAATGCATGCACATTTCACATCAACTAATAAAAGGAAATTTAATTGTGTCTGGTTTGAATTGGGATTAAGTTCCTGTAGTGCAGAATATCATACTTATACTGAATTAAAAACGAGAACGTGATGCAAAAAGTTTGGCACCTCTACAGTGAAATAGAGATTAAGTTCTTATTGTATAGTGTATCAAATAAATAAATGATAATTATTCATTTTTCACTATAAATAATAAAGCTGTAATTTGCCATGTGTATAGAAAATGTATGAACGTAACAAATAATGCAATGAATGGTTCAACTGTTATGAATATTTGATAAAAATTGTTCAATTGTTATATGAATAATAGTAGATCAGATTAAGATATCGTGATATAAAAATGTCATAAAACAGTGTATTCAGTGAAATATGAGATTTTCCGTAAGATACTTTGTATATATAGAACGAAACGAAAAAATGTATGACATTATTATCTAGTTTTGTCTATTATGTGGACATTTGGAAATGCGACATTGTTTTGATTTATAGCCCTGATGTAAGAGATAAATATAAAATTGACACGTCGCTTTAAAACAGGGTTCGTAAATATCATGATATTTATAATAAATATCAAAATATCTGTTATATAGGATATATATCAGATAAATATCACTTTTTTAATTTTAGTTTTTGTACACATTTATTATCACAATAGGAAATACAAAATAAATTATTACTCCTAAATAAAAAATTAACATAGGTAATGAAAAAAAGTAAATATACATTGAATGGATACACAAATATTATATAGTACTAAGAATAGTAAGAATATTTAAATAATCCTATATCCTAAATAGGGGCAAATCATCATCTTCTGATGAACTTCCTGAACATAGCGTTGCAGATAGACTCACTTGGCCAAATCCAATCTAAATTAGTTTTTTTTTGTAGTTTCTTTTTGGTTTAAATATTTAAACATAAAAACTAATTTACCGGCTTTGTCGTTACCGAGACGATTACGTAATTGGGATTGGACAATGCCAAAACTGGAGAAATATCGTTCCAGCCCTGCTGTGCCTGCTACAGCAGTGTGTAACTGTTCACATAGTTCAATAAATGTACTTTTATTTGTCCACTCTGACTCATTGATAGTTACACTTTTCCACCATATTAAATGATTTGTATTTCTAAAATGAGTACCAAATAAAAATTTTGGAAATGGTTCAGACTTTGCTGTTAATGACATCACAAATGGCACACAATTTGGATTTAAGTCGTTGATGTGAAGTTAGTCAAAAGCTAGTAAAGTAAGAATTATCTTTAGAATATAATTTTAACAGAATTAATGAAAGTAATAATGAGAGGTACACTGTATTTATTATAGACTATTTGATATTTTTATATAATGGATATATATCTTCGAACCCTGTTTATGTTTTCCGGAGGCTATATCTCAAAAACTAAACAAGATATGAAAATGCGCTCAACGGCGTTGAATTCCCCGTGTCCGAATTTCATACAATTTTATGCAATTTAATATTTTGAATTATTTCCTAATTTTGACCCACTGAATCCAGTGGTGCAATCTTCAAATGCATATGACTTCTGGTTTTCGAGAAAATGTTAAAAAACCGCTTTTTGCGATTTTTTTTGGCGGAAAATTGAAAAAAAATAAAAATCGCTGAAACTATGTTTATAAGTTAACTGAAGCACGAGAAAATTAATGCCGTTGACCGCGTTTTCATATCACATTTAGTTTTCGAGATATAGCCTCGTAAAAGTAGAAAAACTGAAAAATTCGACAAATTTCACTTTTCCGGAGACTATATCTCAAAAACTAAACAAGATATGGAAATGCGCTCAACGGCGTTGAATTCCCCGTGTCCGAATTGACTTATAAGCAAATTTTCACACAATTTTAAGCAATTTAATATTTTTAATTATTTCCTAAGGGGTACCCCTTTGGTTTTTTCAGATTTTAATTCAATTTTCCCAAAAATCCTTAATCGTAGATTATTAAAACGAAAATTTACATAGATATGTATTTTGACCCACTGAATCCAGTGGTGCAATCTTCAAATGCATATGACTTCTGGTTTTCGAGAAAATGTTAAAAAACCGCTTTTTTAGTTTTTTTGGCGGAAAATAGAAAAAAAATAAAAATCGCTGAAACTATGTTTATAAGTTAACTGAAGCACGAGAAAATAATGCCGTTGACCGCGTTTTCATATCACATTTAGTTTTCGAGATATAGCCTCGTAAAAGTAGAAAAACTGAAAAATTCGAAAAATTTCACTTTTCCGGAGACTATATCTCAAAAACTAAACAAGAAATGGAAATGCGCTCAACGGCGTTGAATTCCCCGTGTCCGAATTGACTTATAAGCAAATTTTCACACAATTTTAAGCAATTTAATATTTTTAATTATTTCCTAAGGGGTACCCCTTTGGTTTTTTCAGATTTTAATTCAATTTTCCCAAAAATCCTTAATCGTAGATTATTAAAACGAAAATTTACATAGATATGTATTTTGACCCACTGAATCCAGTGGTGCAATCTTCAAATGCATATGACGTCTGGTTTTCGAGAAAATGTTAAAAAACCGCTTTTTGCGATTTTTTTGGCGGAAAATAGAAAAAAAATAAAAATCGCTGAAACTATGTTTATAAGTTAACTGAAGCACGAGAAAATTAATGCCGTTGAGCGCGTTTTCATATCACATTTAGTTTTTGAGATATAGCCTCGGAAAAGTAGAAAAATTGAAAAATACGAAAAATTTCACTTTTCCGGTGGCTATATCACAAAAACTATTTCATATTTTTATATAATGGATATATATCATTGCAAAAATATGACGATATATATCAAAATAAATATCATGATATATATCGATCGATATATATCTTCGAACCCTGCTTTAAAAGCAAACAACAGGTGAAGTAAAATTTAGAAGAGCCTTACTTTGATACATAAATTGTTTACAAGGGCTTATAATTCCAGTGGACGATTTAAATTCAGTTGCATGTTATTAGTTGAAGTTAGAATAAATAAATAAATAATTATATCATCACGCATTTTACCCATTACTGGATGTGGCACTCTGCCGAAGCAGATTTCGGTAAGTGATATATTTCTTCGCGTGAAATGCGGTTACCAGCCGTCAAATCACGCCCCCCAAAGATATTAGTGGAGGAGGAGCCACAGGGGTAGATTTAAATTCGTGATAATTGTTTGTCGGCTGTGGGGATCGAACAAGGATTCTCAAGATCCACAGGCCGACTCGACACCACTGAGCCACCTACCTAGTTAGTATTTGTCAAAATTACGACCACTGAAAATAATAGCAATAACAAAAGAATAAATTGATATAACAGTGCGACATGTAGTAAACAGCTTAACACAGTACTTTACTGTCACATTTCTATTAAGTTGTAAAATGAAGCTAGCGCCATATTTTCGCAACTTAAACTGGAGTGTTACAATAAACAGCAGATATTATTTTCACTTGAAATTTGAAATAAAAGTGATGAACACTATGTTAAGATGAAAAAAATATTATCAATACGGATGTGGGTGGTTGTTCATGAATAATAAATGACGGGGGTGACGGGGGTGTGCGAGGTGTTCTTGTAGCGCATAAAGTTCATGTTTAGTGCCGGCGGCTCCGTTAAACAATGTTACACATGAAGTACATCCGGTCATAAAGAACGTACGCGGCGTAAAACTGCACATGTTACAGACGATGCTATATAACACCAGTGCTCGCCAAACTATTCCCAAGATCAGACACTCTTTATAAAACTAATATCTTTGGAGGCCGTGATTCGACGGCTGGTAACCGCACTTCACGCGAAAAAATATATCACTTACCGAGATCTGCTTAGGCGGAGTGCCACACCCAGTGATAGGTACAAGGCGTGATGATATATTTATTTATTTTTATTTATTATATTCACAAACTAACATTCGTGTCATTCAAATAAAATTTCATTCAAGTAGGAAATAAAATAAAATAAATATATCATCACGTCTTTTACCCATTACTGGGTGTGGCACTCTGTCTAAGCAGATCTCGGTAAGTGATATATTTTTCACGTAAAGTGCGGTGACCCGCCGTCAAATCACGGCCCCCAAAGATATTAGTGGAGGGGGCCACAGGGGTAGATTTAATTTGGTGAAAATTGTTTGTCGGTTGTGCGAATCGAACCAGGGTTCTCAAGATCCACAGGTCGACTCGATACCACTGAGCTGCCTACTGTTTCTAAAATCCAGGATTGTCTACCCTTAAATCCGTCTAATTGGATTTATATTTATTCGGTATCCGCAAAACTGGAATCCGAACCCGGAATTCTTACATATCTTGTCCATATTTTGAAAATAGTCGATTTCTAGATAAACCAGTATTCGTAGAAACTGGATTCCGGATATTCCAGCATTTAGACAAATCAGTGGTCATGGTATCTGATTAGAAAAAGTAAACTAAAATGCACGATTATTTCAAATTTCGATGACAGTTTAGTAGCATTTTCTACTCTTATCGTTTTGAACGCAGCTTAAAATTAAATTTTAAGGAAAAGTAAAGCAATATCCATGACAACTAGAAAAAAGATTTCTACCAAGAGTGATTTTCTGGCTATTTTGATTATAATAATTTTTTATTAAAGCACTTATATTTAAAATAATCTTGTATTTAGGTAATAAATACAGTTGCAATTATTTCTTTAATTAATGGATGAATTGAAAAAGAGTTCAAACGAACCTTCTTAGTTTTTTATTTCTCTGTCACATTTATTTGAAGTATTTTTTGATTAAATTCCCCAATTCCAAGATATTCACCTACGAATATAGTTTGCAAGTTGTCAATAGATGGTGCTAGCGGTCTCGTTAGAAAACTACCCAAATATATTATTGTGATTTCTGCCTATACTTTATACTTTATAGAAAACTTGTAATGAAAGAATATGCTCCTTAATTGCTTATCTTCTCATGTTATCTGAAGTATATTTTGTTTAGACACAAAGTTAGTATTTCTAGACTTCGCACATTTATAATAAAAATGTCGGACACCGACGAATTTAACGACCAATAAAACGAGCACAATTTTTGCGGTGACACAAAATCAAAAAAAAAATCTGTGTTTTTGTTTCTGGTTCATCTACAATCAAATGTATTTTTCTGGGTTCGTGCTACCCCATTTAATGGGATATACCGTGATGTTATGTATGTATGTATTTTTTTTAATTTTATTACTATCAATCATTCAGTCGCTCTGTCTCTGGTTTCTGAAACTACTGCGTTGCCATAGTTTACAACTACCTATACAGGGTGTTTCAGGACTAGTGTAACAAACTTTAACAGCTTATTACTGAGGTCATTTTGAGCCAAAAATATCATATGAACATATGTCCTATTCCTTCTAGTTACCAAAATACAAGAGGTTGAAGTTCTATAAATAACGCGAAATTTTAAAATTTTTGTAATCAAGATACTTTTGGAAAACAAGAGTTTTATTGAAAAGTCATACCTTATTTGTCTTAATTAATTTTATTTATTAATATTAACATGCATACGAATTCAAGGCGTTCATTTTGAACACTAGCTGTAATTTTTTAAATTTTTTTATCTTATTTCATATTGTGTTAACCTATTCCATGTTTGGTTATGTTGTTCTGTGTCTCTTTAATTGTGTCATTTTATGTTTTGTTCTCTAAATCGTATTCGTTAATATTAATAAATAAAATAATTAAGACAAATAGGGTACGACTTTTCAATAAAACTCTTGTTTTCGAAAGTATCTTGATTACAAAAATTTGAACATTTCCAGTTCAACTTCAACCTCTTGTATTTTGGTAACTAGAAGGATTAGGACCTATGTTCATATGACATTTTTGGCTCAAAATGACCTCAGAAATAAGCTGTTAAAGTTTGTTACACTAGTCCTGAAACACCCTGTGTATTGGCTATCAGAAGTATCAGATTTCCCTAACTCAGCTGGATATCGGTTTTAGTAGGATTCTAGTGTCTTCAGGGTTGGATTATTATTAGTTACAATTTATATGTTTTAAAAACTTTATAGATGATCAAAATTTCGATATTTTGTAATCAGAATAAAGAAGTTATCATATAAAAAATAATAATTTATTAGTAGGTCCCTGAGAGCTTTGTAGGAGAGCAAAATTAGACATTAGTATAATTACGTTGCGGATCAAATATGAGCCATAGTAAAATTAATTGAGTGTACGTAACGTGAAGTGGGGATGATTAAATTAATTGGAACTAAATTCCATCATTGATTATTCTCAATAATTTCCCGTCTCGGCGTAATTTCATAAATAAAGTAATGAAACACTATTAGTAACAACCCTTGCTGTATCGTAACCATAAAATAATACATTAAATCCCCCAGTAAATATAATTTCTTGTATAATTAAAGCGTTATGAGATTTATAGCATGATTTTCAATTATAGAACCCAACCATAAGGACCAATGAATTATGTATGTTCAACAAAGGCTCAATGGAGTTACGAACATGATTGTGAGCCGTGGGTTCTGTTTGTGTCCAGTTACGTTATGGAAAAAAATCCATGGCTTATACTGTAATAGATTAGATGTTAGGAATACATGGTGTAAGTATTTTAAAGGTTTATATGGTAGCATAAACAATGGCGGATCCAGGGGAGGGGTCATGGCATAGACTTTTTAAAATTTGTTGGCCCTAATAGTTAATTGGCCCTAATACATAATAATGATATCATTATTTACGATAACTCAATTTGTTAAACAAATTACATAGCAAATATTATCTAAGAACTTAGAAATTCAAAGATAATTAAGAATTATTTTAAAGTTAAATTTATGCCAGAAAAATTCGGATGACGCCTGGATACGAACCAGGGACCTTCCGCTTGCCGGACAGAGATGCTAACCGCTACACCACGTCACCTGTGTCCGACGTATGGCATCAACTGAATTATTCTGTCATAGTGTCTAACGTAGCATCGATCCCAAAGACTCCTATATCTATGATAGGCATTGACAACGGGTTTCGTCTACTGATTTATAGGGAATCATTCCACGAACTGATTTTTAACATATGACTTCGACTGAACGTACAGTAATGAAGATAATTTTAAAGTTAAATTTTTCTGGCATAAATTTAACTTTAAAATTATCTTCATTACTGTACGTTCAGTCGAAGTCATATGTTAAGAATTATTGTTTGATTTATTATTCTAATAAATAGCCAAAAACCAATATTTTGTGGGGATATTATTTCGACCCGCAGATGGGAGAGCTATTCTATTTAAGACCTAGTCAAGTATGTGACTACCGACATTTGCACTTAGAAAATCAACTTCTAATTCAATAATTTTTGTATTCTATCGAAGAACCGTTTAGATATTGAAACTTTATGATTTAAAAAGTGTTGGCGTTCTTAGTGGAAATTTTTGAAGTGAAAAAAAAATCACTTTTCCTCACCACGTTTATAATTGTTTATAGAAAAGTAATTTTGCTTAAAGCTACACATTCTCCTACACCTAAAACATATTGTTAGTTAACATCAGACAGTCGATACCGCCTTTATGATTCTGAGTTCAGCCAATTCCGTTAGCACTGTGTTTCAGCGGATGTGAGCCTATTGCCAGATTGACGTCGATAAAATCATTACTAAATTTGCAAAAAGCAAACGACGAATTGATTTTGTTATCTAAGTATATTCTAAAGATGATTTAATGTTATACAATGTGATTTAATGTGAATTAATGTGATTCCAAGGATGAGTTCATGTGATTTAATGCGATTCCAAAGACGATGTAATGTGATTTAATGTGATTGTAAAAATTATTTAAAGCAGGAATATAATATGAGCAAATACAAATGTTTTTTTATATTTAGAAGATGGACAATACTCCCCCTCCCCACCGAAACAAAATTCACTCCATGACCCCCCCCCCCCTAATTCGAAGTCTGGATCCGCCCCTGAGCATAATTAGAATGGTTTGACAAAGATGAGAGTGATGTTAGTTTTATATTGATGTCTGAAGAATGATACGAGTCCTGGTTTGAATGATATATCCAACAAGATGTTAAAATAAAGAGGTAAGAATGTATTTGTCTGGTTAGTTTGTTTGAAACGGTATGTAATGTTCTGTCATTTATCCTTTATTTAAAGGCATATGTGTATAAGTTTTTGTGCGATAAGTTTACTAAATATTGTAGGCAAGTTATACGGTGAGATTCTTATTCATAAAGTAATAATCTTGAAGTTGAGTGACATGAAACTTACAACTTACAATGTAATATAGATACAATTGATGCAGAAGTATTTTTGAGTCAAGATTTAAAACAATAAAATTATACAAAGTTAATAAATGTAAAAACGTAATAGCTTTACAAGATTTCCGTGAGTAAAGTAAAACCGACAATAAAATGGTTGGATGTGCTGTGGCAGAATTAAATCCAAGATAACCAGGTTGCGCGAATGCTAGTTAAACTTACCATGAGATTAATGTGAACAAAACCGCGAGAAACTTTGACAGTTTATGTAAAATTCATCTCAAGGGAGGTTGGCTGTAGATGTGGGCACCACGCTGTTTGTCTGTAACTAACAACACCGCGCCGACAACTGTAAAGAATCTAATTCTACTCCACGTTCATAAAGTTATTAATAATACAATTGTAACGCTTGTGGGTCAATCGTCAACTAAATGTATGCCTAGTTGATGACTAGTGCATAGTTGTAAAGTAAATGTATTTGAATGATTTGTAGAGTTGTTCATTGTGAAGAAAGTAAATTCGATTGCTCATGACATTTGCAGACGATCCATCTGCATTTCTATTACGACGTAGATTGTTGAGTGCGACTGACAGTAGTGGAGTATTGGAGTAAGATTCGAGTAGGTGGCATGAAGCCATTGTTAGTATTCTCGTAGTACGAAAGATTCTTTATTTCTGACAAACGTTCTTCAATTATTGAAGAGAAAAAGAGTTGAAATAAAAAGGTCGGCAAAGTAAGAATATCCCTGTCTAGTTCGTTTGGAATATATACGAATTTAGGTAAACAAATTTATCTCTTTCCGAAGATGCCGTTTGATTTCTCGAGTCAAGCGGAGAATGGCACTTTCATCACAAGCAATAGATATAATACTTTTCACTAACCAACCAAGAAGGAAAATTTGCAGAAATAAATTTGGGATTTGGTAAAGATTTATAATTCGCTTGACATATGTCACCATTAATATACTTTGTGATTTCTACCTTACGGACAAAAAAAATACCTTCTGCAGAGTTGTGAAAAAAATTGTTTACCAGGTGTCTACTTTTTTTCCGAACATAGGAAATTCAATGTTAAAATTTTGATTCAGCGATATCTCTTTACCTATTAATTTTAGAACAAAAGTGTACTGAAGAAAAATGTTCAAAATGAAAAACTGAATTCATAGAGTATAAGTTTGTTGTTCAACTGTTTCTTATGTCCGAGTTAGAAGTAAAAGAAAATACACGCTTTAAAGCAATTATCAGAGTGCCATGAGAAATAAACCAAATTAGATAACTTAATAATAGGTATTTATTTGTCTAGATTATGTAGAAAGAAGAAAATAATAGTTGCTATAATTAATTTTATTATTAAATAAATAAATAAATTAGAGTAAGCTTCCAATTCTGGTCCAATATGTAAAATAATGTCAGACACAACAAACAAATTATTGTTTTATTTCTCATGCAGTTTTTCATTCTGAACATTTTTCTTCAGTACAATTTTGTTATACTATATATAGCTATATACATGTGTTTCACAACTTAGAGCAAAAAATTAAAGGGTATATTCTGTACGACGTGCTGATCATGAAACAAAAAGATTTTTTTAAATTTGAAAAATTAAGGGTTGTTAACCTAAAACATTTTTTGTAGTACTGCACTGGATTCGCTTTCCTACTAAACACAAACAATGCAGTAGGTATCAACTACGAAAGAATAATTACACAATTCAATTATTAGCAGTTATTTATAATAGAATTTTATTTAATTAATAACTTTAACATAATCATCCACCCATTGGCAGTGGCAACGAAAAATTTTGGACTGGGAAACATGGAAAATAGTTTTGCGATTAAAAAAAAATTCTTTTTGTTTCATGATCAGCACGTCGTACAGAATATACCCTTTAATTTTTTGCTCTAAGTTGTGAAACACCCTGTGTATATATAATTTCTACTATCCTCTGCGGGTGATCTACTATCATCAGTTACCAAGAATGGATATCTCTAACAGGTGAGGATGTAAGGTAACATCAGCAGATGCAGAGATATTTAAATAGCAGGAGTATTTGATGAAAATGTCTTATGTAGGTTTGGCCTAAAAGAAGCGTGGAATCCGTAATTCAAATGACGCAGCGTCACCTACCCACTCGTCGTGCTTCTCCAGGGCATATCTAATTTAAAGTTTCCACGACGCAAACTTCCATACATCTTATTTCGCATTTTAAAAGGGATATCCAGGATTTACAAATATTAGTTCAATTTCCAAACACGTTAAAATAACTTTTATATCTGTCAACAAAGTTGCATCCTTCTCACTCATTTCAGACTGACAATTTTAGCCGGAAAGTTGGGAAGTTTGTAAGTTCGGAAAAGAGAGAGGTTGAGATCCGTGCGTAACTAAAGCCCCATGCACAAAATTACATTTCGTTGAATCATTTCATTTCTGAATTTACTGACAGAAATAACCTCAGTCGGCACACATTTGTTTTAGCGCAACAACACCGGTTCAAATTCATTGCAATCAAATATTTCATTTATGATCTTTTCTATTAGAAATACTACTGATAACTTCTATAAAAAACTGTTCAGTTAAAAATGGTTGTGTTAGCAAAAATCGTTAATTCTCTTACAGATTCTTTTTTTTTGTGTGGGCCCAACAATAAGGTAAATAATATGCAGGTGCGGCGTCAATATTTGAGCACTAATTAATCGAAATTCTACGTAAACTTATTTTTATACGATCATGATAGAAAGTAGGCTTTTTTCATTTATTTTATGAATGGAAAGTAGATATTCGTGTACGAAAAGGGAGTTTTTAGATTGAGAATAAATATATGAAAACTGTCAACGTTTTCAAGCAAATTTTAAAATATTAAACGTGTTAAAATTTATTTTTAAATTCTTTATTAGCCTTTCTAAATAGTCGTATAAAAATAATGTGTGCACCCCGACTAGAAAGTGTTTTTGTCGCTCTTTCTTTTCTAGGTAAACAAATAACTATTCTCTACTGGCACAGTTTTTCGTCACACAGCTTCTTCACGTGAACTTTGTTCTAGATGAAGAAGTGGGTTATACCATACTGATGAGCTCTAATAAGAGCGAAACGCGTCTATGGTTACTAACTGTGCTGGCCAACCTCTGACGATGCCCTCATAAGGTGACATAGAGACTGAATTTTGTGAGACTTAGCCAAGTGTTGATTTTATATTTTTTATTTAACCTAGTTTCACCAAATGTATGGACGATAATTAAATTTGTCTTTGTTTTTAACTTAACATGCTGGCAGATGTTCGAACACATCACGTTCAACGCTTAAATTTTTGTATTACAGAACATGGTCGTAATTTTGAACATTTGTTTTCAGTTGTTTTTGTTACTGAATTTGTTGCTTTAGTTTGTTAAGTTGTATAACACTGTTACATTTTGTTTATTTTCACATAGCCACCTATAATATTTGTATAAAAATTATTTCTAGTATTTCTCAATTTTCTTATTTTTCTCGAATTTTTTCAAAAAAATAATAAAAACTAATACACCGTTGAAAAGAGAAAAAAATGGCGGTTTTTATTTTAGTAAAATAATTATAGGTTGCTATTTAAAAAATAAAAGTTGATAGTCGTATCTTGTAAACCTGACTTTATAAAAAATATCTACATCTGCCATCAAATAGTATATTTAAAAAAATAAAACTTTCATATGAACCATTTTTTTCTATTACTCATAATAAAAAAGTTAAAGGGGGGGGGGGCGTCTTCCCAGACTCACCCTGTATAAAAGATAATAAATTTAGGTCTGCTTATATGTTTTTTACAAAAATATATTTAAAAGTTAGAACAATATTGCGTTTTAATAAATAAATGTCAGGGATATTATGTCTGGTTCCTACCTAGAGCTGGCTGTAAAATACGTGTCACAAAAAAAGTAGAGAAACACAGAAATTTCCGTCTTACTTGTCATCAATCATAAAAAGGGCAAAAGTACTTACGGCTTCTTGAATAACTTGACATTTATAAGTAGTTGAAATGATGACTTACCTGAAACAAAAGAAAATCGAATTATTTACACACTCAAGCGTAATAAATTGTTTCATTTATTTTCCCAAGTACTTTTTTATGTGTACTATTATGCCATAATAAAAAAGAATGTTTTAAAACAACATTATATAACAACAAGATCATAAAAAATACTTATAAGTAGAGACACCTTCTTTGTAAGGCTTTAATTATACAAGTACTTTATAACTTATTAAGAGACACAAAATGGGCCAACACATATTGTTCAAAGTTTAAATAAATTTTAAAAGAAATTAAAACATATTTCTATTATATATTTAAATTAACAGCGAATTAAATTTATTATTAAATTATTTAGTAAATATATGAAATTAATTCCGAAGACAGAAGATGAGAGTTGTATTTTTGGTTCAATATGCAATCTCTCGCTCGGGAAAAAAGGGTACAATCAATTATACTACAACCTTTTTTATTTGCTATTCTGCACATTAGAAACTTAATAGATAGGTACTCGTAGGGTAGGTGGCTCAGTGATATCGAGTCGGCCTGTGGATCTTGAGAACCCTAGTTCGATCCTCACAGCCGACAAACAATTAAATCTACCCCTGTGGCTCGCCCTCCACTAATATCTTTGAGGGCCGTGATTTGATGGTTGGTAACCGCACTTCACGCGAAAATATATATCACTTACTGAGATCTGATTCGGCAGAGTGCCACACTCAGTAATGGGTAAAAGGCGTCTTGATTTATTTTTAGAAACTTAATCCCAATTATAGTACAGGAAGCCTATAAAATCCGAATTATTCAGATAAAATAATATTTTTCTACGATTGCTATGAAAAGTTGACAACTACGCTCTCATTTGTCATCGTAAAGTTGATGTTTTCTGTGGAACAATCGAAAAATATCTTTTTTGAGCGTCTCTAATGGCAACGCGCGAAAAAGACGTTAAATGCGTGCTTATTTCAATAGTTATTTTCAGTACGTATACGTTTTTTAATAATTTTAAGATGCAATCGTAGAAAAAATGATGTGTGTATCACGAACGTAAAGTGTCTTTGTTCTTCTTACACTATTGCAGCTCGCCCCTTCGGGTCGCGCTGCAATTACCATGTTCGAGTAACAAAGAATCACTTTACGCTCTTAAAAGTTCCAGGCTCGTACCACTATAAATTCACTTCACATCCAGTATACACTAACACTTACACTATATTGCCCTTATATTTCACTAAAAAATCACTGATTTTACAATATTTTTACTTGGACACAAATAAAACACGATATTTTAAACAAAATTCGTTCGTAGACTGACGATTAAAGTCGCTAGGCATGTACGTAACAAGTTAGAACATAATTTCAATTAATAGCTAAAGACCGATTTCATGCCATTCTAGGCTTTAACAACTAGGCTCTAAAGAATATATTTGATTGTTATAGCGTGGCGACCCGTCGCCACGGCAAGCGTCGCCACGCCAACAATTCGGTTTACAAGTGAGCCTATAGATGTTTCACATCAATAACTATTTTGCGCGGCTCTAATGGCAACGCGCGAAAAAGACGTTAAATGCGTGCTTATTTCAATAGTTACCAAGGATACAAACAAAACAGAAACTTGTCATATTCACAGTTAAAAGAACGAATTTATTTTCAGTACGCATACGTTTTTTAATAATTTTAAGATGCAATCGTAGAAAAAATGATGTGTGTATCACGAGCGTAAAGTGTCTTTGTTCTTCTTACACTACTTCGGATCGCCCTGTAATTGCCGTGTTCGAGTAACAAAGAATCACTTTACGCTCTTAATACACAAATAACTATTTTTGAATATAAATTGAAGTGAGCGAGGTATGAAGTATCAAACTGTTATTTGGTATCTGAAAGTTGCATCGACTAGGGTGATTTATAATTAGTTTTGCACTCATCAAACCAAGATTGGACTATAACTATCAGTAAATAAATAACTAATTAAATAAGAAAAGTTGGAGTGGTAATCTAGCAAAGGAATATTAGTTAGTCAAGCTAGGAATAACTAATGGTTCATGTCGAGCCAGCTGATATTACTTGGTTTGGTTCAGATAAATTAATATTGTGCATAATCGAGACATGACTCACCGGAGCGTCGTGGCGCGGCATGGAACAAACATCAATCAATGGCATGCATCAAGAATTTGGTGTTAATTATTTCGATGCAGCGTTCGATTAACGTTTCACATAATTAATGACGTCCAAATGTTTACATTTTAACAGCGTTATAATGAACTCATTTTGCATCACTGAAGCAATGAAAAGTAATATACGCCGTGCAATTCAATCCTATAAATATAAATGTATTGAAACAATTTTGTTTATACCTATTGATGAAATTGCCTGGATTATAATGAAATTTTAATTAATATTTACATATTTACGGATTGAACTACGAAGGTTAATTAAATATTGAAATTATATTTCAATAGAAAGATTTAATTAAAGAGAATACACTTAAATTTATTTCAATGTTCGTTGTGTTAGTTTAGTAAATTAAAATTTTAAAATATAAATGAATTAATGAACTGAATACTGAAAATATTTAGGGATTAAGATCAAAACAAGAGAATTGTTATTTATTTTAATAAAAACGGACACAAGAAACCAATTATTTCATTTCATCTCACACATCAGAGTATAATCAATTTTTTATGCAACTCTCAAAAAAGTTAATATTTACGTCCATGAAATTAATATTTTTTGTACAATAATGCTTTATTTTATGTTGCTATTAGCGATGTCTCTTAATACTTGTTTATGTGATTAGTAATTAAATGAAATAAAGCCAGACTTTATCAATAAAATAATTGATGTTTTTTTTAAATGATTTCATTGTTGCTTCATAAATAATAGTTCTTAGGTTAAAACTTCGCTGCGCTCGAACAATTCGAATTCCACTACGAATTGCAAGCTAACTTTTATTGTAACTATGATTAATTAATTTATTAATGGGGTAGGTGGCTCAGTGGTATCGAGTCGGCCTGTGGTTCATGACAACCCTAGTTCGATCCCCACAGCCGACAAACAATTTTCACCAAATTAAACCTACCCTTCCACTAACATCTTTGGAGGCTGTGATTTGACGGCTGGTAACCGCACTTCACGCGAAGAAATATATCACCTACCGAGATCTGCTTGCGGTAGAGTGCCACACCCAGTAATGGGTAAAAGGCGTGATGATATATTTATTTATTTTAGAGATGGGCGAATATCAAATTTCTCGAATTCGAATATCGAATACGAATATTAATCAGATCTCGAATATTCGAGGTACTCGAATATTCGAATACTCCTAAAAGTTAATTTATTTACTATTCATAATTATTTAATTATGTCCTTTTCATTATTTGAATGAAATTGTTAAGATAAAATAAAATTAAAACAAAAAGTACAAACAAAAAAGAAAAGGAAAAGACGAAAACTTCAAATTTAAAGTGAAACCTGAAACGTACGGGCGAAAAACAAATTTGAAATATAGTACGTCTTCATGGTCTTGAAAAAAAATATCTTTGTTATTAATAACTTCAACAGGCGCGGTGGCCGAGCGTGTTAAGGCACATCTCTTAACATACTATGACGTCACCCGAACCAAGGTTCGTCAGTTCGAATCCGCCTGTCGACAATGTGTGATTTGTCGTAAAATATAAAATATAGCTACATGTATTTATCACAATCGGGCGCTATAAACTAGTCACTTATACGCCTTAAATAATGTAGCATTTGACTATGAAAACCGGCAGTACGGCAGTGTAAAAACTGCGGCTCGGTGTGTCCGGTAGGCCCAGGCCCGATTTGGGCTGTAGCGCCACAGATGATGATGATGATGATGAACTTCAAAGTATTGTAATAGCTTTAAGTTTATGTACAAATGATAAAGAAAAACATAGTCAAAAATTGAGGTCAACCTATGGCGCGATATTCGAGGTATTCGAGTTTTCGCTATACTGACGTTAATATTCGAATATCGAATAATGTCAATATTCGCGGCATTCGACTATTCGCGGATGATATTCGCCCATCTCTAATTTATTTATTTATGATTAATTTCTTATTATATAAATAAATGAATAACATAAATTTCAAATTGGTATTTGAGTAATGTAGTTTCGTGCAGTTATTTAATTTTGTGAATAGGTAAAGCCATGGAGGCAGTATAATGAATTTGATGAAATTTTTCAGGCCATTGAGTAGAAAAAAGTGATTAAAATTCCAGTGATTAATCTGAGGGTGATATCGAATAAATAGCTCGTGACGATTATCAAGCGTCAGTCGGGTAAAATTCCGATACGTGAATGCAATGAAGTAATGAATGCGTTAGACAATGCACAAACCGCGATATATCATCTGAAATGGCCGGCGCTCAGTCCTCACTTAATAATCCAATATGGCCCTCTCCTCACTAAAAGCATAGTTGCTTGAATAGTCGGAATTTACATTTCGGCTTGATGGGCGGCAAAAGGGAATTTGAAAAGGGATTCGAGGCCATTACCAAATTAACCTTTACAATGACAGCTTAAATTTAATATGTATGACATACTACATGGCGAAGGTTAAATCACACCAGATTCAGCTGCATTATGAATGGGAGTGAGGCGGTAATGCCCGCGTAATCCGCACTAGAATTACTGCAACACTTAGGTAAACACTAGCGGACCACGGACCGCCAAAACTGATCCATGCTACATATTTTAATGTGATCTTATTGCCAACAATATGTCAGATTGCAGTTTAAAGTTTTTTATCCACAATAAACTCATAATATGCATTTATTTGTGCTCATTGCAACTGTATAAAGGGACCAATTATACACTAGTGGAATAAAGTAATTTTAATCCACTGTTAAAAGAATGAAGGAATAATGCACAGAAATCAGTCAAATTTATTGAATTACTTATTAATATTAACGTTTATATTAAAACTTAAATCATTGTTCGTTTTATCTAATTTGATGTTCTCTTTCCAA
The DNA here is from genome assembly GCA_947425015.1 of Pterostichus niger. Classification (NCBI taxonomy): domain Eukaryota; kingdom Metazoa; phylum Arthropoda; class Insecta; order Coleoptera; family Carabidae; genus Pterostichus; species Pterostichus niger. The sequence goes on from OX380341.1 coordinate 36,281,551, forward strand.
AACGACTGGTTTTTTCGGTTTGTATCCCTTACATTCACTCTTCAAATAAGTTGTCAGCTTGCTATATTTTGAAATATCTATATTTTCGTTAACTTTTATAGTAGCCTTCAACATGGAATACTTAGACCACGCTAATGAAACCGCATAATTTTTCTTGATTTTATAGAAATATGAAAGCATGACTTCTTCATTTATTACCCTTACTCTCAGTTTTTCTCTCCAACTCTAAATTCAGTAAACTCTTTTTATACAATTCCTTAGACTTTGCTGGCAATAAACGCCGAGTTGCTTCAAAAACTTCTGCAGGAATAGAGTAAATTTCTTCCATTTTTCATCAAATTCATACATTTTTTCAATGTAACAAACGATAAACAAACATCCTGTCATAGCAACAAATGCCACAGTAAACCATTTTTTTGACAGCACGTATCTAGAATTTGATTAATTAAGAAATTATATTTTGTAAAATGAATTAATTTTGAATAAAAGTTTTAATTGTGGATAAAACGTTATATTGTATTCGTGTTTTAGTTGCGCATTATCCACTCAACTTCGTTCGCACATTTAAATAATCTTTCGTGGATAAAACATCACCTAAAACACTTATACAATAAATAACTATTATTGTTTACCGGCTGTCATACACTCAATTTATATGTTATCAGCAGAGTATAACATTTGTTAGGCAATGTACAAAATTATTAAAAAATAAATAAATATATCATCACATCTTTTACCCATTACTGGGTGTGGCACTCTGCTGTAAGCAGATCTCGGTAAGTGATATATTTCTTCGCGTGAAGTACGGTTACTAGCCGTCAAATCACGGCCCTCAAAGATGTTAGTGGAGAGGGAGCCACAGGGGTAGATTTAATTTGGTGAAAATTGTTTGTCGGCTGTGGGGATCGAACCAGGGTTCTCCACAGGCTGACTCGATACCACTGAGCCACCTACCCCATAAAAAAATAATTAATAAAATTATTAAAGCAAAAATTGTAATTATATTAGAACTTCAGACAAACAAATCCTAAGCTCGTAGAACAAGAGTTTGTTGAATTAAAAAAAAACCAGTTTTTAAACATTGTTGGTGACATGTAGACAAGTGGATCTCCTTGTACTATTACTAAGATTAAGTTCCTGTTGTGCATCGCAATAAATATATATATATATATATCATTTTAATTTATTCGGTAAAAGCTCCGATTAGTTTCCAAGTTCGAAAAAAAGCTTTCAAACTTTAAATGAATACCATCCCTTCATGAAAATATAAAAAGTAGTATCAAGTATACATCTCAATCTACTTAGTTTGTAAATGAAGATCATCAACGTTGAATTATTTAATTCCACGCAGGTCGCAAAAAATTGGAATTTTTAATATAAGCCCCGAATGAGTAGATTTCGTCTTTCGATGAAATTAAGACGGGAGTTCGCGGTGGCGCTTATGCTTTCATCGGATATCGATTGAGGGTGGTTGGAGGCGGAGCGGCCGCCAATAATGTCGGTGGGACTTAATAAATGACTCGAAGACAGATTCTTGCGGCGGCGGTGCAGAGGTCACACGGTGTCTGCGGCGAGCGACTCTACTACCGGGATTCTGCACCCCCACCTCTTACAATCATTGTTCATCCTAAACCGATTCAGCCTTCTATTATCTGCTGCTAGTTTCATGCTCATTACTGCCTTGATTGGCCTAAACGTATTGTTTCTGATTCCAAATCATTATTACAAGAGTAGCAGAATTAATAAATTAGTTAGTCACTCCTTAATCGGCTGTTTATACTAGTTGAATGTACTGGATTTATAAGTATTATATAGTTGACAACCCGTCTATCGTTGGTTAATAATTTAAATTTTTTGAAAAATCATGAGCATTCGCCGGGATTTGAACCCAGAATCTTTCACTCGCTAGGTGACTGCTCTACCACTTGAGCTACAACTAAATATATGCACGAAAAATCATGAGTATAAAATTCGCCGAGTATTTGTAGCTCAAGTGGTAGAGCAGTCACCTAGCGAGTGAAAGGTTCTGGGTTCAAATCCCGGCGAATGCTCATGATTTTTCAAAAAAATTAAAGTTCTGGATTTATAGTTATCATTTACATCAACTGTATTTAAAATGTGGGCTGGACTTCATGGGAAGTCGCAAATAATGTAGGAGGGTCGCCGGGTGCTATCTAGATATGAAAACAAACATGGATTACAAGCTTAAAAGCAAAATAGAATTAATTCTACAAAATATTATATCAACATACCAAAGTTCCTAAGAAATTATACCAAAGTTTTTATTGACAAGTATATCCTTTACTAATTTCTGAAATTCCGGTTCGAGTTAATAAATTATTTCTTACTCTCACACAAAATTAAAGATACTGGTACCCCATCATATCTCCATGATAAACTTAAATTTAAAAATTATGAATACGGTCTACGAGCTAGAGATTTATATGTTGTTCCTTCATTCTCCAAATCTAAATTCAAATGTTCATTTTCTTATCTAGCACCAACTCTGTATAACACTATTCCAGATAACTTCAAGTCTCTGTCGTTAAGTTCATTTAAATATCATATTAAGATGTTATTTATTTAATATGCACTTTTTGTCTAACTTATTTTATTTATTTTATTTGTTTAATACAATTTTTTGAAATGATGCAATTTATTTAAATGTATTCTGTTGTATTGTATTTTATTTGTTTATTTTTTCTATTTTGTACTCTGTACTCATTATATTCATTAGGTACATTTTCTTTATAATTTTTGTAATCTTATGTACGTGCTTGGGTGGAAGAACAGCCTTTGGCTGCACCCCGCCTTTGACATGTGTCAATAAAGTCATTATTATTATTATTATTATTATTTTTATAACGCATATTATAAAATTAGCTTCTTACAAACTTAAAATGTAATCAAACTGAAAGTTTGAAAACTTATAGTATAATTGGGATTTTATTTCTGTTATGCAATGTAATTAATTTATAAGATATTCTGATGAGAATGAAATAAATTTGCTGCTGTAGAAAGTGTGACATACAAGTAGAGAGTGGTACAAATCAGCAGGTGTGTAAAGCCCCGCCATTGTCATGTCGGAGGTCGACATTCACCCTCGCCCGGAAAAGCATTCTTCCCGGATTTATCTTTGCGGCCCCGGAGCCAGCTCTAGTTTCACTAGTACCGGACATGCATGTAGCTCGTGCAGAATACTCCGGACTCAACATTCCCCATATACACTTGCCTCCATAGCCGCCGTGATTTAAACGCAAGGAACGTCTTGGAAGATGTGCGCTCGCTTCTGTTTTTTCAGCTCTAGATTGAAACGTGGCTGTTTTTGGTGATTTATTTTATTAAGACTTGCGAGCTACTTGAAATTAGTAACACGTTCTATTTCAAATTACATACTCGAGGTTGTCTGCACAGAGCAGAGTGTAGAGTACCTCAGCCAGCTAGATTCAATATTGAAGTGTGGAAGCTTTAGATGCAGTGGATGCAATGCAATGTGTATTTCTATAATTTATGGGGTAGATGGCTCAGTGGTATCGAGTCGGCCTGTGGATCTTGAGAACCCTGATTCGATCCCCACAGGCGACAAAACAATTTTCACCAATTTAAAAAATCTACCCCTGTGGCTCCCTCTCTACTAATATCTTTGAGGGCCGTGATTTGACGGCTGGTAACCGCACTTCACGCGACAAAAATTTATCACTTACCGAGATCTGCTTAGGCAGAGTGCCACACCCAGTAATGGGTACAAGGCGTGATGATATATTTATTTTATTTATTTAATTTGATTGGAAACCAATTATTTATTATAGTTTATATTTGCAATAAGTAAGACTTGAAAAGAAACTCTTTCTAGGTGGGCTTCATAATCCCCAGATATTCACGTGAGTATAATGACGAAGATGACAATGAAGTTATTATTAAGTGTGCATTCTCAAGGCTAATGGTGGTGACCTGATTATCTAAATTTTTAAAATATAACGAATGGTAATCCTAACGATGAAAACATGAGTGACATTTATAAAATATTATCGATTTTTAAGCGAATCGCGTATTATATTTAAGAAGAGAATATGAATACAACAGGCGCGGTGGCCGAGCGTGTTAAGGCACATCTCTTAACATATTGTGACGTCACCCGAACCAAGGTTCGTCAGTTCGAATCCGCCTGTCGAAAATGTGTGATTTGTCGTAAAATATAAAAAAATACAGTTACATGTATTTATCACACTCGGGCGCTATAAGCTAGTCACTTATACGTCTTAAATAATGTAGCATTCGACTAGGAAAATCGGCAGTACGGCAGTGTAAAACCTGCGGCTCGGTGTGTCCGGTAGGCCCAGGCTCGATTTGGGCTGTAGCGCCACAGATGATGATGATGATAAACAAATTATATAAAATAATGGGGTAGGTGGCTCAGTGGTATCGAGTCGGCCTGTGGATCTTGAGAACCCTGGTTCGATTCCCACAGACGACAAACAATTTTCACCAATTTAAATATACCCCTGTGGCTCCCCTCTACTAATATCTTTGGGAGCCGTAATTTGACGGCTGGTAACCGCATTTCGCGAGAAAAAATATATCACTTACCGAGATCTGCTTAGGCAGAGTGCCACAACCAGTAATGGGAAAAAGGCGTGATGATATATTATTATTATTATATTATAAAATACATTTTTAAAATTTAAAATATAAAATTCAGCTACATGTATTTATCACACTCGGGCGCTATAAGCTAGTCACTTATATGTCTTAAATAATGTAGCATTCGACTAGGAAAATCGGCAGTACGGCAGTGTAAAACCTGCGGCTCGGTGTGTCCGGTAGGCCCAGGCCCGATTTGGACTGTAGCGCCACAGATGATGATGATGATGATGATATTTTATTGATGATTGCAAATATTAAATTAAAATCTTTATTACTTTTCATAGATTATTTAGTATAAGTAAATAGACAAATTAAATATAATAGATGAGATATGAAAATGTGTACACAATGAATTATATTTTGATAATAATACAAATGACAGTACAGATCAAAAACAATTGACTTAACAAAACGTTTTCAGTTGTCAGTGAAATAAAAACGCATCTCATTGTCACCAGCACTCGTTGTTCACATGTACCTCAATATTGAAAAATAGCAATGGCGCGCTTGCAGTGCATCCTGGTGGCAATAAAGCCAGTTATCTCACCGGTTCCTGAAAAATAATGATCGATGCTCGAACATAACCGGTATCTATTGTTATCTGGACGGTGCGGATCGCGGAATATCCGCACTATCCTCCTATCCTCCCGGGGCAGTTATGCTGATTAAGTGTCGACGTGCGGACAGATACAAAATGAATTGTGTTTGCTTCATGGCTAACGCGACCGATTGATAATTTCAGAATGCGATAAATACCTGACTGTATTGCCGTTGTGATGTATGTACAAGAGAAATTGCGGCGACGCATTGCATAAATAAATTGCGATCAAAACATAGCTTCCAAAATATTACTAGAATATTAGTATATATTGGAAAAATCAGGGTGGCGATTCAAGTAACATTAATAAATTCCCTGACTTTTCCCTGATTAAGTAACAAAATTCCCTGACTTCTAGAATATTGACTTATTTATGAATTTATGGTTACATTTCATATATTATATCATATATTGTAATATAATTTATTTTTTTTATTAAATTTATAGTAAAAGCAAAATCAATTTGTGTTTCTAAACAGGCAAAGACACAACCTTAAATATTGCATACAGAAAAAACATAGCGCGGTAGAAACGTTAGACAAAACAATACAGTTTTCAATTAGTAAACATCCTTCGGTTATATTTTCATAGATGGCGGTTCTCACTCTTAAGAAGCAATAAAGGGTATTTGTTGCCAATAAAATCTAAAAATAACTAAATACATTTTGAAATAAAAGTTTGTAGTTATTTTTCTAAAATTAAATTAAAAAATTTAAAGAACAAAAAACTTTTTTCCCTGACATGGAATAAAATTCCCTGACTTTTCCCTGACTTTTCCCTGACTTTTCCAGAAATATAAAATTCCCTGACTTTTCCCGGTTTTCCCGGTTTTCCAGGTTAGTCGCCACCCTGAAAAATACAATTTATACCGTTGAAGAACTTTAGAATATTATTTTAGAGATGAGAATTTATTCATATGTTTTCAGGAAGAAAACGTCTAAATAATTTTTCTTAAAATGATTTTTTTGGTAATATAAAATTAATTGCGGGATAAATATGATGAATAAGGACAAGCGTATGATTCTTGATTTTAAAATCATTGGTTAGATTTTTCGAGTGTTTACCTGCAATTGTGTGGAGATCACCTTCAAAAACAAGCATAGACGGATGCTCCCTTCCTTTCTTATCTTTTTGATTCATTTTCTGTTTTTACTATAGAGTGTCCAACTGCAATTATATGGAATTCTATTTCAAAAACAAGCGCAGGGAGATACTCCCTTCCTTGCTCATCTTTTTTACTTCATTTTCAGTTTTTACTATACAGTGTGTAACTGCAATTGTGTTAAATGTATTTTTAAACAAGCGCAGGTGATGCTGCCTTCATTTCTTATAGATTCGTTGTTAGAGAAGTGGGCGTAAGTGAAGATTTACGAAACAGGTGTACAGGAGCGAATGGATGGATGTTTGTTGCGTGATGATGGATTTTGGTTGTGAGGAAAGAAAGAGTTCGTATGGAGGAAGTGTTAATGTGGTCAAAACGAGTATCGTGTGTCAGGATGAGAATGTTGACGGGTTCGTGCTACCCCATTTAATGGGATATAACGTGATGTTACGTATGTATGTATGTTAAAAAATTGTACAATATTGACAGATAAAATCGCAGTTTAAAATAAAATATTTAATTCTCATTTGTCCTACAGCGAATGTTGACTTATTATTTCAATAAAACTAGAGTAGATATTGTTTACTCACTGCTAGATAAATATAATCAAATGATCCTTTTTGTTGTTCGAGTAGTTATTAGACAAACATTTCCGAATGAACGCCAATATTTTTAATGTAGTAAAAGCAATAAAAAATATTGATTTCCCATTACTGCCCTCAAAAACAATTACGCCAGTGTATACCAATTTATGATCATATTTGTTGGCCATTGGATGTTACATATAATAGGTAATATTTGGAAAGTTGTTTAAATGTACCGACTCGTAAAAACGGACCATTTTGTAGGGTTTAATTCATGTAATACCAAAACATTTTTCTGGTTTCGCGTTTTTTCTATAAACTTTTAAGTATTTTTTTAATAATGTTATGTCTCCGTTAATCTATTATTAGAACGTAAAAACAAGAATATCATATTTTTCTCCCTGCTTGCATGTATAAAGTTTTTAATACGATCGTACCAAAGTAATGAATAAAAATACTCCAGAGAAAAGAACTTCATGAATAATTATAATTCAGGAGTAATCAAAGGACGCGACCTATTGATTTTCAATGAATTTTATATTAGTGGATATTGAACTTTACATATTTGTTTTCTATCTATGGAAAATAACTAAAATTAGAAACGCAAAATAGTATGTTAAGACTAAAGTTAATTTATATTATGACAGAAAAATTCTAATGACGCCTGGATTCGAACCAGGGACCTTCCGCATACCGGGCAGAGATGCTAACCGCTACCCCACGTCACCTGTGTCCGAAATATGGCATTAACTGAATTTTTCTGTCACAGTGTCTAAGCGTAGCTTCGTTCCGAGAGACTCCTATATAGGCATTGACAACAGGGTTCGTCTACAATGACACAGTTTTTGAATATAAGGGAATCATACCCAAGCTTAGAGCTAATATTATTAAGTTGTGTGATTATTAAAGGTAATCATACCTGTAGTTTTTGACTAAAGTTAATTTATATTATGACAGAAAAATTCTAATAACGCCTGGATTCGAACCAGGGACCTTCCGCATACCGGTATGTTAAGCATCAAGGGAGGGAAACAAGCGATTATTCCCGCGTGTTTGCCAACTTCACACAAGGGATAATCGCGCCCTCCCGTGAAGCATATTGTACTTTTCGTAACAAGTGCACAAAAATTCCTGTCTTATCGGGACAAATGTCAAATATGGGTTGCGTAACTAGTTACCTAGGAAACGCCGCAAACAGCTAATAATCGTAGTCTCTAGGGAGAGAAACATCTCCTAGGGAGAGAAACATGCTACCTAGGGAGAGAAACATCCTACCTAGGGAGAGAGACAATGTTTCTCTCTCTAAGAGAGAAAAGCAGTGTTTCTCTCTCTAAAATTAGGGAATAAGAACGTGTTTCTTGTGCATGTGTTACGAAAAATTTAATTGTTCACTGTTTGACTTTTGTTGGAAATAGTTGTCCTAAAATGTTTAGATCTGGGTTACGGCTTAAGAGTAATTTAGAGGCATAAAAGTTATCGCCATATTATTAACAAATAAAAAAAGTTGTTTACATACAAACTAAGTAATGAAATCTGTAAAATGAACTTGCAATGAAATGAACCATTCCAACCATCTGTGGTGATGTTTAAATCGCAGTTAAAACCGACAAGAATCTTATCCAGATTTGACTAAGTTCTAAATGAGGCTAAAACTGATGAACTGATATAAAATTAGTGGTGCGCACTAGTCCGCCTCGACGCCGCGAGGAAATCAAAAAGCAATTTCACTCACGTGCTAATTCAGTTAGCGCGGCGTCGAGTTATCGAAGCGGTTTTCGCTCATTGTGGCAATTTTGCAGTACAATTGAGTTGCAGTTTACTGTGAGTTTCCACAGTACTTGACTCGATTGTCAATAGATATTGTTTTACACTTCAGGATAGAGGAGCATTGCTACCACTACAACGGCACAAAGCAACACCATATAAACAATGTGCTATTTGCAGACACAACTTTGATAATAGCTTTTGTTACTTGCTCGACTCAAGCAAATCCAAAAGCCTTGATCTGATAACAGATAGTGCCTTCAAATGAGTAGCGAGGTATGATGATAGTACATTTTTACTTCCTTGTACGAAGTAAAGGAAGTATTGTAATCGCAAAAATTTTCGGTTCTCAGATTTCAACGGAAATAGGTATTTTGGCCCTCCCTGAATCCATTTTGACTAATTTCGTAGTACCGTCTGTACGTACGTATGTATGTACGTACGTATGTATCTCGCATAACTCAAAAACGGTAAGTCGTAGAAAATTTAAACTTTATATTTAGGACTGTTATAACATCTAGTTGTGCACCTCCCATTTTGGTCATTATATAACTTCCAGAAGTGCTACTTTCCTTGAAGCCTATAATAGATTTTCATGAAAAATTATATTCAAATATAATTTAAAACTTTCCACATTTGGTATATAAGACTACTATATCAATGGAAATAACATAATAGATTTTGGTTGAAATAGACTAACCGGAAGCGACACATTACATGAAGCTGCTAACAGTTTTCCATGAAAAAAATGGTATTATTTTAATTTTAGAAATAAATGCTACAAAGAGAATTAAATTCTGCGTCTAGCACATTAAGAATTTTTAAATTAGCCTGTAGCATAAGCGAGATATCTAAATTTAAATATTATTTATATATATTTAAAAAAAATTAAGTTTGCTACGGATTAGAACAAAAAATAAAAAATAAAAGATTTAATGTCAAATATGTGCAATTAAAAAAATATCTATAGTTTAATACGCGTACAAGGAAGTCATGTGGTGTCCACATCAGATTTTTATATTTCGCTTGACAAAGATACGAGTAAATAAGAAAAGAATGGCGATGAGATTCTTTCTGACATAAACGAAATTCCTGAATTAATTCTGTGAGATATCATGAACGTAGTGAAGTTCTCTGGGACGTGGAATCCCAAAAGACAAATTACAAAACATACAGGAAAGAAAGCGGCTCCAAAAATCTCTCTTAACGACATAACCTCATCAGCGAAACAGAAATAAATGGATTTGTTAGGGCACAGGGAAGTGGGCTCCGACATTTGCAGAACGTACAGGGCCGGATCTATGTACGTTCAAGCTTCAAGAGAGAAATGGGCGCAAGTCGCGAAATACAAAATGTTCCACGAAAACTAGGCCGTCCAAGCAATCTCCAATATACCTACACTTATTACTTCCTTGTACAAAGTAAAGGAAGTATTGTAATCGCGAAAATTATCGTTTCTCAGATTTCAACGGAAATAGGTATTTTGGCCCTCCCTGAATCCATTTTGACTAATTTCGTCGTGCCGTCTGTACGTATGTACGTATCTCGCATAACTCAAAAACGGTAAGCCGTAGAAAATTGAAACTGGACTGTTATAACATCTAGTTGTGCACCTCCCTTTTTGGTCATTATACAACTACCAAAAGTGGTACTTTACTTGAAGCATATAATAGTTTTTCATGAAAAACTATATTCAAATATAATTTAAAACTTTCCAAATTTGGTATATAAGACTACTATATTAATGGAAATAACATAATAGATTTTAGTTAAAATAGACTAACTGGAAGTGACACATTACATGAAGCTGCTAACAGTTTTCCTTAAAAGAAATGGTATTATTTTAATTTTAGAAATAAATGCTGCAAATAAAGTTTTAGAGAAATAAATTCTGCGTCTATCACATTAAGAATTTTTTAATTAGCCTTTTGCCTAAGGGAGATATCTAAATTTAAATATTATATTTTTGAAGGTGGCTCAGTGGTATCGAATCGGCCTGTGGATCTTGAGAACCCTGGTTCGATCCCCACAGCCGACAAACAATTTTCACCAATTTAAAAAATCTACCTCTGTGGCTCCTCCACCACTAATATCTTTGGAGGCCGTGATTTGACGGCAGGTAACCGCACTTCACGCGAAAAAATATATCACTTACCGAGATCTGCGTAGGCAGAGTGCCACACCCAGTGATGGGTAAAAGGCGTGATGATATATTTTATTTTTTTATTTTTGTTTGTTTGTTTGTTTTTTTATTAAGTTTGCTATGGATTAGAACAAAAATAAAAGATTTAATGTCAAATATGTGCAATTCAAAAAATATCTATAGTTTAATACGCGTACATGGAAGTCATGTGGTGTCCACATCAGATTTTTCTAGATACTGAAAAACATAATCGATACATATTTGTATTGCATAGTTTTCTTGTTACATTGTTCGAAAATATTTAGTGGAGGAGACAAAATTGAGAGTTGAAATTGAGCCCCGGTATGAAAATGATAGTTTGTATTTGATTCCGGTCCTGGAAACATTGAACGCAGAGTCACGTAACACGAGTGGATTAGATGAATTATTAATTTCCCGGCGAGCATATTTCGTGCGACACAAGAAGTGAAAAGCGCGGCCGTCAGTTGCAGGTCGTCGCGACGCTGGCGTTGCTGGCTGCTGCATCGCATTACTCCGCTCTGAAATGAATGCACTCGAACTGTGACCGCAGCGTCCTCGTCTCGAACGTCGTTCTTTAATAACACTCGCTGTACTTATTCACTAAACTTTTATTCGCAACGAGAATGGAAATGTTTTCATAAAATATAAACGCATGAAAATATTATAAGTAGGTAGGTGTGATTTGGTGTATTACTGAATAGCAACGTATTCATTCGTGTTTCACGTTCCGTGAACATAATGCAATTTTTATGGAAATTTTATATGAAAATGTCTCTATTAACGCAATGAAAAGTTTAATTTCGTTGTCGGAGTTGTAGTGAATAGAAAAGCGTTTGTCGTTGAGCTTACATAATAAATGTATTGGATTAGTGAAGTTAAATATTATACTCTAGCTTTTCCACCTTACAAATTTATTAAATTGCATTTTTCAGTAATCATTTTGTATTTACGAAGTCCGACAATTTTGTTCGAGAACTCACTCTATCAAGCTTAATGAAAATATGGATTTATATTAGAGATGGGCGAATATCATCCGCGAATAGTCGAATGCCGCGAATATTGACATTATTCGATATTCGAGATTTTCGAATATTAACGTCAGTATAGCAAACATTCGAATACCTCGAATATCGCGCCATATGTTGACCTCAATTTTAGACTATGTTTTTCTTTATCATTTGTACATAAACTTAAAGCTATTACAATATTTTTAAGTTATTTTGAATTTAAGGTGGATCAACTACTAAGGTTATTACCACTTTTAAGTTATTAATAACAAAGATATTTTGTTTCAAAACCATGAAGACGTACCATATTTCAAATTTGTTTTTCGCCAACATCAGCCCGTACGTTTCAGGTTTCACTTTAAATTTGAAGTTTTCGTCTTTTCTTTTTGGTTTGTACTTTTATTTTAATTTTATTTTATCTTAACAATTTCATTCAAATAATGAAAAGGACATATTTAAATTATTATTAATAATAAATAAACTAACTTTTAGGAGTATACGAATATTCGAGTACCTCGAATATTCGAGATCTGATTAATGTTCGTATTCGCTATTCGAATTCGAGAAATTTTATATTCGCCCATCTCTAATTTATATGACACATACATGCCTACAATAACATCAATAATCAAATAGGGGTAGCATAAACCTCTCAAGCATTCACAGAACTTCCACTCATCAAATATTTTCAAATGTAATACTCCGAGAGCTTGAAAATTATCGGATATTTCCCGATTGTTTCGTTCCGTAGCAACGATTGAGATAAGTTTTGCTTAAAAAAATTTTTGAGCAAAACTTATCTCAATCGATGCTACGCAGGGAAACAAGAGGGAAATACCCGATTAATTTTCAAGCTCAAGGGGTATTCGGCAGATTATTTTTTCAACTCCAAATTAGGAGCATAGGTTACAACTATCAGAAAAATGATTGTTTATCACCTAGCAACCTAGCCGGGAAATTTTCGAAAAATTATCGATATAATTTAAACCTAGTTGTACCACGTGATGTTAAATGCCACGCTCTTATTGGCCGAAATTGGGGTTGAAAAAATAATCAAATGTAATACTCCGAGAGCTTGAAAATTATCGGGTATTGCCAGATTGTTTCGTTCCGTAGCAACGATTGAGATAAGTTTTGCTTTAAAAAATCCCGAGCGCGAAGCGCCTAGCAACCTAGCCGGGAAATTATCGAAAAATTATCGATATAATTTAGACCTAGTTGTACCACGTGATGTTAAATGCCACGCTCTTATTGGTCGAAATTGGGGTTGAAAAAATAATCATCTTAATACACCTTGCATCAATTACATTCATAATTTTCTCCATACAAGTTCATTTACTTTCATTCAACGTATGTTCCATATGGTCAAATCATCTTAACTTAGTTCCGCTCACTCCTCTAATAACGAATCTAAATGGGCGCAATTTGTCTGTCTATTATATATAAATCAAATGAAAGAAGTATCTTCGTGAAATAGTATTAGCTACTATTTGAGTTTTTCGTGAATACATTGTCTGTCCTCTCAATCTTAGTTGGAATTGACATAAGCGTAATTTAAATATAAATTGAGTGGTTCGTAAACTCGGTTTGCTGAAATTTTTAAAGTTCACTTAAGTAAAACAAAGCTCGCATACCATTTCACTGAATTACGAAGTACTCGTTGAAACAGATGAGTTTAAGTTCTACTTTTTATGAAAACGAATCGCTCAATATACTTTTCAGTAAAATGGTTTTAGACTAACCAAGACATTTACGAATTTTACGTAAGAATATTAAATTCTTAAGTGCATATACTATATACGTTACTTGTGTCTATCAAGTAATACTTCGTGGCGTCAATTTATATATATATATATATATATATATATATATATATATATATATATATATATATATATATATATATATATCGCAATTTAAATAAAACAACAAAGACAAAATTAATTGTCTTTGAATGCTCACTTAGTGAAACTATCTTTAATAATAAAATATAAAACTAAACACTTGTCTAAGTCTCACGAAATTCACCTTATGAGGGCATCGTCAGAGGCTGGCCAGCACAGTTAGTAACCATAGACGCGTTTCGCTCTTAATTAGAAATAATTAAAAAAATGAAATTGCTTAAAATTGCATGAAAATTTGCTTATAAGTCAATTTGGACCCGGGGAATTCAATGCCGTTAAGCGCATATCTTGTTTAGTTTTCGAGATATACGCTCTGGAAAAGCTAGATTTTTTCAGATTTTCTACTTTTCCGAAGCTATATCTTAAAATCTAAGCTAAATATGAAATTGCGATCAACGCCATTGAATTTCCCGTGCTTCAATTAACTTTTAAGCTAATTTTTAGCCATTTTTAATTTTTTCAAATTTTCGCCAAAAAATGGCAAAACCCAGTTTTTTAACATTTTTTCGAAAACTAGAAGACATATGCACATGACCATTTTTCCATTGGATTCAGTGGGTCAAAATACATATGTATGTAAATTTTCGTTACAATAATCCTACGATTAAGGATTTTCGGGAAAATTGAATTAAAATCTGAAAAAACCAAAGGGGTACCCCTTAGGAAATAATTAAAAAAATGAAATTGTTTTAAATTGCATGAAAATTTGTTTATAAGTCAATTCGGACGCGGGGAATTCAATGCCGTTGAGCGCAGCTTCATATCTTATTTAGTTTTCGAGATAAACGCTCTGGAAAAGCTAGATTCTTCATTTTTTTGAGATTTTCTACTTTTCCGTAGCTATATCTTAAAATCTAAGCTAAATATGAATTTGCGATGCTTCAATTAACTTTTAAGCTAATTTTTAGCCATTTTTAATTTGTTCAAATTTTCGCCAAAAAATGGCAAAAACCAGTTTTTTAACATTTTCTCTAAAACTAGAAGATATATGCACTTGAACATTTTTCCATTGGATTATAAATTCTATTAAAAATTTCTGAAAATAGAAATATAAATTCTATTAAAAATTTCTGAAACTGGACTCAAATAAATGAACATTTACTTGAAAATTGTCTATACCCCAAAAAAAACATTAAATAATGCGAATTTTGCAATTATTACTAAAACTTCGACTGATAGCAACATTTTGACAACAGATTCGTGATCAGAATCATCAATTTCATAGGAAAACATATCCTACATGTCTATTTTACGCTAACTGGCGACACAATAGAATTATTTTGCTATACCCCTATTTTCCTGTAGGCTTAAAACTTCAACCGCTCGGTGGCACGGGTTAATCATCAAAAAACACTGAATTCTTTTGGGAAACTCATTTTTTTTGGAATGTCTGGCGATCTAGGGGGGTCCAGAAGAATATTCGAAGGTCGCCCAAATAACGGACACCCTAATATATATATATATATATATATATATATATATAAATATATTTCTGTTGTGCAGAGTAAAAGCAGAAGAAATAATTTATCTCGTAACTAAATGTAATATGAAAGGGCTCGCTTGCTCTAAACGAGCTTCACTATAGAAACGAAACATGAAATCAACATAAATAAAAACTTATATGTTTCAAAGAACTCGCCATGTTTTAAAGATACTCGTACATATCCATAAAGCGAACGGCAACGCTATGCATATTCACTTGTACTCGTACTAGGTACAAAGATAAACTTAATGCATATTCTAACATTTAGCTAACAAGCACAAAGCAGGAAAAAAGAATGAAAAGTTACCAACCCCTGTTATTTACAAGCGTATGCTCTGTTTCCACCCTTATTAAAATTCCTGAAGATATGAATTTATTTATTTTCATTAAAATTTAATTATCATTTATGGTGATTTTCTGCTGTGATTATTTTCAAGTCCAGAACAATTTCAGGCATATTCGTTAATGAAATACACAAAAATTTTCATTTACATTTCTGAAATATTTAAATATATCATTAATTAAAAATATACACAATGCCATTCTTTTCATAAAATTAGCCCGAAGCCCTGAACATATAATAATTTTGAAATTCAAATGAAGCGCTTGCCTCGTTCATTTTTACATGCATACGCCCCTGGCCCAGTCAGAACAGAATTTAGGACAAAATTTATAGGGTGGGCAAGATCTAAAATACCGAAACATTTCTGCATCAAATATTTATGTTTCTACGATTGCTATGAAAAATTGACAATTACGCTCTCATTTGTCATTGTAAAGTTGACGTTTTCTGTGGAACAATCGAAAAATATCTTTTTTGCGCGTCTCCAATGGCAACGCGCGAAAAAGATTATAAATGCGCGCTTATTTCAATAGTTACCAGGGATACAAACAAAACAGAAACTTGTCATATTGACATTTGACAGTACGGTTTTATTTTCAGTACGTATACGTTTTTTAATAATTTAAGATGCAATCGTAGAAAAAATGATGTGTGTATCACGAGCGTAAAGTGTCTTTGTTCCTCTTACACTATTGCAGCTCCACCTTCGGCTCGCGCTGCAATCACCGTGCTCGAGTAACAAAGAATCACTTTACGCTCTTAATACACAAATAACTATTACATTAATGCGGTTACGAGTAAAAACTATCAAACTAATGACAAAAATGCAGATATTTATTTATGATTTGTTTCACGGATTTTGTCATTCATTTTACATTGTTACATTTTATTTAATTTCGTATTGCCACCTAGAATAATTGAATAAGAATAAATTCTGACATTTCTCAATTACCTTATTTAATTCGATTTTTTTTTATATACATTTATGACAAGTAATACATCGCTGAAAAGAAAAAAATGGCGGTTTTTATTTTAATAAAATAATTCTAGGTTCCCATTTGAAAAATAAAAGTTGATAGTCGTATAATGTAAACCTGACTTTATAAAAAATTTCTATATGTGTCATAAAATAGTATATATAATATACTAAAACTTCCATATGAAGCAAATTTGTCTATTTCTTATAATAAAAAAGTTAAGGAAGGGTTCGTCTTCCCAGAATCACCCTGTATTTTATTTGAACAATTATTGTCTAAAGTAATTAAGAATCGTGTAATGGCAGAAAATACAATACAGATCTTTTGAAATTGAATATACTGTAGCAATTGTAGCGGTGGTGAAACAGCGACGCCCATTTCCGTTTCCAATGTTAATTACTATTTATACATGATAAAAAACAAAACATTGTGGCACTTGCAATTATAATAAAGTTTAGTGGAAATGGTAACATGTATCACGCATCGAAGAAGCTTGGTGGCTGGCACGTGAACTTCTGTGGAAATGTGTCATTTCGTGACAAAACTGTGCGCTAGGGTTGAAACATTTCAACGCTGTTAAATGCGCCCCGTCGATGTTATCTACTTCACTTTGGTTGAGCTTTAATCCATTTTCTATGTAATGTTTCAAATACGGTTAAATTTATTTTTATTTTCATTTAAAATTATGAAATGCAATATAAAACCTCGCTATACAAATAAATGTATAGGAGATTATGAAGTTATATGAGGCTGAATTTTATCCTGTTCACATCAAAATGATATGAGCATACATGTATATGAATTAAATAACGCTGATGAAATATAAATGTTTTCATAAATTTTCATTTTATAATTTTCACATGTGTTAATACTTGATATATGAGAATCTACAAAATAAAATTTAAAAAAATATCAGTACCTACTCCATTTATACGCTCTAATGTAGCAAATTGAAACATGTATCTATGTATGTAGATTTGTCGTATTTTTCAGTAAAACTTGGCATTAATGTAACCTTTTTTACCTGCGCCCTAAAAACCCTTTAAACAAAAAACCACCAAACATAACAAAGCCCGGAATCCTTGACGCATTATATTTTAATTTCACAAGCCAACTTATTTTCATTATCTCTCTCCGGTGTTCGCACTTGCAAACCCACAAACTGGGGTCCACATCCAGGTGAGATGCAGGTAGTCTTATTGAAATCTATGTAGAGTGCGGCAGATCTCATCACCTACTAGGTTTCATTAATTGTGAGTTCGAATAATAAAGATACGAAATATCCACATTGTATAATGGTCATCAAATATTCATATTTGAATGGTTGTCGATGATAAGATATTGACAGCTGTTGTTTTTTTGTTCAGTTGGTTTTATTGATTGTGTATGGTTTATGCATTTCAGCGTTCATTTGTTAATCTGTCAGATTTAATACAACAGTTGGCTCTTTAGTTGAAATTTAAATTTCCACAGTTGTTTTTTAAATGGACGATTTATTGAAATGGTATATTTCATGGAATGATATGCCAGAAACAGATTCTTCTGTTGTTGTTTTTTACTTCCTTGTACGAAGTAAAGGAAGTATTGTAATCGGAAAAATTTTCGGTTCTCAGATTTCAGTGGAAATACGCATTATGGCCTTCCCTGAATCCATTTTGACTAGTGACGTCTGTACGTACGTTTGTATCTCACATAACTCAAAAATGGTAAGCCGTAGAAAGTATTTAGGACTGTTATAACATCTAGTTGTGCACCTCCCTTTTTGGTCATTATATAACTGCCGGAAGTGGTACTTTACTTGAAGCATATAATAGATTTTCATGAAAAACTATATTCAAATATTAGTTAAAACTTTTCAAATTTGGTATATAAGATATCAATGGAAATAACATAATAGATTTTGGTTAAAATAGACTAACCGGAAGTGACACATTATATGAAGCTGCTAACAGTTTTCCTTGAAAAAATGGTATTATTTTAATTTTAGAAATAAATGCTGCAAATAAAAGTTTTAGAAAAATGAATTCTGCGTCTAGCACATTAAGAATTTTTAAAATAGCCTTTTCCATAAGCGAGGTATCTAAATTTAAATATTATATATTTTTAGTTTTTTTTTTAAATTAAGTTTATGGAACAAAAAATTAAAAAATAAAAGATTTGATGTCAAATATGTGCAATTAAAAAATATCTATAGTTTAATACGCGTACAAGGAAGTCATGTGGTGTCCACATTATCCCTATAGTTTACCTTCCCTAAAACCTTTGTAGATCTCATTTCACGTGCAATAATATATATCATTTACTGAGATCTGCTACCGTGGAATATCGCATACAATAATAGATAAAAGGCGTGATGATATATTTATTTTAGTTGTAATAGTAAATAGGTCATAGTATGATAACTTATTTATTTCACAAATGTAGTATTTATTTTCAGAGTATTATACTTATTGATATTATAAATAGTTCTTATGTGAGTGGTTAGTAAAACGACATGGTAATAAAGGGAAAAGATATCAATCTGATATAAAATAATAAGTAGGGAAAACATGGACTCACATTTCCTAAAGAACGAAATCATTGTTTTAAAGTAGGAAACTAGCATTTGTAAAAACAACTTCGAATCGATTTCCACACATACATGCTCGCAGCGCGTACATAATAAGGTTTGCTGTGCTGCAACGGCAGTAGTTCTACTACATAATTTTCAAATACATAATACTTGAAAGCAAGACCTCAAATCCGTGTATAACATTCTATAATTTATTTTTATGGATCTTCTCTCTTTTTCAGTGAGTAAATAAATACTGTGGCGAAATACGACGTATGCGGCCATAATTTTACTAAATTTAAATTAGGTAAATGATAATTATAATAATTCATTTAATGTTCTATAGTAAAATGTATTAATTTTGAGTATATATAAACCAATCTTCATATGTCGCCACTATAGTTGATTCAGTCACTGTATTCTCCGCTAAATATTAGGAAGGTATCTACCAAACAGTCACGTTTAAACATATTCTTTGATTTCAAAGTAATTATAAATTTGAGGGAATTATTATTTTATGAGACAGTATAAAAATATTCCAATTTCGACAATAGATAGAATTAAATTCATATAATTGAGTAAATATTTCTAGAGAAATAGCATTGTGAGTTAGAAAGTTAATCGAATTTAGAATGCACAACCGAGGAGTAATTGCATAAATGTATGAAATTGGATTGAAGCTCACATGCACTCATGTTAGTTTATGATGAAACTAGAAATTAGTTGTTTGTGTTGTTGGACTCATTTCACTGTGAACTCTACATTCAACTCACTGAAACTCTCATTTAAAATAACAATAATAAACTGTTTATTATTATATTACAGCCGTACATTGTTCTATTATCTTAAATAGCAGAATATTATACGTTTAAATATATCTCAAATACCATTCTGATATTATTACGAGTACTATATCCTTCATAAATAATAAACAGTTTATGTACTCAAGTAAATATATAAACTAAATTCAGAATATGGAAACAATAGTTTTGATTGTATGTGTTTATCAAGAGTAATAGTATTCGACTTCTGATTTGAACAAGCAAGAAAACTATGTGTTTTAAAATAAAAATAAATCAGAGAACTGAGATGTCGCATGCTATTTGACAAGTTCACGAGACAAATAAAATAATTCTATGTCAGATTGACAGCATAAAACAGATTTACTTGGTAACGAGATTTTACCCTATAATAGTATGTTATGCATCAAGGGAGGAAAACAAGCGTTCGGTTACGTCTCGGTTTGCCAACTTCACACAAGGGATACTCGCGCCCTCCCGTGAAGCATATTATACTTTTCGTAACAAATAAAAAAATAAATAAATAAATATATCATCACGCCTTTTACCCATCGCTGAGTGTGACACTCTGCCTAAACAGATCTCGGTAAGTGATATATTTTTTCGCGTGAAATGCGGTTACCAGCCGTCAAATCACGGCCCCCAAAGATGTTAGTGGAGGGGGAGCCACAGGGATAGATTTTTTTAAATTGGTGAAAATTGTTTGTCGGCTGTGGGAATCGAACCAGGGTTCTCATGATCCACAGGCCGACTCGATACCACTGAGCCACTACCCCATTTTTTTTTTCGTAATGAATGCATCAAGGGATAATCGCGCCCTCCCGTGAAGCATATTATACTTTTCGTAACAAGTGCACAAAAATTACTGTCTTATCGGGACAAATGCCAAATATGGGTTGCGTTAGTAGTTACCTAGAAAACGCCGCAAACAGCTAATAATCGTAGTCTCTAGGGAGAGAAACATGCTACCTAGGGAGAGAAACATCCTACCTAGGGAGAGAAACATTATGTTTCTTTTCCTAGGGGAGAAAAGCAGTGTTTCTCTCTCTAAAATTAGGGAATAAGAACCTGTTTCTTGTGCATGTGTTACGAAAAATTGTGTTTATTGGTTAAGAAGTTTCTAATCATAGTGGTGCATCAATAAAAACACAATGTATAGTATATTTATCTTTGTTAAACATTGCTTCATTATTTTAGACAAAAAATATACATACATAACATCACGCTAGATCCCATTAAATGGGGTATCACGAACCCGTCACCATTCTCATACTGACACACGATACTCGTTTCGACCACATTAACACTTCCTCCATACGAACTCTTTCTTTCCTCACAACCAAAATCCATCATCACGCAACAAACATTCATCCATTCGCTCCTGTACACCTGTTTCGTACGTCTTCACTTACGCCCACTTCTCTAACAACGAATCTATAAGAAATGAAGGCAGCATCGCAAAAAATATTGAAATGAAAAATGTAGAAATCAATATTCTATTATCTTTATTACTATGGGTTAAAATAATTTAGAATCGTTTGATGGAGAAAATTAAAGATAATTTAAAAGTACGAGTAATATCTCCATCCACTTGGGACACATTGCATGGATTTAAACTAAATATGAATAATTTTTCTTCGCACATTTGTAACGTTAATAAGACCATCCATTTATTTACATTTTAAACAAAATGCGCTGTTTAAAAATGATGGCAATAAATAATAAAAATAATATCTTCGAACCAAATAATTCTCATAAACAATATTTCACCCGACATTCATATGACTAGCAGCGTAGAAAAACCACAAAAAAATAAAAGATTATTATGAAACGGACGAAAATTTCTCAGTTACACTGAACGTATAAATGTACTTGCATTTATTTCAATTATTCTTTAGCATCTAGCATTCTGAGCGACGGTAGTGTCGGTAGCGCTGGTGGCGTCGCCGCGAACTACGACGGCGTCGTAGTGCTTTGATACGCGCGTTGCTAATAAATATATAATGCGGGCGGCGGAGGTCTGTAGCTCTGCTCTCAGATACAAGAATAATAAAGTTGTTGCAGAGTCGGCGCTGCCCGCACCCGACTGCACAGATGCCATTAGGTGTCCAAATGCACTGCTACGTGTCTGACCAATGCTGACAGCTCCACGGTATGGTTGCTACTACTTCACATGATACTAACAACAACATGAAATTGGTTTACATACAGTTCTACAATTTCACATATAATCTATTAAAATAATATACAGGGTGTTTCAGGACTAGTGTAACAAACTTTAACAGCTTATTCCTGAGATCATTTTGAGCCAAAAATGTCATATGAACATAGGTCCTATTCCTTCTAGTTACCAAAATACAAAAGGTTGAAGTTCTATAAATAACACGAAATTTTCAAATTTTTGTAATCAAGATACTTTCGGAAAACGAGAGTTTTATTGAAAAGTCATACCTTATTTGTCTTAATTAATTTTATTTATTAATATTAACGAATACGATTTAGAGAACAAAACATAAAATGACACAATTAAATAGACACAGAACAACATAACCAAACATGGAATAGGTTAACACAATATGAAATAAGATAACAAATTTTAAAAAAAATTACAGCTAGTGTTCAAAATGAGCGCCTTGAACTCGTATGCATGTTAATATTAATAAATAAAATTAATTTAAGACAAATAAGGTATGACTTTTCAATAAAACTCTTGTTTTCCGAACGTATCTTGATTACAAAAATTTGAAAATTTCGTGTTATTTATAGAACTTCAACCTCTTGTATTTTGGTAACAAGAAGGAATATGAACTATGTTCATATGACATTTTTTGCTCAAAATGACCGCAGGAATAAGCTGTTAAAGTTTGTTACACTAGTCCTGAAACACCCTGTATAGGCAGTTGTAAACTATGGCAACGCAGTAGATTCAGAAACCAGAGACAGAGCGACTGAATGATTGATAGTAATAAAATTTAAAAAAAATACATACATACATACATAAATCACGGTATATCCCATTAAATGGGGTAGCACGAACCCAGAAAAATACATTTGATTGTAGATGAACCAGAAACAAAAACACAGAAAATTTTTTTGATTGTGTCACCGCAAAAATTGTGCTCGTTTTATTGGTCGTTAAATTCGTCGGTGTCCGACATTTTTATTATAAATGTGCGAAGTCTAGAAATACTAACTTCGTGTCTAAACAAAATATGCTTCAGATAACATGAGAAGATAAGCAATTAAGGAGCATATTCTTTCATTACAACTTTTCTATAAAGTATAAAGTACAGGCAGAAATCACAAAAATATATTTGGGTAGTTTTCTAACGAGACCGCTAGCACCATCTATTGACAACTTACGAACTATATTCGTAGGTGAATATCTTGGAATTGGGGAATTTAATCAAAAAATACTTCAAATAAATGTGACAGAGAAATAAAAAACTAAGAAGTTTCGTTTGAACTCTTTTTCAATTCATCCATTAATTAAAGAAATAATTGCAACTGTATTTATTACCTAAATACAAGATTATTTTAAATATAAGGGCTTTAATAAAAAATTATTATAATCCAAATAGCCAGAAAATCACAAAATGAACTCTTGGTAGAAATCTTTTTTCTAGTTGTCATGGATATTGCTTTCCTTTTCCTTAAAATTTAATTTTAAGCTGCGTTCAAAACGATATTATTGCAGAATACATACATACATAACATCACGCTATATCCCATTAAATGGGGTAGCACGAACCCGTCAACATTCTCATCCTGACACACGATACTCGTTTCGACCACATAAACACTTCCTCCATACGAACTATTTCCTTCCTCACAACCAAAATCCATCATCACGCAACAAACATTCATCCATTCGCCCCTGTACACCTGTTTCGTAAATCTTCACTTACGCCCACTTCTCTAACAACGAATCTATAAGAAATGAAGGCAGCATTGCCTGCGCTTGTTTAAAAATACATTTAATACAATTGCAGTTACACACTGTACAGTAAAAACTGAAAATGAAGAAAAAAAGATGAGATTAGGATGCAAAATGTAATTGTCTATAACTTTTATTTGGTATTGGAAAACTTATTGCTCATGTTAATCTCTTACTGCCCAGTTTTCGTGGAATATTCTGTATGACTTCACAAAGTTACTAAAGATATGAAATATTCTTATCATTAAGAAAAGTAAGGTATGCATATAAAACATGGAAACAATGCAATTTTTTCAGCACTCAACTGAAGCAGCCGGCATTTAGTCCAAGGGGGCGTATGTATCCAATTATTAGATGATGAATTTTTAAAACGGTTCTTGCACAAAGGAAACATCAACAACATTCGGGCCGCATACAAGATTAAACACGGCGAGTCCTTCTTAGTCCTTCGAGGGTCGCCGGACACAACGTTCTCGTCCCTGACTCGTCCTTTCGATATCCGCTTCCTGCCCAGTCAAACGAACACGCCGTTCATTTGTAATTCCCTTTGCTTTAGATCCTTTTTTATGTAATTGTCGAAATTACGCTTTGAATATTTAATACCCTACCCGAATGCCGTGTTATCCTGTTATCTCAGTCACCAGTGAATTTTAAGAACATAAAACTTTCGCTCAAAATTACTTTTAAGATTTCTACATTTATTATTTATACAGAATTGAATATTGAGAAAGATGCTCTCATATCATCAGAAAGTTATGATTAAACGATTTCTTTTTTAAAGAGAATAATAATGAACTTTAGCAAAACCTAAACTCATCTCTAAATAAAATATAATCAATGAAGCATCTTCGGATACATTCACGTTTCGAGCAAAGATTCTTAAAGCACACAATAGCTTGCAATCCGCAAATACTCTTTTTAAAATTTCCCAATTAATGCACCCATCCCTGGATAATATACTACCCACTCAGTCACTCTTCTCAGATACTAAACACTTATTCATACCCTTTCCCTACTTTATTTTAGAGCTGTAGAAGAGTGCAAACCTTTTTGCAAATATCTAATTGGTTAAGACGGTGTTCTGGAACAAACAGCAGTGCATTGCCTGTGAAATAATATGTTGTATTTGTTTGAAGTAGAAGCTGGCACTATATCTCGTATTTCTATTTCAATTTGAGGTGGTGCAGTATCGTTGTTTACGTGGCTGATGTTTTCGGGTAGCAAATGGAAAAGTCAACGTTGAATTATTGAAGGCTGCTGGGATGTATATCGCGCGTGGCGCGTGGTGCGAGGGCTAAGCCGGGCACGGATCATGGAGTAAATCCCACCTGACTGATACACTCCGTCGCGACGGCTATGCTCATTCAATGCAGTGTATCGACGCTCGCTGATGACTTTCATATTTCTTTCATTTTGGTCGACGGCAAGATGTCGTCAGCAACGGAAACATGGTATTGAAGTTGCGGATTTCATATCAACTTGCCAACCGGCGTTCTTTTATTTTATTCAATTCTGAAGACGTTTCGCAAACTCCGGATTTTTTATTATGTTATAAACGGAGATGTTTTATATTACCATAAATCTATAAAGAATGTCTACATAAAGTATTGCTACTTATTTATTTACTCGATCCAATCAGACCCGACCAGATTATTTCTTTTAATTATACCGGGAGTTTTTTTTATCAGTAAAACATAGGGATATGTCATTACCATAGTTACAATTACAAAGTTTGACAGCAATGCATTAGAGCGTTTATTTTAAAAGTAAACATAGGGAAAATAACATATTCAACAATGCATTGAAATGTAATAGTCTATTATAATAAAAGAAACATTTTAAGTTTAAACAAATTAAATGAATTTTAATTACTTTAAATTACATTAGTATAAATAGAAATTTTAATATAATAATTTAATTTCAAAATTACCCCCATTAACCTACAGGGTTCGTAAATATCATGGTATTTATAATAAATATCAAAATATCTGATATATAGGATATATATCAGATAAATATAACTTTTTGGATATTTATTTTTTAATTTTAGTTTTTGTACACATTTAGAAAAACTGAAAAATTCGAAAAATTTCACTTTTCCGGAGGCTATATCTCAAAAACTAAACAAGATATGGAAATGCGCTCAACGGCGTTGAATTCCCCGTGTCCGAATTGACTTATAAGCAAATTTTCATTCAATTTTATGCAATTTAATATTTTTAATTATTTCCTAAGGGGTACCCCTTTGGTTTTTTCAGATTTTAATTAAATTTTCCCAAAAATCCTTAATCGTAGGATTATTAAAACGAAAATTTACATACATATGTATTTTGACCCACTGAATCCAGTGGTGCAATCTTCAAATGCATATGACTTCTGGTTTTCGAGAAAATGTTAAAAAACCGCTTTTTGCGATTTTTTTGGCGGAAAATAGAAAAAAAATAAAAATCGCTGAAACTATGTTTATAAGTTAACTGAAGCACGAGAAAATTAATGCCGTTGACCGCGTTTTAATATCACATTTAGTTTTCGAGATATAGCCTTGGAAAAGTAGAAAAACTGAAAAATTCGAAAAATTTCACTTTTCCGGAGGCTATATCTCAAAAACTAAACAAGATATGGAAATGCGCTCAACGGCGTTGAATTCCCCGTGTCCGAATTGACTTATAAGCAAATTTTCATACAATTTTATGCAATTTAATATTTTTAATTATTTCCTAAGGGGTACCCCTTTGGTTTTTCAGATTTTAATTCAATTTTCCCAAAAATCCTTAATCGTAGGAT
This sequence comes from Pterostichus niger, assembly GCA_947425015.1. Classification (NCBI taxonomy): domain Eukaryota; kingdom Metazoa; phylum Arthropoda; class Insecta; order Coleoptera; family Carabidae; genus Pterostichus; species Pterostichus niger. The sequence goes on from OX380341.1 coordinate 36,308,193, forward strand.
TATTAAAACGAAAATTTACATACATATGTATTTTGACCCACTGAATCCAGTGGTGCAATCTTCAAATGCATATGACTTCTGGGTTTCGAGAAAATGTTAAAAAACCGCTTTTTGCGATTTTTTTGGCGGAAAATTGAAAAAAATAAAAATCGCTGAAACTATGTTTATAAGTTAACTGAAGCACGAGAAAATTAATGCCGTTGAGCGCGTTTTCATATCACATTTAGTTTTTGAGATATAGCCTCGGAAAAGTAGAAGAACTGAAAAATTCGAAAAATTTCACTTCTCCGGAGGCTATATCTCAAAAACTATTTGATATTTTTATATAATGGATATATATCATTGCAAAAATATGACGATATATATCAAAATAAATATCATGATATATATCGATCGATATATATATCTTCGAACCCTGCCTGTGAACAATAGCTTAAACGATTATAAAATGAATTTATAACATGATTTATTTGCTCTGGAGGAATCTCATGCGATGCAACACTAATTCTACGTTTTAGTTGTTCTACGCTCATTCTATGACCATTATAAAATTTATTTTTTAAATGACCCCAAAGAAAGAAATCATTTGGCGCAAGATCTGGTGACCTTGCAGGCCACTCCGCTTCTCCACCTCGTCCTAACCATCGTTGGGGGAATATCCGGTGCAGATAATTAATCGTACATTTTGAATATAATGCGGGGAGCACCATCCTGTTGGAACCACACTTCCTCAATATTTAAATTATTTATTGCCGGGATTACTCTTCCTTGTAACAATTCTAAATAATTTTCCCCATTTAAATTTCCATTTATATAAAAACGCCCCACTATTTGATCTCCAATTAACCCGGCCTGATTTTGAAAGAGGACAGTTTTATTATTTTGACAACTATAGATGACAGCAATGTTATTTTCCCTATGTTTACTTTTGCTGTCAAACTTTTTAACTGTAACTATGGTAATGACATATCCCTATGTTTACTGATAAAAAAATTCCCGGTATTTACCTAACCAATTGTAATGTAAAATGCATTCATTAAATTTCTGTCCTCCAATTTCACGTTGCATAGGTCTAAATCATCTCATCTGATACATGCTAAAAATAAAATAATAGTGTGCTTTAAATTTTGTTGTTTGTAATGATGCATTAAGGTGAACAATTCGGCGGTGACGCCTGTACAAAAGCTATCAATAGCTGGTGTAATTTGCGGTGATGTGGGTAATGGAATCGGAAGTTGTAGGACTAATGCATCTCGGCGCTCTACCGCCATGACGTTGCTCCACACCACGGGGTGATTGTTTCACACCGCACGCAAATGAGAAAAGAATAAAGCCGTCGTGACGTTGCACGCGCTCCCGGTGACATTCAAACAACCTGGATTAGTGCAGATTGTGCACGGCTTCATCACGACGGAAAATTATACTAATTTCTACTAAAAATATCCCACGCAATCTGAAAGCAACTTGTTGTTTGCCACCGTCTCGCAAAGGTTCACAAACCGACTTGCTTTCATATTGTTTTCAATGAATAGTCATTTATTTAATTGTTACAACAGGAATTTAACCCCAATTAGAATAAAAATAAATAAATCAATATATCATCACGCCTTATACCCATTACTGGGTGTGGCACTCTTCCGTAGCAGATCTCGGTAAGTGATATATTTCTTCGCGTGAAGTGTGGTTACCAGCTGTCAAATCACGGCCCACAAAGATGTTAGTAGAGGGGGAGCCACAGGGGTAGATTTAAATTGGTGAAAATTATTTGTCGCCAATTAGAGTACATGGACCCTATAGCTTTTAATGGAATCCGAACCATTTTACAAGTATATATATATATATATATAAACAGGGTGTTTCACAACTCGGAGCAAAAAATTAAAGGGTATATTCTGTACGACGTGCTGATCATGAAACAAAAAGATTTTTTTTTAATCGCAGAACTATTTTCCATGTTTCCCAGTCCAAAATTTTTCGTTGCCACTGCCACTGGGAGGATGATTATGTTAAAGTTATTAATTAAATTCTATTATAAATAACTGCTTATAATTGAATTGTGTAATTATTCTTTCGTAGTTGATACCTACTTCATTGTTTGTGTTTAATAGGAAAGCGAATCCAGTGCATTACTACAAAAAATATTTTAGGTTAACAACCCTTAATTTTTCGAATTTAAAAAAAATCTTTTTGTTTCATGATCAGCACGTCGTACAGAATATACCCTTTAATTTTTTGCTCTATATATATATATATATATATATATATATATATATATATATAATTTAACATGAACTATAGCACTAAAACCACGGCCTTTTGCTCAACTAATAAACGTAAGTTTTCACTGGATTTTGATTACCTAATAATGAATGACGGCGATAATTGTTAATGATATTTTAAATTTATAAAACGTATAGATTTATTAAAAACTAGAGAAATCAAAAACATAAAAATTAATGTAATAAATGAGAATTGAATCCTACAGCTTAGAATAATTAAATAATAATAAATATTTATGTTAAATTTAACTTCCCATATTAATCACAGCGTGAATCCACGCATGAAATTTATATATAGCGTGTATTTTGCATGATACATTAACACACATTAACTCATGAAATAAAATTGTTAACTCCTGTGGTTTCATTTTTCATTTATAAAAATGATGAAATAACTGAATTAACATAACAACTGATATGGAAATAATTTCGCATGAATGGTTTTTAAATATACCATCTGTTTTTAATACAATCTTGGTTGCTCGTTAACATTAAATAAATTAAATGGTATAAAAATTATAAATAATATAAATAAATATATCATCACGCCTTTTGCCCATTACTGGGTGTGGCACTCTGCCTAAACAGATCTAGGTAAGTGATAAGATATTAGTGGAGGGGGAGCCACAGGGGTAGATTTAAATTGGTGAAAATTGTTTGTCGCCTGTGGAGATCGAACTAAGGTTCTCAAGATCTACAAGTCGACTCGATACCACAGAGCCACCTACCCCATAATAATTGATCGAACGATAGAGGTCCAGATTGCTACTCTGCACAGGAATTTAATTCTAATTATAGAACAGGGGACCTACACCAAAGAAGAAATTAAAACCATTTAGATTTAAATGTTGCGCTTTCTGCGATGCAAGATAATACAACTGCAGTTTGTAACCACATGATTGAAAGTGAGTATTATTTGTGTGTGATCCAACTATTTATTTGTGGTTTGTATTTGTAAGCATCGAGCCTGGGCTAATTCCAATGAATGTAATTAAAGTAAACAGTACTGCAAGTACTATTATTATAGTGTAACTAACAAATACAATGTTCTGTTTTATAGTCCGTGGGATCTGGATGGTATTTTAAGGGGTGGAGAAAGAATTCGAATGAAATATAAAACAGTAATTAGATTTCTTGAAATTTATGAAATTTAAAGTTATGTAGGAAATAATATGAAACATTTATGTCGAAAATGAGAATTTATGTGAATGTTCCGATTCACAAAAAAGAATTGGAACGTCAGAGAGAAATTTATTACATGAGTTTAGACAATTTGGAAATTCTTGTAGTGGTTCGTCCACGTTTTATCCGGGCACATTCTGTGCTTGCAATTCTTTCCATAGGAAATTTGATTAGAGTGGAACTGAAGAGATCAGACGTTTGAGCCGTGACAGTGGCAGTGTTGGCAACCGTGCCAATGGAATCAAATGTACATAGAAGAGAGAATAGCTCATTTAATTGGTTTCGACATTCGTCAATCGCTATTTATTGTGTTGGCTGACGTCGAAACCAATCAGCCACGTACGGACAACGTTCTGCCGTACAGTTGTTGAGAGAGAGATGTTGCGATGAAGTTGGGGCTGTTTACCCACCCTGCACGTGGACGCTACTCTTTGAGGGATGAGATGGTATATTCCCAAGCTCTACTTTACAATTTAATAACATAAGAACAAATATATAAAATAAATAAATAAATATATCATCACGCCTTTTACCTATTACTGGGTGTGGCAGGGATAGATTTAAATTGGTGAAAATTGTTTGTCGGCTGTGGGGATCGTACCAGGGTTCTTAAGATCCACAGGCCGACTCGATACCACTGAGCCACCTACCCCATATAAGAACAAATTAACCTCTTTTTAATTGAATCTGAATTATTATAACGCAGCTGAAGTCAAATGAAATCTGCAATTACAGAGTTTCTTACATGAAATGAAGAATGGAACTCCAAGGATTATATTGCATAATGCATATGGGATAATTAAACCAATTTTTTTTAAAGTTCTACGAAATATTAATAATAATAAATAAAACTAAACTACAAATAGGTAAAAAAAAAAACAAGTAATCAAATACGAAGTCAAGAAGCAAACAAACAATTATAATTTTCATTTGAAGTATTGAAGAATGCAAAAGATATTAAAATGTAATTTCCATCCAAATAATTATAGTTACCTCTTCGGTCTGATCTTATCTTATTTTCTTCCAACTATGGTCATAAATGTATTTTTCCCAAACTAATTGTACTTACATCTGTTTTCAATCATGTATCTCCCACTTCTTGTGTCAGAATTCTTGTGTATACTATTTATAAGTCTTACTCTAATGTACAAATTCATTCATATCTTGTTCACATGATGATGGTCTAGTCGATCGAAATACGTATTGTACAATAAAGTTTACATTATTTGAAACTAACCTAGTGTTTTTTAATTTAATTTTATATTAGTCCGTCTTCAGTTTTCTGGAATATATTTTAGTTCTGCGATAAAGTTTAGATTGGATAAACGGGAAGAACAATTTCAAGAAGACCTAAAGAACATACACGTTCCATCGACCGAATTATCCAGATAAACCTTCTATTGCTCAGCATGCAATACAATTTCAACACAAGATTAAATTTGAAAACACAAAATATGAATAATTGTGGTGGCTGTGAATTGAATACAATTTGGCTTCTGCTGATCACGACATTCTAATTGCTTGTTTACTTGTTTGTTACTTAGTTATAGTTACGTTATAAATAAATATTAAAAATAGTTATCTATAAATGCATCGTTTCAGTTTGAGGATAGGTAGAGGTTGTGAATACATGTCCGGGCTTTTGCCCGGCGGAACTCCTCGACCGGCGCGTCGAGCGCACCAAAGGGCTCTTGATCAATTAGAGCGGCCTCGTGTTCTGTAACCGCAAACGTGACCCAAGAGCAAAGATGGTTTTTGCAGGCGCTCCGCAACCGCCGCCGCCATGCTAACATCGGCCCGTGACAATTCCACATGCACCACCACCACTGATCGAATTAGACGAGTGTTCACGGACGTTCACAGCTCGCACTTCGCGGTTATGAGATTGTCCGAGATATTTCAACCACTTTCTGTTTACTCTGCGAATTACCATGCACAAGAATTGTGAGTTCAGGACTCCGCAGCACTACGACCTACTTCACAAGCGATGTTTTCAAATACTTTATTTATTTCTATTGCCTTTACAAACATATTTAACATTCACAGACAGATTCATAAAGATGATTTCATTCCGTACATTGGTGTATGATAAATGTGAGATTGGGAAGAATGTTGTTTGGTCATGTAGAACGTATGTCGAATGACAGATTGGAGAAACAGGTGTATGTTGGTGAAATTGAGGGTGAAAGTTTGCGTGGACGTCCTAGGAACAAATGGATCAATATGATTGAAGGGTTGTTGCGTGAGCGAAAGATTCTGAGCGTGAAGAATAAACGAGCTTGTTTGAAAAGAATTATGAATGTGGTTGAAGCAAAAGTGGTGTGTCAGGATAGGAATGTTTGGCGAAAATTAATTGCGGGATAAATATGATGAATAAGGACAAGCGTATGATTCTTGATTTTAGATTCATTGGTTAGATTTTTTGAGTGTTTACCTGCAATTGTGTGGAGTTTACCTTCAAAAATAAGCGCAGGGAGATGCTCCCTACCTGTCTTATCTTTTTGATTCATTTTCTGTTTTTACTATAGTGTGTCCAACTGCAATTGTGTGGAATTCAGTTTCAAAAACTAGCGCAGAAAAATACTCTCTTCTTTTCCTCATCTTTTTTTCTTCATATTCAGTTTTTACTATACAGTGTGTAACTGCAATTGTGTTAAATGTATTTTTAAACAAGCGCAGGCGATGCTGCCTTCATTCCTTATAGATTCGTTGTTAGAGAAGTGGGCGTAAGTGAAGATTTACGAAACAGGTGTACAGGAGCGAATGGATGAATGTTTGTTGCGTGTTGATGGATTTTGGTTGTGAGAAAAGAAAGAGTTCGCATGGAGGAAGTGTTAATGTGGTCGAAACGAGTATCGTGTGTCAGGATGAGAATGTTGACGGGTTCGTGCTACCCCATTTAATGGGATATAGCGTGATGTTATGTATGTATGTATGTATTTCATTCCGTATTGCACAACAACACTGCCATTGGAAACAGAGTTAGAATTAGAACTATAAATGCTATTAGGGGCAAAGCAGTTTCATGAATTTACCTGTAAATTATTTCAGCTAATCTAATTCCAATTACAGATTTCAAATAGACGCATACCCGATAAAAAATATATATATTTTATGAGATAAAAGTGTTTAGTTAGCAAAACTGAAACGTTTATATATATAATTCGTTTTAGTGTAGAGTGCATATGATATACAAGAGGAAATACATCAAACGAAAAATTGTACATTTTACCTAGGATTTTGAATGTAACATAGAGAAATATAAATTCAGCTATCACTGCTTTTTATTGGTATATCTAGCTTTCTAAAAATAAATGTACGGAAGTAAAACTAATAATGAATAAAATAGTATTAAAAACGGGATTTCCAGCACACTCCTGTGTCTTTGCTTGTCATGTTACGAATTCTTTTTCATTTTCTGTGACGATTTGAGTTTCACGGGAGCCCTTGTTTTGCATTATGGATCATATCTTTGTCTTTCAGAAATTTTATTTCCCGAAGGCAGTCTTTATTGAATAAATCAGTAGATAAAACAGCAAAAATATGTGCAGCTGAGTGTTCCGAGGACGGACGATATAATTTCAAGACTGTTAAAAATGTATGCTATCTTATGCGGAATTACATCTTGTATTATTCCGTGAACTGCTCGACTGCAGCCAGTGGAAATGCGAGCAGAAATGTATACGATGGAGTTAGATACCTGCTGGTCTGCTGCACCAGACACTTGCAAAATTTAATTACATTTATCTTAAATTATTTCTTTCCTTTCAAAAACACTTCAATCTAAATAAATTAGATGTTTGTGTAAATGACTCAAACAGACATTTATCATTTTAGAAAGATATCTGACAAATAAACGATAAAATACTGTGTATCATCAAATGGACTACGATCCTTTCAAACATTCATTAAACATTTATTTCACCAAAAAATAAATTAATTGCTCTCATTTGGAATCTTACCTTCATGCAACAATTCTTTAATCATATCTATTCATTTATTGCTTAGTCGTTCAGCCAATCTCTCATTACTTTTGTGTTCATCATACACATTTTGTGTTTGGATATAAAAGTTATTTGTAAGTATGATATTTTGTTTATGAGATATACATACATACAGGATGACCCATTTTAAGAGATCCAGTGGAATATCTCGACAAATATGTGTCTTACAAAAAAATGTTTCGAATAAAAGTTTGATGGTTCGAAAGGGGCCATCTAATCCACTGGTCATTACTCCTCCCCCACCCCCAGGGGGTGAGGGAGGGGGTAACTTTGATATCGTAAATGGGAACCCCTACTTTTTATTACATATTCGGATTCTACGTAAAAAAATATGAAGGTTTTATTCGAACAATCATTTAGTTTTCCGGACAGTTCGTACACGAACTGGATTTCGCGAACTGAAATGTGGGGATTCAAATGAACCATCGCCAAAACGGTAATCATCCGCGGATTCATACGATAATCATCGATGGTGTTCCGCCTTCGTTGACGTCGAATGATTCCTCTTCTACACCTTGATTCAATCCGACGAATCACTGCATGATTTGGATGGCGTTGACGGTGGCGAAATCGTCTTCGGTATAACTCTGCAGCTCTTCGGTAAGAACCCCGACATTCTCCCAAGACAAGGAGAATATCCACCTTTTCATTCGGTGAATATTCGGCCATTCCGGATTGTCAGATAATGCAATTATCCCTTCACGACTCGCCGCATTTCGTGTACGAACTGTCCGGAAAACTAAATGATTGTTCGAATAAAACCTTCATATTTTTTTACGTAGAATCCGAATATGTAATAAAAAGTAGGGGTTCCCATTTAAGATATCAAAGTTACCCCCCTCCCTCGCCCCCTGAAGGTGGGGGAGGAGTAATGACCAGTGGATCAGATGGCCCCTTTCGAACCATCAAACTTTTATTCGAAACATTTTTTTGTAAGACACATATTTGTCGAGATATTCCACTGGATCTCTTAAAATGGGTCATCCTGTATATTGTTTTTGTAATACATGCACAAGAAACACGTTCTTATTCCCTAATTTTAGAAAGAGAAACATTGCAAACATTATGTTTCTCTCCCAAGGTAGGATGTTTCTCTCCCTAGGTAGCATGTTTCTCTCCCTAGAGACTACAATTATTAGCTGTTTGCGGTGTTTCCTAGGTAACTAGTTACACAACCCATATTTGACATTTGTCCCGATAAGACGGTAATTTTTGTGCATTTGTTACGAAAAGTATAATATGCTTCACGGGAGGGCACGATTATCCTTTTGTGTGAAGTTGGCAAACCTCGACTTCAGCTCGAACTTTCGGCCCTCGTTTACGTCTCGGTTTGCCAACGCGGGAATAATCGCTTGTTTCCTTCCCTTGATGCATAACATACTATTTCACTACTTTATCAAAAAGTAATATATGGAGAAATAAATTAGAAATTTTGATGAAATTTATTATTGTTATTTGAATAGCACAAATGTAAAATCATATTGTTATTTTCGAGTTGCCATATATATGGCTTTACTTTCCTTCCCTAGAGATGAAAAATATACATTCTTCTCTAGGGATTAAACATATAACTTTCTTCTCTCGATTGAAGGAATAAAATTATACTTTCTCACAAAGCCGTAAAAAAATACATTTCTTCCGAGTATCGTCAAAGAAGTTTTCCCCTTAGGAAAGATTTTACTGAATCTTTTAAATTAGAATGAACTATTTGTAGTTTTTCGTGATATTTTCCTTGCGAATTTGCTTAACTAATTATTCTGCTAGCAGTTTTTCCTGCTTCAAACAAACTAATGTCAATAAAAGAACATGTTTACACTATAACACAAATATTGCCTCAACCTCAGTCCACACATTGTCACGTCCGTAATAGTTTTCACAAACACTTTCGTATTTTCCTTAGAGTTTCCACATTGCAGTTTTCCGTATTTATATAATTTAACATGATTGTGATGACTTCTAGGTTGCAGTGATTTTTATTTAGGGTGTGCTGGTAACATGATATAAATTTGAAGTAATAGGGTTGTTTTGTCTTCCTGCAGTTTAGCAGTACATAATGGAACAATTGAAATTCATTGGGTGGAGTTGAACGAGTCACGGGTGATGATAAATGTTTCGGGAATATTTCCCCGCTCTGCAGTTCACACTATCAATCTTTGCTACCCCTAATTCGCATCGTGCTTCTCTCTACATTTGCTGTAATTGTTATTTGCAGTTATCCATGTTTCATGGCAGCAACAAACTATTTTATACTGTTTTAGTTTCTTATGGGTGCAGTACACAATCAATTTACCATATACCATTATGAAAATCTCAAGTTAATTTTATAAAAAATAAATAATAATATCAAAAGTATGAGCCTTTGGCACTTGGTGAAACATTATGAATAAGAATAAAGAACGTAGACACTTGCTGTAGTTTCACAAAATTATTTATTAACGAAGTTGATCGATTTCGGCTTATTAGGCATCTTCAGAACGTTGACTGATTAAAATACAAGTTACACACAGTTTATATAGTACAGTGATTAACGGTAAAGTTCATTTACAAAGATCTTAATACTATCTGAATGAAACAAATCCAACTGGTCATTGAGGACATTTAAGCCGCCATGAATAGCTTTCTGAATTTCAAATGCATCTAAGAAGTTCATTCTACGTCCTTTATTGGTAAAGTGTAAAATTTCCAAATTGTCAATGTTGCAGGTATGATTTTTTTCATTCAGATGTATCGCCATATTGGAATCAGTTTTTTTTAATTTGAAGGATCTCATATGTTCGTAAAACCTAATCTTAAAAGACCTCCCTGTCTGACCAATATAAATAGCGTAACAATCGTTACGATTTAGTTTATAAATATCACCATTATCTAATTTATCTTTAAAAAATAAATAAATATACAATCACGCCTTTTACCTAAGCCTAAGCAAATCTCGATAAGTGATATATGTTTTCGCGTGAAGTGCGGTTACCAGCCGTTAAATCACGGCTCACAAAGATGTTAGTGGAGGGGGAGTCACAGAGGTAGATTTAATTTGGTGAAAATTGTTTGTCAGCTGTGGGGATCGAACCAGGGTTCTCAATACCACTGAGCCACCTACCCCATTCAAGTTAATTTTAATGAAACTAATAAGAACATTATTTTTAAATAGGTGTTGACTATAACATATCTAGGGTTGTGCCGTGGTCAATTGACCAAAAATATTTGACAGCCAAATAATCTAAATGGAAACGCCACGACATCTGTTGTTCAATAGAAATAGCTACATACTATTATTACATGAATATATCTAGTTTGGTATTCTGGGTTCTGGAGAATTTGCTTACTTTACTTTACAAATAATATAAATACATATTATTTCATTTCATTACGTCTTTTACTTTATTTTCCCCTTTATTTTGAATTTGATCTGGTTTTGTTTATTATTTGTTGTTGGTTTTTCATTTTTAGTAATATTGGATGTAGTAAACAGTACTATACAAATAAATTACAATTTTAATTGTGATTTTTATTAAATGTTTCTTGGTCAATTGACCGGTCAAATAGTAGGTCAATTGACCGAAAAATATTTGACTGGTCAAATGCACAACCCTACTTATATCTAAAATACATGACAGTTTGTGTAGTTTAGCCATAATTTTGCAAAATTTCATGGGACATATCGTGATGTTAGGTATGTAGAAAACATTAACAATATGTTTACAGATTTCAAGTGAAAAAACTTCACTTCAGTCAACGATCTGAAGATGGCCTAATAAGCCGAAATCGATCAACTTGTTAATAAATAATTTTGTGAAACTACATCAAGTGTCTACGTTTTTTATTCTTAAAACTTCACTTGTTTAAAAATAGTTGAATAGGTGCAGTGTTAGTGTTCAGGTAGCTAGAATGAATAATGAATAGGCTATTTGTGGTCTTTTTGACGTGTCACTATCTAATGACAGTATTAGTACTCCGTGTAATTACTTTCTCTATCATGTAAATAATTAACTGGAATCAGTGATCCGAGATACGCCGTGGTACGATACTGCGACCGGAAGTCGGTACCTCGGCACGGAACTGCCACCACCCGGAGCACAACATAACAATTGCAACGTGTGACATTTATTAGCCACATTGTGTTATTATACATTCATAGTGGTGTGATTGAACATCTATCAAGATTAATATTACACGACATAAAAACAGTCTTACTTACAATATTATTTACTTAAGTACTTAAATGTTATTATGCACAACAGGAGCTTAATCCCAATTACAATAGTATCAACCATTCCGATGTAGTTGAATATTTTTTAATAGAAAGAAAAGTCAGTGAGCATAGACTGCAAATGCCTTTAATATATAATAAAGATAAATAGCAAATGAAGAACAAGTACGTCTAGAAACATAATCAAGAATAAAAAATATTAAATAAACACTTGGCAAAGTCTCACAAAATTCAGCCTCCAAGTCACCTTATGAGGGCATCGTCAGAGGCCGGCCAGCGCAGTTAGTAACCATAGACGCGTTTCGCACTTATTAGAGCTCATCAGTATGGTATAACTCACTTCTTCACCTAGAACAAAGTTCACGTGAAGAAACTGGTGACGAAGAACTGTGCCAGCAGAGAATAAGGTGACTTGGAGGCTGAATTTTGTGAGACTTTGCCAAGTGTTTATTTAATATTTTTTATTAAACCTAGTTTCACCAAGTGTATGGATGACAATTAATTTTGTCTTTGTTGTTATAATCAAGAATGGTGTAACACGAGCAGAGCTTTGTGAATAAGTTAATCTTACCGGATGCATCAATGTAAAACGAAAGGAATGGATGCAGTCTTGAAATTTTATTAACACATTGCTATCAAATATGTTTATACTTATTGTAACACAAAACGTTATAATTGAATGGAAACAGAATTATCATTTGAATTAAATTTTTATTAATTATAATACTTAATTCACTAATCTAGTTTAAAATTAAATAAAACGCGAACACCTCGTGATGTGAAGATCTACATCTTCACGCGTTGAGTCGATGGACGAGACTGATGGTTTCCACCAAAACACTTGCTGTCCTGGGTACGATACCCACATCTGGAATCCATCCCCCACACATCGGGGTGGACACAAATGCCTCAAGTGTTTTGGTTATGTAGTTTGACACTCTGGCAATGCAGATAACGCGAACATGAAACCTTGTTGGAATTCTAAGAATATTAACTATAACTGTCTCTTTTTATAATTTAATGCTCTATATTCGAAAACCAAAAGATCTCACATTCAGCCTTAATGGCACATGTGGTCACGAGTGTCAAATTACACGAAACCAATCTTATCTAAACGCAACATAACAACAATGAGATAGCTCATATTGTTACAATAGGTAAACTGGCGTGAAGATATATTCAACTGTGTCTATGTCAGATTCTTTCAGAATTGAAATGAATTAAAGTAAAAAGAATGTAAAACTACACAAATATGAGATAGTTATATCATATATTATTATAGTATAACAGTCTTGTTAGTTATGAAAAATGTTTATGTCTAGGAAAGTAGCGTCCACAGGAAATTAACTATCACTTCCTTCGGAAAACAGGTCCGCGTGACGCGTTAGACAAAGCGCGCAAGACATGTTCCGTGTAATCGCCAAATAAACTACATCAATCACGCGGGCTTCACGACACCAAAATGATTCTTTAAAAATATTAAACGTCATGAAATGACTTTCGTATAGAAGCTATCGACATCGAACTTTCAAAGCTGAAATATTGATGAAAATATCAATATTCAGCGTCGAATTTTTGATTTATTACATGACACGTTTTTGTGTTGTGAGGTCTGTTTTTAGTGCTAGCGAATAATAAGGAAGAAAGACACATCACAAGAGTATTGAAGCGGGAATGAGTGCTACACTAAGTTACGCGTGACAGCTTCAAAGAAAACTATTGTCTGATTCGCCCATCGTTCCACGGAATGTTATTTCATATTAATGATTCTACTTTTTATGTCATTTTGTATAGCACCACACGAAATTGCCCTCTTTACTAGTCCTTCATGTTATTTCAATATATAAACATCAGAAGAACCTTAAACATGCTATTACATTCATATTAAATGATTCGCGACGACACAAAAAACAACATCAATTTACTCAACTCTAAATAAATCGTTACGGTATTTCATACATTTTTGATTGTATTCCTGGAACCAATTGCATATTTTTATTATATATTACACAAAGATTCGGGACAATGTCGTTTATATATATATACACAATTATTAATGCATCGAACTTCCACTTCGGATACCGCGATCAATAACTAAAATCCTGATTTTGTCGATACATTTTTATAACAACAAAGACAAAATTAATTGTCATCCAACACTTGGTGAAACTAGGTTTAATAAAAAGTATAAAATAAACACTTGGCTCAGTTTCACAAAATTCAGCCTCCAAGTCACCTTATGAGGGCATCGTCAGAGGCTGGCCAGCACAGTTCAGTTAGTAACCACCAGCGAAACGCGTCTATGGTTACTAATTGAACTGTGCTGGCCAGCCTCTGACGATGCCCTCATAAGGTGACTTGGAGGCTGAATTTTGTGAAACTGAACCAAGTGTTTATTTTATACTTTTTATGATACATTTTTACTTCCTTGTACGAAGTAAAGGAAGTATTGTAATCGCGAAAATTTTCGGTTCTCAGATTTCAGCGGAAATACGCATTTTGACCATCCCTGAATCCATTTTGACTAATTTCGTCGTGCTGTCTGTACGTACGTACGTATGTATGTATCTCGCATAACTCAAAAACGGTAAGTCGTAGAAAGTTGAGATTTTGTATTTAGGACTGTTATAACATCTAGTTGTGCACCTCCCTTTTTGGTCATTATATACCTTCCGGAAGTGGTACTTTACTTGAAGCCTATAATATATTTTAATAATGAACTATATCAAAATATAATCCAAAACTTTTCAAATTTGGTATATAAAACTACTATATCAATGGAAATAACATAATAGATTTTGGTTAGAATGGACTAACCGGAAGTGATACATTACATGAAGCTGCTAACAGTTTTTCTTGAAAAATTGGAATTATTCTGATTTTACTGCAAATAAAAGTTTTAGAGAATTAAATTCTACGTCTAGCACATTAAGAATTATTTAATTAGCCTTTTGTATAAGCGAGATATGTAAATTTAAAAATAATATATTTTTTGTTTTTTTTTTAATTAAGTTATTTATTATGGATTACAACAAAAATAAGAAAAAAATTAAAAATTTAATGTCAGATATGTGCAATTAAAAGAATATCTATAATTTACTACGCATACAAGGAAGTAAATTTAATGAGATTTCAGGGGTTAAATTCATATGTAGAGAAAGCATGTCCTGCCAGAGAAGCAGGATGTCCTGGTAAGTTAAGTTCGAAGAAATTTGATAAGTTTATGGCTACATTTAATAACAACCTAAATATAACATTGGATCAATCAATACCACAGATACTACACAATGAGCACAATACATTAGGAGGCATATTTTGATATGCTAAATCAAAGCAAAGAAATGACGAAACAAGTGTAATTTCACCCACTTCGCTATCCAAACAATATCCGTCTAAAAACTTACATACTACTCCTCCCTTCAAACTGATCTCGTTTGACTCTAATTTGACAGTCGCTGCGTTGTCCTTTAAAGAAATTTTTACGGTCGCTTGTACCGCTACTCCTTCCCACGGCACGCCGTTTTAAAAAATAGGGGTTCAATATTTTTTAGATTTCTATTAGTGTGCCAACTTTCATTTAAATCAAGGAATGATAGCTGGGTAGTGTTACTTGTAATAGATAGGCGTTGATCACAAGATGTCAAACTTGAGACAAAGGTACTATTTTAAGTCATGTGGTGTCCACATCAGATTTTAATTTTGTACAAAATTTGCTTCCTTGGTAATAAACACTAGAGCAAACTGCATTTTATATTAATATTAGTTATTAATAATTATTTGTTTTGCTTTTACGTGCGAATTGTTAGATCAACGACTGCGTATAATATCTCTGTAGAAATAATTAGTGTCAAACAAATATTGTATAAGAATTTAAAGTAAAAATTAAATGTCAACAAGTAACAATAGCTTAAAACACAAATATTTGCATTTTTATTGACAGTGTTATACACATCACGCAATTCTCCATTGATTTCCCTTCCCGGAAACAATTACAGCGGGAGACAAAATACAAACAAGATAAATAAAACACATAGAGGTTAAGTATCGTGCATAATGAACGACTTGGACTAATTTGGTAGTATCGAGGTAGATGGTAGCACCTGGCACGAGGAAATAGATGGCGCATCACGCTCTATCTCCACATGCACAGGCAGGTAAATCCTAGCGTCGTAATAACCCCGCGAATCAAATGCCGACGGAGCCAGGACCATAAATAAACAAGCAAAATGGACGACAAGCCATCTGTCAGAGTCGCGAGGCGCGTCTCACGCGACTGCCGCAAATAATACATCAGCCGTTTAACATTCGCATCAATCACGTGACTTAAATATGAACACTGCACAACACAGCCATATCTCCAGACCTACAAATGCGCCCTGTTTACTAAAAGCGGCACGCCGCTATTTATCCCATCGTTACGGCGGCGCAATCTCTCGCAGCGCACCACGATTCTCTCATCCGCATACGTTCAGACCGTGTACGTGAAAGAGAAAACGATGACTTTGTTGTTTACAACTTCAAATTGTTTAATTGTTTATTTACAATTTACCAATTTCAAAAATATTTCAAACACTATTCTTTTGCTTTATAAATAAATAAATAAATATATCATCACGCCTTTTACCCATTACTAGGTGTGGCACTCTGACGAAGCAGATCTCGGTAAATGATATATTTCTTCTCGTGAAGTACGGTTACCAGCCGTTAAATCACGGCCCCCAAATATGTTAGTGGAGGGGGAGCCACAATAGTATATTGTGTGGCAAGGGGTGAAACAAGACGATTTCTGACGAGAGCGAGAGTTGACTGCCCAAGCGAAGCGAGGGCTGTCATCGCCCTGGTCTGAAATCGTCTTTGTTTCATCCCGTGCCACACACTATATTTTTCATATCACATGTACTCATTTTATTTGTAATTTATTAAAATCTTTGACAACGATTTGACGACAGCTGTGAGACGATTATGATTTTATTCGCTTTTGTTTATTACAAATGCGATTCTGACAGACTTGAAATAAAGACATAAATGAATGTGCCGGGCAGAAACAAAGTTGTTTCTGACTGACACAGTCGCATTGATCTGAAATTATCTTATTTCGACTGGCAAAACAGAGATCAAAACTCGCTGTTTCAAAGCATGTGATATGAAAAGGTAGATTTAAATTGATGAAAATTGTTTGTCGACTGTGGGGATCGAACCAGGGTTCTCAAGATCCACAAGTCGACTCGATACCACTGAGTCACCTACCCTATTTGCTTTATAATAATTTTAAAAATATATTTAAAAGCCATGTTCATGGTGGTATGATTTGATATTAGTCATATAATATAAAGTGAATGATAAATCTTATCTAAATGTCTAATTTATTTCTCATAATTTTAATTTCTAATAGGAAAGTGAAAACAAATATATTGGTGTTCTATTTTCATTTTAAACTCGAGGGGGATTGTCATAAAACGAATAAATGCAACGCTATTGCGTTTACAAAGGATCTCAAAATATGATTCGTCATAACTGGTTTCACAAGGTTCACACAGGGTTGTACAACCCTATTCGCCGGTACGGTCAATCATAGGAAAAAACAAGAATAATTTTAGGCAGAATACGACCCTTGAAAATTTACCTATTTTGACCATCGATAAGCGATATGGGGTATACTATGTTCAAAGATACTCCGTTATGGCCCTCTCAGCGGGTCTATTGTTAGGGATTTAAGCTTGATTTATAGGGGTGCAAGGACAGGTATGTATTCAGTATTTCCCAATTTAATTTAATTTTTATATATATTATAATAATGAAACGGAGAATTTTGTACAAATATTATTACTGATAATGAACCAAAAAAAAAATGTTACATGAAAGTATCATTGTATAACAATTCGTCATTTAGTTAAATAATGCAAATAAATAATAGTGTCATACATAACAATAAATACAAAATATTACAATATTACTAAATCTGAAATACGTAATCCGCACAGAGATTAGAGATTTCCGAATTTAAATATTTTGCAATCCTACCCTAAGCGCCAACAGGTAGAATCTCTTACTGTGTGCGGTTCAACACAGGCTTAGTAAGTTAAAGCCATAACGGAATATCTTTGAACATACTATAGCCGCACTAACGGGTTTCATTGTAGTTATATGGGACAGGGATGTTTAATAGTTTTATGCCCATCCCTCGAGTTTAAAATGAAAATAGAATACCTAATGCAGAGACTGTCTTTCTTCGACTCAGGAAATGAACCGGTATCACTTTCTTTCTTTGATATACAAATAAGTATTAATTAGCATAAAAAAGGTAAACGAGACAGGTTTCGTCCACATTACTATTAGTCCTCAATCTGTTATAAAAGAAGATAATTAAAAGCAAAGCTGGCGCTGAGTGGCAGTGTTTTGTTCACCCTCTCGTTCAGAGTTTCCGTGTGATGTGTTTGGCATATCGTTTGTCAAAGTTGGCGTCAGTCGACACGGGTTACAAAGCGTGATGATGATATAAAACCTCACTAAATGATTGAGTTTTATTGTATCGTTCTTGCCGTTCTATTTGGTGTTCTCGCATCCGAGCTACAGATTACAGCAGGCCAGTGTCCAATGTCCAGTGTCTGACACATGGCGATGTCAAGCAGATTATACTTCATATTCAACGCATTTCATGCTATGATGCAGAGCGCTCAAGTGCCGCTTTATTCTCATGTTGTCACGTACTTTATCCATGTTATTAGCGCCCTACATGTCAAACTTACTGATATTTGTTTACGAGGAATTTAAGTCCTTGTTATTACACTTGACAGATTTCAGCTTTTATCATAGAGCTTCAATATTCATATTCTACATTGACGCATTTTGTTTCTGCATCTGTTAGAGCGACATATTTATTACACAACAAGAATTTAATTCCAATTACAATACAAGCATTTTGCAGCTTATAGTGGTATTTTTACTTCCTTGTACGAAGTAAAGGAAGTATTGTAATCGCGAAAATTTTCGGTTCTCAGATTTCAGCAGAAATACACATTTTGACCATCCCTGATTCCATTTTGACTAATTTCGTCGTGACGTCTGTACGTTTACTATGTTCAAAGATACTCCGTTATGGCCCTCTCAGCGGGTCTATTGTTAGGGATTTAAGCTTGGTTTATAGGGGTGCAAGGACAGGTATGTATTCAGTATTTCCCAATTTAATTTTATTTTTATACATATTATAATAATAAAACAGAGAATTTTGTACAAATATTATTATTGATAATGAACCAAAAAAAAATGTTACATGAAAGTATCATTGCCCCCAAATTAATTCAATCTGAAATACGTAATCCGCACAGAGATTAGAGATTTCCGAATTTAAATATTTTGCAATCCTACCCTGAGCGCCAACAGGTAGAATCTCTTACTGTGTGCGGTTCAACACAGGCTTAGTAAGTTAAAGCCATAACGGAATATCTTTGAACATACTATACGTGTATACGTACGTATGTGTCTCGGAAGTGGTACTTTACTTGAAGCCTATAATAGATTTTCATGAAAAACTATATTCAAATTTAATTTACTTTCCGAATTTGGTATATAAGACTACTATATCAATGGAAATAACATAATAGATTTTGGTTAAAATAAATTAACCGGAAGTGACACATTACATGAAGCTGCTAACAGTTTTCCTTGAAAAAAAAATGGTATTATTTTAATTTTACAAATAAATGCTACAAATAAAAGTTTTAGAGGATTAAATTCTGCGTCTAGCACATTAAGAATTTTTAAATTATCCTTTTGCATAAGCGAGATATCTAAATTTCAATATTATATATTTTTTGTTTTTTTTTTAATTATGTTTGCTATGGATTATAACAAAAATGTGCAATTAAAAAAATATCTATAGTTTAATACGCGTACAAGGAAGTCATGTGGTGTCCACATCAGATTTTTATGTAAGTTATAGTGGTACAAATGAAGGAAAGTGTTTGTTGAGAGAAATTATAAATGAATATGATTTCATATACCGGTTGTCCTAAAAGTTGAGGCAAGGTACGTAAACATGAAAGGTTTAACTGAAATCAGAGAGATGTGGAGAAAGATGTTCGTACCATGACAAGAACTGCCATATGGCAAAACGACAACTGACTGACTGAATTGTAAGCTGAATCTAATTAATAGTTATTTGTTTACCAAGGAACGAAAGTTTAATATTTTTCGAATATGCTGAGTTGAATATCACGAGGTATACTTTTTGCACTACCCAATCAAAAATTTTCAAAAGTAAATTATAATTTTATATGAAATTTATTATTATCTTGACAAACGTTATTTTAATAGCACTAATGGGGTAGGTGGCTCAGTGGTATCGAGTCGGCCTGTGAATTTTGAGAACCCTGATTCGATCCCCACAGCCGACAAACAATTTTCACCAATTTAAATGTACCCCTGTGGCTCCCCCTCCACTAACATCTTTGGGGGCCGTGATTTGAAGGCTGGTAATATAAATCACTTACCGATATCTGCTTAGGCAGAGTGCCACACCCAGTAATAGATAAAAGGCGTGATGATATATTTATTTATTTTCGTAACACATGCACAAGAAACACGTTCTTATTCCCTAATTTTAGAAATAGAAACACTACTTTTCTCCCCTAGGGAGAGAAACATTATGTTTCTCTCCCTAGAGGCTACGATTATTAGCTGTTTGCGGCGTGTCCTAGGTAACTAGTTACGCAACCCATATTTGACATTTGTCCCGATAAGACAGTAATTTTTGTGCACTTGTTACGAAAAGTATAATATGCTTCACGGGAGGGCGCGATTATCCCTTGATGCATAACATACTATTATTTATTTAATGTCAAATTATACCGTGGATTTCTAGTTGGCATGGATAAGACTTGACTGTTCTTTCCTAGGGACGAAATAAAGCAGTGAATTTGAAAGTGTGGGTTGCGACCCCCGCGGAGTTTCACGTCTCTAAAACGAGAAAACAATTTCTGCAGCACAGGGGTGCAAATTAGTAAAAAAAATCAATCCGAACAACAGTTGCGCGATCCGCACAAATAATCAAAACCCAATCCGGGGATCATTAAGGATCCCATATTTACGAGCAAACAATTGATACCAGGGAACAAATTGTACATTCATTGCACGGATCAATCCTCACGAAGCTGCTCGATACTTTGACGATGAGAATGTGATTGCGTCGACAGAATGTAATCAGAATGTGACAAGTACAAGTGAAAATATCTGGTATGATGGATGGAATCGCACACGACCTACTTGTTAATTGGCGACACCGGCTATGTGCGAAATAATTAAATTTTTCCACATTAAAATGCAAAACAGTGTTGCCAGATCGTTAATATTAAAGCGTATGAAATTATTGAAAATGTGTGTCGTTTTGTCGTTTGTTGAATTAAAATGTAATTTATGAAATGAAATTTGTAAGCTATTTGCATTTGTAGGAATGATTTGTTGTTACGAACAGGTGTGGATATTAAAATTGAAAAACGTTCTATTTACATTAATGTGTTTTATATTTAGACAAAATTGTCAAAAATTTGAATTAATTTTAATAAAGTCCATACATTTATTACTCTGCTGTCGCTATGTGATTATTCATAAACAATGAATTCAATTTTACTTCCATAAGAGAGCAAATTGTTATCATTCATTTATTCTGATATTTTGCATTTTTAACTACATATAAATACTGTCATGGGCTGTTTTTACTTTGTTAATATATATATATATATATATATATACCGGGTGTCTACATTTTTTTCCGAACATAGGAAATTCAATGTTAAAATTTTGTGATATCTCTTTACCTATTAATTTTAGAACAAAAGTGTACTGAAGAAAAATGTTCAGAATGAAAAACTGCATAAATTTGTTGTTCAATTGTTTCTTATGTCCGAGTTAGAAGCAAAAGAAAATACACGCTTTAAAGCAATTATCAGAGTGCCATGAGAAATAAAACAATAACTTGTTTGATGTGTCTGACATTATTTGACATATTGGATAAGAATTGGAAGTTTACTCTAATTTATGTATTTATTTATTTATTCGAGCATTTAATTTTATAATAAAATTAATTATAGCAAGTATTATTTTCTTTTTTCTATACAATCTAGACAAATAAATACCTATTATTAAGTTATCTAATTTGTTTTACACCCGGTATTTACATACCGGGAGTTTTTCTTATCAGTAAACATAGGGATATATCATTACCATAGTTACAGTTAAAAAGTTTGACAGCAATACATTGGAGCGTTTATTTTAAAAGTAAACATAGGGAAAATAATATTTTCAGCGCACGAGAAATACACTCGTTCAAACCGCATTTCAATATCTCTTTTAGTTTTTGAGTTATGGCGTCTAGAAGTTGAGCTTTAAAAAAAGTCAAAAATCGCTGTAACTCGAAAACTAAAAGAGATATTGACATGCGGTTTGAACGAGTGCATTTCTCTTTTGACTTTTGAACTGGTCCAACCAGGAATTCACATCTGCATTATATGTCAAAATTTTGGTCATTCATGAACATGGCAGCTCTGCGATAGCAGATCTTAATAAACTATACATTTTAAACCGTTAAGTACAGTAACCAGTTGTTAAATCACAAACACAAAAGAACCTGCTGATTTTCTGTACTAGGATTGCCTGGTAGAAAAATCTTACATTTAAAAGCAAACATTTTAATGACAGTAAGACAGGCACTAACATGTGCATTTCTTACTAATTTAAAAATGTTGCCGACGAAGGCGAAGCTTTTGGTCTCCCCTTTAGGCTTTTTAAAACCTTGCAATTCTGCACTGTTATTTCCTGTTATGCAGATTGGTAAATAATTAAATATTCACCAGCATTTTTCCAAATAGTAACAATCCGTAGCAACGTGAAAGTATGAAAATTGAAAATTCCGAAATCAGAATTGGAATATTCGCATTTGAGTAAGTATGTCGAGCATTCGTTGGCCGTGTACAATGCGGTCACAGTCACAGTGGAAGCACACTAGCGCACCACACGGTAGAGTCGTTACACTACACTGTATGCTGTATGCTGTAAATGGGATCGATTCCTAGATTTCAGATGCAAATAACTGCAAACGCAGAGCCGTGTAGTTACAGTTACAGTTTAAATGCGACTAACGTATTAAATGTATGGAAACTTCACTCGTAATGCACATAAATATCCCGCGCTTCCAACTCGCGCAAACCGATGTATTTTATTGGTGAATCATTCCAGAATTTTAACTGGACGGTTTCATGATATACTCGGGTTGTTAACACAAATTTAAATTCCAAATTTGCAACTTAATGGTCCAGTTTTTTTTGCTGCTTTCATTACACTTTTGTGTAATTAATAGGTAGATACTGCTAACTAATTTAAGACATTTTATTTGTTTTCCACTACATATTTTTGTTCAATTATATTTTTCAGAGCAAATTACAGATGGATCTAGGATCAACAGTTAATAGGACATTCATATCATAGGTTAAACTTCATAACTTTATACATTGTTTATTATACCGGGTGTCTACTTTTTTTCCGATCATAGGAAATTCAATGTTAAAATTTTAATTTAGTGATATCTCTTTACCTATTAATTTTAGAACAAAATTGTACTAAAGAAAAATGTTCAAAATGAAAAATTGCATTCATAGAGTATAAGTTTGTTATTCAATTGTTTCTTAATTCCGAGTTAGAAGCAAAAGAAAATACACGCTTTAAAATAAATTATTTAATATTAAATAAACACTTGGCTATGTCTCACAAAATTCAGCCTCCAAGTCACCTTATGAGGGCACCGTCAGAGGCTGGCCAGCACAGTTAGTAACCATAGACGCGTTTCGCGAGACGATGCCCTCATAAGGTGACTTGGAGCTGAATTTTGTGAGACATAGCCAAGTGTTTATTTAAGTGAGTGCGGACCCTGTACTGTAATTGGGATTAAAATTCCTGTTGTACAGAGTAACAAATAAATAAATAAATAAATAAATAAATAAACCTAGTTTCACCAAGTGTATGGATGACAATTAATTTTGTCTTTGTTGTTATTCTGAATATGTCCGTCAGTACGGTGGTGTAGATAGCGATACGGAATTCGAATCCGGAGATCCTGAGTTCGAATCTCACTCAAGCTAAAAATTATATAAACTTCTACACTGCGGCTCGGTGAGTGCGGACCCTGTACTGTAATTGGGATTAAGTTCATGTTGAACAGCGTAACATAAATAAATAAATAAATATCCTTCGAAAAGCACTAACACAATCACTAAATATCAGGGTTCGTAAATATCATGATATTTATAATAAATATCAAAATATCTGATATATAGGATATATATCAGATACATATCACTTTTTGGATATTTATTATTTAATTTTAGTTTTTGTACACATTTAGAAAAACTGAAAAATTCGATAAATTTCACTTTTCAGGTGGCTATATCTCAAAAACTAAACAAGATATGGAAATGCGCTCAACGGCGTTGAATTCCCCGTGTCCGAATTGACTTATAAGCAAATTTTCATACAATTTTATGCAATTTAATATTTTTAATTATTTCCTAAGGGGTACCCCTTTGGTTTTTTCAGATTTTAATTCAATTTTACCAAAAATCCTTAATCGTAGGATTATTAAAACGAAAATTTACATACATATGTATTTTGACCCACTGAATCCAGTGGTGCAATCTTCAAATGCATATGACTTCTGGTTTTCGAGAAAATGTTAAAAAAACGCTTTTTGCGATTTTTTTGGCGGAAAATTGAAAAAAAATAAAAATCGCTGAAACTATGTTTATAAGTTAACTGAAGCACGAGAAAATTAATGCCGTTGAGCGCGTTTTCATATCACATTTAGTTTTTGAGATATAGCCTCGGAAAAGTAGAAAAACTGAAAAATTCGAAAAATTTCACTTCTCCGGAGGCTATACCTCAAAAACTATTTCATATTTTTATATAATGGATATATATCATTGCAAAAATATGACGATATATATCAAAATAAATATCATGATATATATATCGATCTTCGAACCCTGCTTATAACTAAAAATATAAATGCATCCAGTCCAATAAATGCTGAAACAATTAAATAAATCCTAGTTCAACTCTCTAACCAAACCATTATAATCAATGTAACGAGATAATGTAAAATGCGAAACTAATTTTACAACGCCAGTTGTAAATATTCAAGTTAGCTGCACTGTAATAAAGTATAAAATTTTGAGGTCATGAAAACATGTTATTCTGATGTAAAGCGCTAGACAAATAATCAAATTGAATTCACAATTCACAGATTTTAGTGAAAAACTCTGCACATGAAACTGTAAGTGTCCAATAAACCCTCAAATAAAAACGTGAATGCTACTTTCATACTCTTGTAACTTCAAGTTTTAAAAATGTTATTAAACTATAAAAGTTATTTTAATACGTAGTTTTATTACAACTTTTAATAACTTGGCATTCGATTAACTCAGACGTAAATTAAGTTAAGATATGCCGCCTTTGTAACAATTTGCGTGCATGCTCAAATTCTTTGTTAATTTTTATGAATTATTTTTTATATTTAATTAAAGCGAACCGAAAAGATGATTATCTTTATTAAACGAATTATATTATACATTCATGAACCAGCTATTAAATAAGTTTGATCAATAATTAAAGAGAAGGCCATTTTCTTCATTATATATTCTCACCAGTCACGAAGTTGAATAAGCAGCAGATAACCTACGAATTAAGCATTTTACTCAACCACAAATAATATAATATCTCACATATAACGTAGTCATAACAACTAGAATAATTTGTAGCTAAATCTTTTATTTAATCGGCATCTCCAGAGATATTGTACTCAGTACAAAGTGAATAAAATAATTATTTCAGAGAAATTTAAAAAAAAAATCTGATGTGGACAGCACATGACTTCCTTGTACGCGTATTAAACTATAGATATTTTTTTAATTGCACATATTTGACATTAAATTTTTAATTTAAATTTAGATATCTCGTTTATGAAAAAAGCTAATTTAAAAATTCTTAATGTGCTAGACACAGAATGTAATTCTCTAAAACTTTTATTTGCAGCATTTAATTCTAAAATTAAAATAATACCATTTTTTTCAAGGAAAACTGTTAGCAGCTTCATGTAATGTGCCACTTCCGATTAGTCCATTTCAACCAAAATCTATTATGTTATTTCCATTGATATATTAGTCTTATATATCAAATTTGGCAAGTTTTAAATTATATTTGAATATAGTTTATCATGAAAATCTATTATAGGCTTCAAGTAAAGTACCACTTCCGGTAGTTGTATAATGACCAAAAAAGGAGGTGCACAACTAGATGTTATAACAGTCCAAAATATAAAGTTTAAATTTTCTACGGCTTACCGTTTTTGAGTTATGCGAGATACGTAC
The DNA here is from genome assembly GCA_947425015.1 of Pterostichus niger. Classification (NCBI taxonomy): domain Eukaryota; kingdom Metazoa; phylum Arthropoda; class Insecta; order Coleoptera; family Carabidae; genus Pterostichus; species Pterostichus niger. The sequence continues at coordinate 36,334,276 of OX380341.1, forward strand.
GTACGTACAGACGGCACGACGAAATTAGTCAAAATGGATTCAGGGAGGGCCAAAATACCTATTTCCGTTGAAATCTGAGAACCGAAAATTTTCGCGATTACAATACTTCCTTTACTTCCTACAAGGAAGTAAATATAAATAAATAAATATATAATCACGCCTTTTTACTCATTACTGGGTGTGGCACTCTACCTAAGTAGATCCCGGTAAGAGATATAATTTTTCGCATGAAGTGCGGTTATTGACCGTCAAATCACGGCCCCCAAAGATATTAGTGGAGGGGGAGCCACAGGGGTAAATTTAAATTGGTGAACATTGTCTGTCGGCTGTGAGGATCGAAGCAGGGTTCTCAAAATCCACAGGCCGACTCGGTACCACTGAGCCACCTACCCCATAATATAAATATAATATACTAGCAATAAACACAACACAGTTGAAAAAATATTATTACAAATGTCATCTTGAATCAGCAATTCAGTGAAACAGAAATATTATCAAAAAACATGTTGTTTCTAGATTGTAATAATCAACTTCACACTTGGATTAACCTCAATTTCAAATTAAATGAAAATTATGAACGCTTTGCCATTTCAGATCACCCATGCCTTCAAGTTTTTAGGCAGACATATTTGTTTTATTTATTTATTTGCTATAATGCACCACAGAACTTTAATCCCAATTATAGCATCAAGGGCTTATAGTTATAGTAAAATCCATTTTTTGAATATAAGTTGAAGTAAGTAAAATCCAAATGACATAATAGTATATAAAACAAACGAAATGATAAATAAACCACGGTTAAAATTAAACTCCACAATAAATAAAAAAAATATAGCTCCAACTGTGTAACACTCACATTAATAAACAGTATATTTGCGCACAAAATACTGCCATTCACGGACAGTCGTATGAGTATCGCTGAAATGACTGTTTTAACATTACCATTGTACATCACGCTCTTAATCAAAAAAACTGTAATCATGTTTCTAACGCATGTACGCGTGATGAACATATCACTGTGAATCACGCTCACGTGAATAAGGCTCGGGATACCTCTAATTAGAAACCGAAAATGCCAAAAATATTACATGTGCGGTTCGTAAACTATATGACTTGAAAGTTGTGCACAACAAAGCCTTGTATGCAAATTAAACTTTTATGTTTCTGTATTATTCTTATTATTATTTACAAAAGCAGACAGCGGAGCTGATAAAGCTTTGCTAAAGATACATTTTACATAATAAACCATAGTATACATACTTAAAAAAACTAAAGAACAAAATAAATACTTAGAAAATAAGCGTGGCATTAAATTGGTAGTAGCAAGTAAGATTTACAAAAAAAGTTATACGATGTTACACATTATCAAAGTTTACATATTTTAAATATAAATCTAAAGAGTTCATAAATATATTAACAGAATTGGCATTTACAATGGAATCTGGTAATCTGTTCCACAAATCGACTACACGGTTACTGAAAAAGTGTTGCCTACAAACAGATTTAAATTGATCTTTGTTTAGTTTAGAGCTGTGACCTCGTAAAATACATACAAATGACGTAGCACCGAACCTTTAAATAACAATTAGATTAATTTCATCATCATCATCTGTGGCGCTACAGCCCAAATCAAGCCTGGGCCTACCGGACACACCGAGCCGCAATTTTTACAATGCCGTACTGCCGGTTTTCGTAGTCAAATGCTACATTATTTAAGGCGTATAAGTGACTAGCTTATAGCGCCCGAGTGTGATAAATACATGTAACTGTATTTTATATTTTACGACAAATCACATATTGTCGACAGGCGGATTCGAACTGACGAACCTTGGTTCGGGTGACGTCACAGTATGTTAAGAGATGTGCCTTAACACGCTCGGCCACCGCGCCTAATTTACTCGTCGTCAAATATTCTTATCCTAGTACAATTTTCCTTAATCCACATTCTTAAATCAGTTCTCAAATATAGAATCTTTCGTTCATGCAACAAATCTTCAATCACATTTATTTATGTCCACGCAATCTAAATAAATAAATACACCCATACCTCGCTTTACGGTCTAGATACGTTCCACGAAACTTGGCCGCAAAGCGAAAAGCCGTATAAGGAATTCAATTATTCTAATACAAATTCAATGGGAAAAAAGTTTTTTTGCCGTTATTGCGAAACATTTTACGCCGTAAATCGAAAACGTGCCTTAATTTAAAAGGGCAGTTATAGCGAAATGCCGTATAAAGAGCGGACGTATAGCGAGGTATGAGTGTACCAAGATTGTAACCATAAGTTTTGTAAACAACCAAAAAATAAAGATAAAAATCATTCCACAGCAACGTCAAATTAAAATGACATATAAAATAACTAATTTGATAATAAAAAATATTAAATAAAACTCTAGGCAAAGTCTCACAAAATTCAGCCTCCGAGTCACCTTATGAGGGCATCGTCGGAGGCCGGCCAGCACAGTTAGTAACCATGGACGCGTTTCGCTCTTGTTAGAGCTCATCAGCATGGTATAACTCACTTCTTCACCTAGAACAAAGTTCATGTGAAGAAGCTGGTGACGAAGAACTGTGCCAGCAGAGAATAAGATCTCTAACAAACGGTAAGATGACATGAGAAGTTCTGTCGAACCATTAATGCCATCAACCGAAAAAAATGAAAAGCTACGCAATAGCAATTTAAATAACAAATTTGATAATGACAGATTGGTGAAACAGGTGTATGTTGGTGAAATTGAGGGTGAAAGTGTGCGTGGACGGCCTAGGAACAAGTGGATGAATATGATTGAAGGGTTGTTGTGTGAGCGAAAGATTCTGAGCGTGAAGAATAAACGAGCTTGTATGAAAAGAATTATGAATGTGGTTGAAGCAAAAGTGGTGTGTCAGGATAGGAATGTTTGGAGAAAATTAATTGCGGGATAAATATGATGAATGAAGACAAGCGTATGATTCTTGATTTTCGGGTTCGTGCTACCCCATTTAATGGGATATAGCGTGATGTTATGTATGTATGTATGTATGATAATGCAGATCTGCATGTATGCAAAGTATGCCCATTCAGTGGTCATGCTACATGCATACGCCTTTTCATACAATCCCGACTTAATTTTCGTTCCCGCAACAAACGTTCAACTATACCAATCCATTTATTTTAGCTCGTTCTCGTAATATAACCAACATATAGGTACTTGTTTCGCGATTTGTTTAAATTATTACTAATTCGAGAATTCGCCATACTCTTCTGGCATTTGGAAAAATTATGAAATGATTGTGTTTGAACGATGTCACAAAACAACCCACATATTTCTTTTTTGGTTTCATGACACGCTGAGATAAAAAATTTGAACGTTATTCATTGTCATTTTCAGTTTAAAACAAGCGCTGTTGAGTTTACTACATCTTCTAATCAATAAAAACAAATGGTTCTAAAAATTTTATTAATATATTTATGTATAATATAAATCAAGGTAGAGATAATTATATATTTGGTACGAGTATCCGAAATGAAAAACATTATTTTTATTTCTAATTTTTAATTGTTTTGTTAATTTTCAGACTTTGAAACAACTGTCGGAGAAAATTATCTTGTCATAACAATATTTAAATAGTACCAAAATTTTCTATTTAAAAAAAATCTCTTCTTTTTTATACTAAATCAAATAAATAGGGTAGGTGGTATCGAGTCGGCCTGTGGATCTTAAAAACCCTGATTTGATCCTCACAGCCGACAAACATTTTTCGCCAATTTAAATCAACCCCTGTGGCTCCCCCTTCACTAATATCAAATATATCACTTACCAAAATCTGCTTTGGCACAATGCCACACCCAGGAATGGGTAAAAGGCGTGATGATATATTTATATTTATATTCGTAACACATGTACAAGAAACACATTCTTATTCCCTAATTTTAGAGAGAGAAACGCTGCTTTTCTCTCTCTCAAGGTAGCATGTTTCTCTCCCTAGAGGCTACGATTATTAGCTGTTTGCGGCGTTCCCTAGGTAACTAGTTACACAACCCATATTTCACATTTGTCCCGATAAGATAAGATAAGGTAATTTTTGTGCACTTGTTACGAAAAGTATGCTTCACGGGAAGGCGCGATTATCCCTTGTGTGAAGTTGGCAAATCTCGAATTCAGCTCGAGCCTTCGGCCCTCGCTTACGTCTCGGTTTGCCAACTTCACACGCGGGAATAATCGCTTGTTTTCCTCCCTTGATGCATAACATACTATTATTGATTTGTTTGCAAACAAATCACTTGTTATTAGGGAAATAAAATTAAATGAGCCATACTTATATATAAAATAAATAAATAAATAAATATATCATCACGCCTTTTACCCATTACTGAGTGTGGCACTCTGCCTACGCAGATCTCGGTAAGTGATATATTTTGTCGCGTGAAGTGCGGTTACCAGCCGTCAAATCACGGCCCTCAAAGATTAGTGGAGAGGGAGCCACAGGGGTAGATTTTTAAATTGGTGAAAATTGTTTGTCGGCTGTGGGGATCGAACCAGGGTTCTCAAGATCCACAGGCCGACTCGATACCACTGAGCCACCTACCCCATATATATAATCTAACTAAACTTATTTATAGCAAAAGGACTTCCATTAAACTGAAAGAATATCTGTCCAAATAAAGATCTAAGTTAACTAATAACTGTTTGGCATTATGACAAAATACATTAATTAAGCACAAAAACTGAGGGCCTTCCAAACATTCCACTCAGATACTCCACAGATTATCTTTACTAGGTCAAGTAATAACCTGATTAGCGTTACTACAACATGCAAGGTTGCTCGCTGCATCGTTGGCTGCAGTATCGAGAGTTAACCATGTTCTGCATACATACTCGGTTTCCCCAGTACTATTTTAACAATACCATTATCCAATTCAACTCGAATATGCAATCCTACATTTTAACAATTCTGAATATCATAACAAATATTAAATAAACACTTGGCTATGTCTCACAAAATTCAGCCTCCAAGTCACCTTATGAGGGCACCGTCAGAGGCTGGCCAGCACAGTAACCATAGACGCGTTTCGCGAGACGATGCCCTCATAAGGTGACTTGGAGCTGAATTTTGTGAGACATAGCCAAGTGTTTATTTAAGTGAGTGCGGACCCTGTACTGTAATTGGGATTAAAATTCCTGTTGTACAGAGTAACAAATAAATAAATCTTTGTTGTTATTCTAAATATCCTTCGAAAAGCACTAACACAATCAGTAAATATCAGGGTTCGTAAATATCATGATATTTATAATAAATATCAAAATATCTGATATATAGGATATATATCAGATAAATATCACTTTTTGGATATTTATTATTTAATTTTAGTTTTTGTACACATTTAGAAAAACTGAAAAATTCGAAAAATTTCACTTTTCCGGCGGCTATATGTATTTTGACCCATTGAATCCAGTGGTGCAATCTTCAAATGCATATGACTTCTGGTTTTCGAGAAAATGTTAAAAAACCGCTTTTTGCGATTTTTTGGCCGAAAAATGAAAAAAAATAAAAATCGCTGAAACTATGTTTATAAGTTAACTGAAGCACGAGAAAATTAATGCCGTTGAGCGCGTTTTCATATCACATTTAGTTTTCGACATATAGCCTCGGAAAAGTAGAAAAACTGAAAAATTCGATAAATTTCACTTTTCCGGAAGCTATATCTTAAAAACTAAACAAGATATGGAAATGCGCTCAACGGCGTTGAATTCCCCGTGTCCGAATTGACTTATAAGCAAATTTTCATATAATTTTATGCAATTTAATATTTTTAATTATTTCCTAAGGGGTACCCCTTTGGTTTTTTCAGATTTTAATTCAATTTTACCAAAAATCCTTAATCGTAGGATTATTAAAACGAAAATTTACATACATATGTATTTTGACCCACTGAATCCAGTGGTGCAATCTTCAAATGCATATGACTTCTGGTTTTCGAGAAAATGTTAAAAAACCGCTTTTTGCGATTTTTTTGGCGGAAAATTGAAAAAAAATAAAAATCGCTGAAACTATGTTTATAAGTTAACTGAAGCACGAGAAAATTAATGCCGGTGAGCGCGTTTTCATATCACATTTAGTTTTCGAAATATACCCTCGGAAAAGTAGAAAAACTGAAAAATTCTAAAAATTTCACTTTTCCGGAGGCTATATCGAATGTTTAATTATTGTAAATATTTTTAGCAAAAACAATAGAATTTCTGTGATAAGTTTTTGAGAGTAAAGTATCGTGTTTGTGGAAATCGAACTGTGATTTTTATTTTCCGAGTTCCCTACCTCAAAGTTATTATTTTTGTTATAAAAATGATAAAGCTATCATGGCATCAAATAAAAGCACAGCAGTGAGGCAGTAAAGCTACAAAATGGCTAAATTACATCTTCAAAAAACCGCCGTGAACCGATATTTTTTCCGCACTAATTCTCCGAAGCAATAAAACTGTGTGTCAAATAAGCGAATCTTGTAGAAATCAAATAACCGCGCTATTAATCTCCGGTTTCCGGTGTCGTTTGTCCCTCGCCGTTGCCGCCGCCACCGCCGCCACGGCTGTCAGGTTTCGCCCTCCAGCACGAGTTTCAACCACCAACCACCCCTGGTTTATCGTAAAACCGACAATGTAATTATCGGCGATGCACGCGCTTTGTGCTATAGCGGACACAAATATCACGATGTATTTCATGGTTTTGTTCAACGAAACTAAACTAGCTAAATGTTAACTAAACAAAAATTATGCATTTTTATACAAGTTAAATTAACACAAACAAGTGCAAATGTGTATTTCGTATGTGAATTTGATTTCTCAGACCTTTTTATAATAGATACAGAAAAAACTGTAGGAGTTTGTGACTTGAAAGAATAGAAATGTTTTTCAGATATTAATTGCAGGATGAATCTGACGTTTCAAGAATGCATGTTAGTCCATTCTGCTTCAAGTAATAGTTAGGTATTGCATATTTAATAAAATAACAACTATTCAATAGTTGCTAAATAAACAATGGCAAATTCAGTATGAATGTGGAAATGGCGGAGTATAGGGCTATTATTTATTTACACCGCAGATTAAGCTCAGGATATCTTTATGAACAAAAAGTAGATATCGACACGAACATTATATCGCTGGTGGATATTAAAAAAAGCAATTCTATGTAAATATCGGTTGTGGTTCGGACACCGATATCGGATTTTAATAAAAGCACCCGTTGCATACAACGTTATCAAAATATATAGCAGGAAAAATTTAGATCGCAGTGAAAAAAGAGAGAGTGAAGGTGGTCTGGAATGGAGAAGGAGAGAGGAGAGAGGAGATACGGGAAGCACCGGGAACACATCCGGCCTTCCGTTGAGTAATGGACACTCGCGCTCGCCGTTTTTAATATTTAACCGCCGCGGCCGCACCACACTATATCACTCACTCTCAAACTGTTTCCATCGAGGACGAATCCACTACTAACATTATAAAATAAATAAGTAAATATATCAACACGCCTTTTACCCATTACTGGGTGTGGCACTCTGCTTAAGCAAATCTCGGTAAGTGATATATTTTTCGCGTGAATAGCGGTTATCAGCTGTCAAATCACGGCCCCCAAAGATGTTAGTGGAGGGAGAGTCACAGGGGTAAATTTAATTTGATGAAAATTGTTTGTCGGCTGTGAGGATCGAACCAGGGTTCTCAAGATCCACAGGCCGACTCGATACCACTGAGCCACCTACCCCATAAATATAAAAAGAAAAGAAAGCAAGGGAGTATCACTCTGCACTTGTTTTTAAAATTGTAAGAACGAATGTAAAGATTTAAGTTTGAGAGTCACTGTATTGGGGTGCCATGGCCACCTCGACCAAATTTGCATTGCGAATATCCGCACTGGGCAGCGCTCAAGCGTTCTCGTTCGTTACGCTGCAGATACCATAACACTTGATTTTAATTTAAAATCAATGCACTTGCTTGAACACATGGCGACAAAACTGCCGCCGTACAGCCGGTACTGCCGATAGTGCTGGACTCCACACCGTGATCTGGTCATTAAGGAACGCTATTTAAATTTACTTCGTTCGTATCTTATCGGAAATGCAGCTCTTTTAAATAATGATTATTATAACGATATTATCTGACGTGGACATACGTTATGGTTATGAACATTATTACTTTAAGCGCTACAAAATGGCGCGGTTATTCAATCAATATTCTAATTTGTTCTCGTTACGTATATTTTAAGATTGAGAAAGAAATTGTATATCTCATTCTAGCACAGAATAACATTGCAGAGATACAAGATAATACGTATAATGAAATATAAATTCTCTTTGTTTATTTTGTTTCATGAATTATTCAAAAAAGTTCCATAAGGTAATTTTAAATTTATAATACCAACCAAATATATAAATCAGGACACCAATGTCTACATTTTAAAATACTACCTTTAATAGTATTTTAATTCGCTGAGTCAAGTAAAACACTTTCGTGACGTATTATGTATACTATTTTTTCTGAAATCGTTCATATTTATATTTTATCAATATAATTAATAATAAATATTTCAAAATGTTTAATTTTTTGGTAAGAATCATATTGGCAGCAAACTACATATCCAAGGTGATAACAAAAGTTGTTGAAAACAATATCTTATGTGAAAAATCTATTGAACATATTTGTGTCAAAAGTAATATTGTTGACAGACAAGATTTCTTTATAATGTTGGGAAATATAGATGAAAATGAGTATGAGGCGGTGTTTTCAAGTAGTCCTCCTGAAATCTTAAATCAAGCAACTGCGGCTGTTGAAAATTTATTACCGAGCAAGTCCAAAGACCGATATGATAAAGAGTATGAAATTTTCATGGATTGGAAAAAGCAAAATAATTTGTCAGCAAATGTGTTACTTGCTTATTTTATTTACTGAATCTCCAAGTAATTTACCGATTGCAACAATAAATTTAGCTTCAAATTCGCCAGTGTCATACATAAATTTTAGTAATTTAAGCAATTGTATATTTAGTATTAATATTATTGATAAAAATAAATAAAAATCTTATTAAATTTTTTAGTTATTTAATTTATTTATTTGAGTCAGGTAAACACTTACTTTCCATACTAAAATGCATCAGGAAAGTAGGCATTTTCTTGACGATTTCAGGAAAAGGTATTTACAGGGTTAATATTTACGAGTGACATACGAACGGATCCAACATTTTGACAGCAACATATGGAAGAATATTTCTAGTTCTACCATTTATGGCAATGACTATTTATTTATTTGATATTCTGTACAAGGAACTTAATCTCAATTATCTTATACAATTCGAATCACTCCAGGGGCAGATCCAGACTTCGAATTAGGAGGGGGTATGGAGTGAATTTTGTCTCTGGAGGGGGGAGGGGAGTATTACCCATCTTCTAAATATAAAAAAAACACATCCGCTGAAACACAGTGCTAATGGAATTGGCTGAACTCAGAATCATAAAGGCGGTATCGACTGTCTGCTGTTTTAGGTGTAGGAGAATGTGTAGCTTTAAGCAAAATTACTTTTCTATAAACAATTATAAACGTGATGAAGAAAAGTGATTTTTTTTTCACCTGAAAAATTTCCCCTAAGAACGCCAACACTTTTTAAATCATAAAGTTTCAATATCTTAACGGTTCTTCGATAGAATACAAAAAGTATTGAATTAGAAGTTGATTTTCTAAGTGCAAATGTCGAAGACCCATCTGCGGGTCGAAATAATAACCCCACAAAATATTGGTTTCTGACTATTTATTATAATAATAAATTAAACAATAGTTCTTAATTATTTTAGAATTTTAAGTTCTTAGATAATATTTTCTATTTAATTTGTTTTACAAATTGAGTTATCGTAAATAATGACATCATTATTATGTATTAGGGCCAATTAATTATTGACCCCCATGACCCCCCCGCTGGATCCGCCACTGAATCACTCAAACAGTCATATGATTTGAAGATGTTACCGTCAACGTATGAAATGAATGTAAATTTTACAAAAAACAAATATTAAGACTTGCATGTATGCAGCGTGCGTTTGTTTGTTTAAAAAGCGGGGCTTGCTAAGTATACTTTAAATATTTAAAGAAATTAAATATAACGCCTTGCAATTATTTTATGGGTATCAGATCTGTTTGTTGTCAAGAACCCGTTTTAATATAAAAATAACTAGTAAATAATAAAACTTGTAGACTTGGAATTTTGTACATTGCCTAAATATTAGTTGAACTCAGCGAGATTCGAAATCGCGACTTATGCTTGATACATACATACATAACATCACGCTATATCCCATTAAATGGGGTAGCACGAACCCGTCAACATTCTCATCCTGACACACAATACTCGTTAATATTTCCTCCATACGAACTCTTTCTTTTCTCACAACCAAAATCCATCATCACTCAACAAACATTTATCCTAATATTATTAAGTTGTGTGATTATTAAAGGTAATCATACCTGTAGTTTTTGACTAAAGTTAATTTATATTATGACAGGAAAATTCTGATGACGCCTGGATTCGAACCAGGGACCTCTAAGCTTGGGTATGATTCCCTCATAATCAAAAACTGTGTCATTGTAGACGAACCCGGTTGTTAATGCCTATATAGGAGTCTCTCGGAACGAAGCTACGCTTAGACACTGTGACAGAAAAATTCAGTTGATGCCATATTTCGAACACAGGTGACGTGGTGTAGCGGTTAGCATCTCTGCCCGGTATGCGGAAGGTCCCTGGTTCGAATCCAGGTGTCATCAGAATTTTTCTGTCATAATATAAATTAACTTTAGTCAAAAACATTTATCCATTCGCTCCTGTACACCTGTTTCGTAAATCTTCACTTACGCCCACTTCTCTAACAACGAATCTATAAGAAATGAAGGCAGGCATCGCCTGCGCTTGTTTAAAAATACATTTAACACAATTGCAGTTACACACTGTATAGTGTAACAGGCTTGATGGACACAGAAATTCCCATTAAAACTAATATAGTACAATAAACATCAATGTGCTATATGCATAGCTTTGGGGTGTTCTATGTGACAGGTGGTTGCAACAAGGAATAAAACCACCCTATCCGCTGGCACGTACAGAATAATTAACCTTTTCTTTGTGGGGAGATGAACCAGCAACTGCCAAAGGCGCGCAGATAAATGATCAAACGTTGCACCCTGCAAGTGAAACCAGCCCCCACCCCCTCCAGCAACCCTTTAATACATAAATCCTAGTCCGCTACACAGAGAGAGCAGAGACAAAGCGTGTGTGACACCAGCCAACTAATGTGAAAAATTGTCAACCGCAAAGTTGGTGGATGGAATGACTGGTTCCGCACGCTTATTCATTTGTCATTCGGTGCCGTAGGTTATACAACATTTCAGTTTATGTTTTATTGTATTCCTTTGAAGCTATATCGTTTTACTTTTATTGCGATGGACAATGTGGCGACAAATTAGAACCAACTCGGAAATATAAATGTTTACATGAAGTTTGGCTTATATGGATGTCCATGAATTATGTATTGTCTATAGTTTACAACGTTTCCAAATTATTTATGAAAAAAAAAACTTGTATTTTATGTAGAAACAATTACCACTCAGACGTATATACCGGAAATTTTTTTTATCAGTAAACAGGGATATATCATTAACATAGTTACAGTTCAAAAGTTTGACAGCAATGCATTAGAGCGTTTATTTTAAAAGTAAACATAGGGAAAATAACATTGCTGTCATCTATAGTTGTCAAAGTAATAAAACTGTCCTCTTTCAAAATCAGACCAGGTTAATAAGGGATCAAATAGTGGGGAGTTTTTTATATAAATGGAAATTTAAATGGGGAAAATTATTTAGAATTGTTACAAGAGAGAGTAATATTGAGGAAATGTGGTTCCAACAAAATGTACGAAATTATCTGCACCGGATATTCCCCCAACGATGGATAGGACGAGGTGGAGAATTGGGGTGGTCTGCAAGGTCACCAGATCTTGCGCCAAACGATTTCTTTCTTTGGGGTCATTTAAAAAATAAATTTTATAATGGTGATAGAATGAGCGTAGAACAATTAAAACGTAGAATTTGTGTTGCATCGCATGAGATTCCTCCAGAACAAATAAATCATGTTATAAATTCATTTTATAATCGTTTAGGCTATTGTTCACAAGTTAATGGGGGTAATTTTGAAATTAAATTATTGTATTAAAATTTATATTAAAGTAATGTAATTTAAAGTAATTAAAATTCATTTAATTTGTTTAAACTTAAAATGTTTCTTTTATTATAATAGACTATTACATTTCAATGCATTGCTGAATATGTTATTTTCCCTATGTTTACTTTTAAAATAAACGCTCTAATGCATTGCTATCAAACTTTGTAATTGTAACTATGGTAATGACATATCCCTATGTTTACTGATAAAAAAAACTCCCGGTATGTACATATATAATATCATGGTATATCCCATGAAATACACTAGCAACCTTTGAAATATTTACTGTATTTATTCATCAGATCTTAGTCAGATATTCCTATCTTCACACACCACATTCGTTTCACTCGCATTCATAATTACTTTCATACAAGTTCGTTTATTCCTCACGAATTTTTCATTCTCATAACTAACCTTTAATTCATCTACATATTCCTAGGTCGTACAAACAATCTCTCAATAATTTTTTCTTCGACATATGTTTCACATACCCAAACCATCTTAATTGACTTATACTCACTCTTCTAACAACATCATTCTATATATATATATATATATATATATATATATATATATATATATATATATATATATATATATATATATATATATATATATATATATATATTATTATTATTATATATATATATAAATAGATCACATATCCGCGATTTCGGTAACATACTGTATTCAGCCGTCATCGTATTTCTGGTATTTGGGTTGAAGTTTTATGCCAAATAAATGTGAGCACACGACAGAGCTTTTAAGCGATAGCGATAAAATAAAAGCTTTTATGTATCTGACCGACATCAGGAGATGTCGTCGAAAAAATTCTTTCTCTATATTCATCCCGTTCTATATCCCGTGTTCATACAATGGCATTGTGCAAGGTGGACTCTCTAACGAAGTGAATCCAGCAGATTGTGTTGCCAGGAATTTATTCGAATTAACTTGAGGAGTTCAACAGAGTTTAGTTATTTGCGTTGGCTAAAATAAACACGTTAATGTCGGTCAGCGTTGAGTGGAAGGTTCTCAGTTGGAAACTACGATGTACTTGTCGGAAGTAACTAGCTTATTTCACCGAAACAATCATTAGTGAACATCAAACTGTATCACAACCGAAAATGTATAACATAGCTTCAAGCTGATGAAACAAATCAAGATGTCCTGGAGTCGTATAATTACACAAGAGATGAGCGCCTTAGAAAAACTCATATATCTATCAGTAATATATAGCTTGTCCCGCGTGATGGTCGCGCGGGTTGAGGGCCTGACTCGCAACCATAAGGACGTGGGTTCGGGTCCCGCCCGTGGCGACCATACAAAGGACATATCGGCATATGACCATAGTAGTTGGTCCGATATATAAATTACAAAAATATATATATAGCTGACACTGGGTCCAAAAGCAAAAGGGAAAGAGAGTGAGATATATGCTATTTTATCTTTTTTCCATACTTGCTTCAAAACGCGCATGCCCGTAATACTGGAGTACGATTGGCTGACGTCAATTTCTAGCATGTTAAAATTTAGCGCCATATTTTAAATTTGTTGAAAATTATATATTTTATCAATTGAAGGTCATATCGACTAATATAGCAGTACATATTAAATTATTGATTCATATTTTCTCCATAAGTTACATATTGCCTTGTTTTTAGGAAATTTGTGAACAAAATCATTCATGTAAATAAAAACATTTAACATTCCGATTATTAAATCATTTAACCATCTAAACTAACTTGAGGAGATTTTGAAAATCACAAATAACACTAATTCAAATTCACACAAGTGGTGACAAAGAGAGCTCGCCATATTTGAAATGTCTCTCTCACTTCGTTATTAGCCAATAGTATTCCAGTATTACGGGCATCTGTATTTTGAAGCAAGTATGGACAAAGGTAAGATAGCATATATCTCACTCTCTTTCCTTTTTCGTTTAGATAACATTGCTGGTATAGGGCATCAGCAATATATTACTAGTATATATATGGAAAAACTACAGAAATAATATTGTTGCATACTTTGAGCAGGAATCAGCTACGGGTCTTGTTCCATGTAGTCCACTACCAAATCAGCAACCTTGGGGTTCTATAAGATCCATTTAGTCTATTCCACAGCACTACCACTCATATATTAACGTTTCTTCTAGAGAACACACATTTATACGCACAATAACGCACTATTGAAGCTAATTTACGCATCAATTATTCACTAAAACATTCACAAAACACTGAATATACATAGATCACTACAGTTGCACTCACTCAACTAACAGAACGCGACTAAACACTGCGAACTAATTGTAAAATAATGCTGTAACTTGTTCAGTAATGTACATTTTTATTTAAGATACTCTTACCTATAAAATATAATGTACAGATTCGATATCATTCGGCTTTATACGAACGAACCCGATTTGCGATTTAAAATTTATTTCAAATGGTAATATGTTTTCTGCTGTCTAATAGGTACGTGAAGCTAATTTAAATGCAACAAAAAAGTTATTTATTGAAATCTACATGTGCAGAGCTGTTATGACCAATAATAAATATAAAAATTAACTCATTAGCTAACATATAATTTACTGAGAGATGCAATTGCAGAGCAGCTACACCCAAAAATTATATAGTTTTTGAGTTATGGGCTTTCAAAGTTGAGCTTAAAAAAAGTCAAAAATCGCTGTAACTCAAAAACTAAAAAAGGTATGAAGATGCGCCTTGCGCCATTCGATTTCACGCGGTCTGAATTATATAGAACCACATTTTAATAATTGTCGATTTTTGAACTTGTTCAACCCAAAATTCTCATTATTTGTAAATGAAGAATTTGCGAACAATCCTCTACACAAAAGAACTTTTGGTTTGTTTTGAGATTCTAAATTTATACCTAACGTTTAGTTAATTAAAATTCATTTAATTTGTTTAAACTTAAAATATTTCCTTTAGACTATAGACTATTACACTTCAATGCATTGCTGAAAATATTATTTTCCCTATGTTTACTTTTAAAATAAACGCTCTAATGTATTGCTGTCAAACTTTTTAACTGTAACTATGGTAATGATATATCCCTATGTTTTACTGATAAGAAAAACTCCCGGTATATATATATATAATATAAATGATGCATGCATAGTATATTTTCTAATGTCAAGCGTTTCTGTTGTATATAAGTACATATAAAATATGTCATTACGACTTTTACCCATTTTTGGGTATTGTACCCTGTTATAGCAGATTTTTGTACGTGTATATTTTGTACGTTGCCAGTCATCAAATGATGGACCTAAAAGATGTTTGTGAAAAAGGAATCTTCGGGGTAATTTTAATGTGGAGTAAAGTTTGTTTTTTACGGGAATCAAACCCAGATTCCACTGAGCTCTCTATCTCATAAAAAATAATAAAAATTGAATTATAGAAAGAAAAACTGGATTACTGCCAGGATTTAATCTGAAACCTT
Source organism: Pterostichus niger (assembly GCA_947425015.1). Taxonomy (NCBI): domain Eukaryota; kingdom Metazoa; phylum Arthropoda; class Insecta; order Coleoptera; family Carabidae; genus Pterostichus; species Pterostichus niger. Next base: position 36,349,963 of record OX380341.1, read on the forward strand.
TTGAATTCCGGTCAAATGCAAATTTCACTGGAATTTAAAGATTGCAGGTTCACATTCTGACGGTATCCCAATGTTTCTCTATATTATTCAATTTTATTTCTAAATCAATAGAAATATTTTTTAATAGTAGGTATGTTAAAAATTTTACTAGTTATTTTTGAATAACTTTTCAAATTTATTCAATTTGGACAACCTCAAGATATCTTGATGCGGTATTCTGTAATTTTTCCAAAATTTCTAAAAAGAGGCATCTTCATAATTACCTCCCTACTACATTGTTACACGGGACAGGATATGTTTTAAGTAAAACAATTATACTGGACTTGCATTGTCTTTATTAGTTTGAACAAATTGTACAAAAAATATTTCACAACGTTTTGAGCGAGGTTTTGAGTGTAGATTACATTAATTTGTTCAAATTAATAGAGACAATGCAAGTCCAGCATAATTGTTTTAATCAAAGTACATCATTGTCTGCGAACTTCAGGATATGTTTTGTTCTAGAAATTTTACTTTGGAAATTTGAAAAAGATTTTTAAAATATTTGTCTTATAAAATTTCTGATGCAAAAAATCAGTCGAATGCGCAATATGTAACAATTAGTCTTGCAGCACTCAACCTGGGTACAAGTCAGGGATGTAATTGAATTCTTAGAGAACTTGTGCCTAGCGAGTCGGGGGTCACAGAGCTTAATGGAAGAGCAGGCAATGAATTGAACACGTTCATTGTATGTAACGGTAAGCATGCGAAATGACCAGGAACACAACATGCTCCGGTCTTACCGTTATATTTCATTATTACTCGAGGAAATGTAATACCTTACTTAGAGATGATAAACGCGAACTGATTTCATGAAATGATGACAGATTCTGTTTGATATAAGTAAAGGTCTCCATCAGCACACCAAGTTAGCTATGCCTTGTGCGCATAATAGATGAGAGAAGGACGGTGGTTACATTGCAGCCGCTACTTCGCACCTAATATTTACCTAAGTCTACGATGGACATATTTGTTTTACTTGTCAAAACTTATATTCTACGCGTACGTAATATAATTTTTCTACGATTGCTATAAAGTTGACGTTTTCTGTGGAACAATCGAAAAATATATTTTTTGCGCGTCTCCAACGGCAACGCGCGAAAAGACGTTAAATACGCGCGTTTCCAATGGCAACGCGCGAAAACGATATTAAGGGGTAAGGCCACTCTAGAATTTTTAAAAAATGCATTTATTTTATTTGCTTAAATTATAGTTTAAACCCTTAGGAATAAGGGACAATTAATTTAAATGCCGCGCGGAAGTATTTCAGAGGGAAAAAAGCATATATCTGTAAGTACTAGTATTTATATATATATTACTCGAAACTTTAAACGCGTTATTCTGGAAATCATATTTTCAAAATCGGGCGAAAAGAAATCTGAAATACTAACTGATGTATCGTGCTGAATCATTTTATTTCTTATTCTAGATATAAAATACTCAAAAACTACGGGGGATTTTTTTTTAAAAGCTTCATTCGTTTTTATGGTCGTTTTTATACTGAAATTTAGTCCCGAATAATGAACTTTTTTTTCAAACGTGCGCCATTTTGTTAAAAATCCAAATTTTTTAAATCCAGCCCGTTGTTTTTTAGAGTATACATCAGAGATTAAGACAACATATTCCTTTTTGATCCAGGTCTATTGTTGTTCCCGTAATGTTTTCGCCCGATTTGCCCTATGCGCCGAGAAGAGTCGCCATTTTTTTAATTTCTGACGACAATTTTGAATATCTTCTTAAAAAATAAATTAAAAATAAAGTTTAAAGAGCACTAAATAAAGATCCAAAAACAGTTCTTAAGCAGCACGTTTAGACTTCGTTAAAAAAAATCTGGAAAATGACCCTTTTTTTCCTTGTCTAGAGTGGCCTTACCCCTTAAATGCGCGCTTATTTCAATAGTTACCGGGGTTACAAACAAAACAGAAACTTGTCATATTGACAGTTGACAGAACGAATTTATTTTCAGTACGCATACGTTTTTTAATAATTTTAAAATGCAATCATAGAAAAAAATATGCGTGTATCACGAGCGTAAAGTGTCTTTGTTTCTCTTACACTATTGCAGCTCTTGCTCTTACAGCACTTTACGCTCTTAATACACAAATAACTATAAAATTTGTATTTACAAAAATTGTAATATCCAATCGGATTTGATACGATTCGAATCGCATTTGGATAATGCTTATTTTTGCCGACCTTCAATTTGCTGATAATTATTTATAACCGAATGAAGTAAAAATGTAACTTACCGGAATGTGAGCGTGGTGAGAGGTCTGTAGGACTTATGACTATTAACATCCGCCATGGGAGTCCCCCAGAAGTCATTCCTGAAGACGTGTGCCACCGGGCTGAGCGCCAACACATCCTTATTGAGCGTAACCGCAGGAATGTCATCGTGTACGAAGTCTCCGCTCAGCCCGTTCACATAACAACCCACGGCCACGGCGGCCACCAGTGCGTACACGTGCCAGCAACACTCGCTGACTCCTGGAGCTTTTACAGCAGCTGCTGCTGACATGGCCACTCCGCGCTTACGCATTGCACTACACTGCACTATACACTACACACATCACAAGGTTCAGTTTACGAGCCACTAGAGAGAGGCGGTTGTAAAGAGTTGATTCTACAGACTGGGTAGACACTGCCTGAAACAAATAATAATCATGTATTTACTACGCTGCACAAGATATATAAGTAAATAAATAAATATATCATGACGCCTTTTACCCATTACTGGGTGAGGCACTCTGCCTAAGCAGATCTCGGTAATATTTTTTCGCGTGAAATGCGGTTACCAGCCTTCAAATCACGGCCCCCAAAGATATTAGTGGAGAGGGAGCCACAGGGGTAGATTTAAATTGGTGAAAATTGTTTGTCGGCTGCGGGGATCGAACCAGGGTTCTCAAGATATATATACAGAGCGTATCACAACTTAGAGCAAAAAATTAAAGGGTATATTTTGTACGACGTGCTGATCATGAAACAAAAATATTTTTTTTAAATTCGAAAAATTAAGGGTTGTTAACCTAAAACATTTTTTGTAGTACTGCACTGGAGTCGCTTTCCTATTAAACACAAACAATGAAGTAGGTATCAACTACGAAAGAATAATTACACAATTCAATTATTAGCAGTTATTTATAATAGAACTTTATTTAATTAATAACTTTAACAAAATCATCCACCCAGTGGCAGTGGCAACAAAAAATTTTGGACTAGGAAACATGGAAAATAGTTTTGCGATTTAAAAAAAAATTCTGTTTGTTTCATGATCAGCACGTCGTACAGAATATACCCTTTAATTTTTTGCTCTAAATTGTTAAACAGGTATATATATATAAAAACCTACAATGTAAGAAATTGTTTACACAAATTCTATACATACTGGATATCAATTATATGGTGACTAACTTTCATACTTATAACATATGGAGAAATTAGAACTCTTAGAATATATTTTGAGCGGCAGACGCATGTCGGCATTAGATATCAATGTATGTGTGTGTATGTGGTTGAACGCACGATAGACGAGGCTGGCGTCGGACACATCTGCGTTTTATTGTTATTAATGGAGGTTTTTAATTGTCCGGCGTGTGACAGCACCCATGTGGCTCTCATAATTACAAAGCCCACTGCATATATTTTGAATGACAATGGCGGACTGGCAGGCGTGCACAAAGTGTCGTCGTTGCGCTGCTGCTGATGCTGCGATCTATATTCTGTATCGCTCGACCGCGGCCAGAACAATGATTCTCCGCGTCGACTCAGCTACTTTTTATCTCGTCGTCGGCTAATAATGAGCCCGCTTTTAATTAAACCTCTCTCACTTTTATGTTAAAAATATGCCCGAAAACCGCAACTGGTAGTTCGCACGTCCGCCGCCCCCATTGTAGTGGCGCTGCCTGGCGTAATCAGGCCAGCTCGAGCCCCGGCTCACTTGTAATGGAGTTTGGCGCTGTATCGCCGCTTTCACCGCAGGTGAAATATTGTGAGCTAGGCCAGGATCACTATTTACCTACAGATCGCTATCTTCACAAGCTCTAACCTTCCCACTGTTATAAATAACGGTTTCACTTTCATCTTGTTCACCGGAACCGGCCACTGTCAAATCCCAACACTCATCAATCTTCGCGATGACAAAACCCAGCATCATTCAGACAGCTGCGAGAACAAAAAACAAAAATAATTACATCTGCGAGGTCGCACGCACCCGTTTCCTTTTCCGCTTTCCGTTCTCTTCGAAGCGTCGCGACGCATTGTCGCCGTGAACTTCGATTCGTGAAATCAGATTTACAGGTAATTGTATTGGGTGGCGCACATTCGCGCGATCGAACATTTACTTTAGTTTTACCGCGGAAACGTGAGCGCTGTTATTATATTTGCCGAACTCTCGAATGAGGTTCGTACATTCATAATTGCATGTCCCTGAACCAATCATAGAGACTTCGCTCTGCAATTGATATTGATCAAGGCTGGCCAATTTGTAGCCCAAAGGCCAAATGCTGCCCATTGTGGTTACCAATCGTCTTGTGTCAAGCGTGACATACTGACGAATTCAGTAATAACCATAGAAAAATCTATTCACTTTTCTGACAAAGTGAAACTATTCTAAATTCTGTTTTCATCAATTAGGGCTTCAAGTATTAATAGTATATTGTACAATAAGCATTCCATGCTAGTTGTACACTATAATTTTTCTATTATTATAGCCCTATTAACGTATTCTTCAATAATAAAGATATCCAAATTTCACTATTCCAGAATGATATTTCAAAGTTAGTATCTTGGCAACTAGCAGTAACAACAAAACAAATATTAAATAAAATAATAAAAATAATACCTGAAATAGATCTTCGACATCAACAACACAACAACTATTAGCGTGGACAATCAAAACAAATTCAATCATAACCTTCAAACTTCATGTTCACCGATTGAAATGATTGTTAATCATTGTAAACAATATTACATTCAATATCATTAATAATAATAAATAACTACATAACTGATTCAATAAATATTTCTGTTTATAATATTATACTAGAATAAAATAAATTCTTCAATCATTCACAACTTATTATTGACAGCTCGAATACGGCATACGGCCGAACTTCGGATTGGAATGAATTGCCGAAGCGCGCCAGTTTTAAATTTGAAACAATTTATCATTTTTGACAGAACTATGCAAGAATGTTAATTCCTGCACAGTTCTGTCATTTTTATATGGTAACCGAAAATGTGTTTACAATATATCTCATTTCCCTAGCAACAACAAACAGACAATGAGCAGATTTCTAAGTGGTTGTAGGAAAAATTATTTCTAACATAGTTTTGCTTTATTGAATTTATACAAGTAGTACATATACAGAATGTTTCACAACTTAGAGCAAAAAATTAAAGGGTATATTCTGTACGAAGTGCTGATCATGAAACAAAAAGAATTTTTTTTTACATCGTAAATCTATTTCCCATATTTCTCAGTCCAAAATGTTTCGTTGCCACTGCCACTGGGTGGATGATTATGTTAAAGTTATTAATTAAATAAAATTCTATTATAAATAACTGCTAATAATTAAATTGTGTAATTATTCTTTCGTGGTTGATACCTACTTCATTGTTTGTGTTTAATAGGAAAGCGAATCCAGTGCAGTACTACAAAAAATGTTTTAGGTTAACAACCCTTAATTTTTCGAATTTAAAAAAAAATATTTTTGTTTCATGATCAGCACGTCGTACAGAATATACCCTTTAATTTTTTGCTCTAAGTTGTGAAACATCCTGTATATGTTTATAATAATTTTAGTGTTCCACAAGTTATTAGTTTTCGTGTTGTTTGAAAAACTATTTTATGCAGTGTTATCACTACTGTAGCATGGATGTAGAATTTATGTTTTTTATTTGTAAATATATTTTATCCAAATCCAAAATTATATGTTTTATCCAAACTTCGGATCGGAATTTGGGTCGGTTTCAATCCAATTCCTATTGGATCCCAGAAATTTATATTTCTATCCGATTTGTAATCCGACTTTGGATCGAATCGGATCAGATTCAGATATCGGATATTTTCCCGATCTCTATCGTTGGTCTGAAATGAATTTGATCTTTGCAGGCGTTCTTATTCATGAGAACGGTAATATGTGGATCAACGCAACAATGTCACTCTTTTATTTCTTGTCAATAAAGTTTAACTAGTATTTTTTTCTTTAATTGTATATATTCTATATTTTATTCATTTATGTTTTACAAAAAAACAAATAAAGCCAGAAGTAAGCGTGTTACCAACAACAACCAGGTTTAGTCTAATTTAAAATGTACAAATTTTCGGAGATGAATACGCTTGTATACATGATAGCTAGGTGCGCGTGCATTCATTCTATTTTCGCATTCTGCTTGCGGCATTTCTAATGTATTCACAATTCAGCAACCGTATTGAAATATAAAATGCACGATACAAATATATATAAACCCTTGTTGCGTTGGCGAAAGCCCGAGATTTGCGGTTAGCCACCTCCGCAGCTGTAACAGGATTTGGCTCAACAATTGTTACATTTCAATCCATTACAAATTCCGAAAATCGCGATGGCTGCGCACACTCCGACTCCAGCGAATGGAATTATTTATCAAGATGAATTATTGGACACACGCGAAAGTCTTTCTGACAAGTCGTTTATCATTCAAGGGACGAGCTTGAAGCCTGGGATTCCAGGACGCGCCGACCTTCCTGGCTACAACACAGCACTACCACGCACTGGACAAACACAATTATCCCTATGAAATACTTGTTCACGTCGGTGAATCCATATCGTGATTAATACGTGTGTGTTTTATGGATTAATACCAATGAAATATCTTTGTCATAAATTGTCGCAAAGGTTTTAACTTAAAAAAGTGTCAGCATAATGTATGGAGCAGTTTCACATATTACACTTTAAATATACAATAGTTGTTTGTTGAAAGTAGCTGCTTGTGGATTAAGGCTAGTGTAACACGAGCAGAGCTGGTTGAATAAGTTGATCTTACCGGACTGCGTCGATTGTAAAACGAAAGGAAGGGATGCAGTCTTGAAATTTTATTAAAGTTTAAACTGAATTGAACACGAAACGCTATAATTAAATATGAGGATGGAAACAGAATTATTATTTAGATTAACTTATATTTATATTAATTATAATACTTAATTCACTAATCTAGTTTAAAAATTAAATGAAACGCGAACACCGCGTGATGTGAAGATCTACATCTTCACGCTTTGAGTCGATGGACAAGACTGATGGTTTCCACCAAAACACTTGCTGTCCTGAGTACGATACCCACATCTGGAATCCATCCCCCACACATCGGGGTGGACACAGATGTCTCAAGTGTTTTGATTATGTAGTCTGACACTCTGACCCTGCAGATAACGCGAACATGAAATCTTGTTGGAATTCTAAGAATATTAACTATAACTGTCTCTTTTTATAATTTAATGCCCTATATTCGAAAACCAAAAGATGTCACACTCAGCCTTAATGGCACATGTGGTCACGAGTGTCAAATTATACGAAACTAATCTTACCTAAACGCAACATAACAACAATGTGATAGCTCATATTGTTACACTAGAGATTTTATCACGACCGTATCTAGGGCTGTAACTAGTCAAGCTCTGCAATAATACCTGCTACGGATATTAAAATCAATCAGTTTTTAATTGAATGTAGGTAACTGGGAAAACAAACCAAACAAAATAAAAATGTAGAAAATTACATTTGTGGTCTCCAATATTTATTTATATACAAATGAAAAAATGACACTTTCATCTCAAGATATACATATACTTTTATTATTAATCTATTAAAGAATAATATATTCAGAAAGAAATCAGAAATTCAAATAAGATTTATTATTCTTTCGAAAGATGTTACCTACATGTTAAATCATACCATTGTTTCCAGTGACCATCGACTTCGAATTGGGGGGGGGAGGGTCATGCAGTGAATTTTGTCTCGGGGTAGGGGAGGAGTTGGTGTATTTCCCATCTTCTAAATATAAAAAAACATTTGTATTTGCTCATATTATATTCCTGCTTTAAATAATTTTTACAATCACATTAAATCGTCTTTGGAATCGCATTAAATCACATTAAATCATTTTTTCACCTCAAAAATTTCCTCTAAGAACACTTTTTAAATCATAAAGTTTCAATATCTAAACGGTTCTTCGATAGAATACAAAAATGATTGAATTAGAAGTTGATTTTCTAAGTGCAAATGTCGGTAGTCACATACTTGACTAGGTCTTAAATAGAATACCTCTCCCATCTGCGGGTCGAAATAATATCCCAACAAAATATTGGTTTTTGGCTATTTATTAGAATAATAAATCAAACAATAGTTCTTAATTATCTTAGAACTTTATGTTCTTAGATAATATTTTCTATTGAATTTGTTTAACAAATTGAGTTATCGTAAATAATTACATCGTTATTATGTATTAGGGCCAACATTTAAAAAAACTCCATGCTCAGGGAAGGTCATTACCCCCATGACCACCCCCCTGAATCCGCCTATGTTAGGAAAATTGTACTTTCTGGCAGGATACTATTGGCAACGATTTGCATAGAGCCCTGCTGTCAATATTATTACGCTATAGTTGATTGACCAATTTAAATTCTCATTAAATAGCAGGGTTCGTAAATATCATGATATTTATAATACGAGTAAATATCAAAATATCTGATATATAGGATATATATCAGATAAATATCACTTTTTGGATATTTATTTTTTAATTTTAGTTTTTGTACACATTTAGAAAAACTGAAAAATTCGAAAAATTTCACTTCTCCGGAGACTATATCTCAAAAAGTAAACAAGATATGGATATGCGCTCAACGGCGTTGAATTCCCCGTGTCCGAATTGACTTATAAGCAAATTTTCATACAATTTTATGCAATTTAATATTTTTAATTATTTCCTAAGGGGTACCCCTTTGGTTTTTTCAGATTTTAATTCAATTTTCCCAAAAATCCTTAATCGTAGGATTATTAAAACGAAAATTTACATACATATGTATTTTGACCCACTGAATCCAGTGGTGCAATCTTCAAATGCATATGACTTCTGGTTTTCGAGAAAATGTTAAAAAACCGCTTTTTGCGATTTTTTTTGGCGGAAAATTGAAAAAAAATAAAATCGCTGAAACTATGTTTATAAGTTAACTGAAGCACGAGAAAATTAATGCCGTTGACCGCGTTTTCAGATCACATTTAGTTTTCGAGATATAGCCTCGTAAAAGTAGAAAAACTGAAAAATTCGAAAAATTTCACTTTTCCGGAGGCTATATCTCAAAAACTAAACAAGATATGGAAATGCGCTCAACGGCGTTGAATTCCCCGTGTCCGAATTGACTTATAACAGAATTATTATTTAGATTAACTTATATTTATATTAATTATAATACTTAATTCACTAATCTAGTTTAAAAATTAAATAAAACGCGAACACCGCGTGATGTGAAGATCAACATCTTCACGCTTTGAGTCGATGGACAAGACTGATGGTTTCCACCAAAACACTTGCTGTCCTGAGTACGATACCCACATCTGGAATCCATCCCCCACACATCGGGGTGGACACAGATGTCTCAAGTGTTTTGATTATGTAGTCTGACACTCTGACCCTGCAGATAACGCGAACATGAAATCTTGTTGGAATTCTAAGAATATTAACTATAACTGTCTCTTTTTATAATTTAATGCCCTATATTCGAAAACCAAAAGATGTCACACTCAGCCTTAATGGCACATGTGGTCACGAGTGTCAAATTACACGAAACTAATCTTACCTAAACGCAACATAACAACAATGTGATAGCTCATATTGTTACACTAGAGATTTTACCACGACCGTATCTAGGGCTGTAACTAGTCAAGCTCTGCAATAATACCTGCTACGGATATTAAAATCAATCAGTTTTTAATTGAATGTAGGTAACTGGGAAAACAAACCAAACAAAATAAAAATGTAGAAAATTACATTTGTGGTCTCCAATATTTATTTATATACAAATGAAAAAATGACACTTTCATCTCAAGATATACATATACTTTTATTATTAATCTATTAAAGAATAATATATTCAGAAAGAAATCAGAAATTCAAATAAGATTTATTATTCTTTCGAAAGATGTTACCTACATGTTAAATCATACCATTGTTTTCAGTGACCATCGACTTCGAATTGGGGGGGGGGGGGTCATGCAGTGAATTTTGTCTCGGGGTAGGGGAGGAGTTGGTGTATTTCCCATCTTCTAAATATAAAAAAACATTTGTATTTGCTCATATTATATTCCTGCTTTAAATAATTTTTACAATCACATTAAATCGTCTTTGGAATCGCATTAAATCACATTAAATCATTTTTTCACCTCAAAAATTTCCTCTAAGAACACTTTTTAAATCATAAAGTTTCAATATCTAAACGGTTCTTCGATAGAATACAAAAATGATTGAATTAGAAGTTGATTTTCTAAGTGCAAATGTCGGTAGTCACATACTTGACTAGGTCTTAAATAGAATACCTCTCCCATCTGCGGGTCGAAATAATATCCCAACAAAATATTGGTTTTTGGCTATTTATTAGAATAATAAATCAAACAATAGTTCTTAATTATCTTAGAACTTTATGTTCTTAGATAATATTTTCTATTGAATTTGTTTAACAAATTGAGTTATCGTAAATAATTACATCGTTATTATGTATTAGGGCCAACATTTAAAAAAACTCCATGCTCAGGGAAGGTCATTACCCCCATGACCACCCCCCTGAATCCGCCTATGTTAGGAAAATTGTACTTTCTGGCAGGATACTATTGGCAACGATTTGCATAGAGCCCTGCTGTCAATATTATTACGCTATAGTTGATTGACCAATTTAAATTCTCATTAAATAGCAGGGTTCGTAAATATCATGATATTTATAATACGAGTAAATATCAAAATATCTGATATATAGGATATATATCAGATAAATATCACTTTTTGGATATTTATTTTTTAATTTTAGTTTTTGTACACATTTAGAAAAACTGAAAAATTCGAAAAATTTCACTTCTCCGGAGACTATATCTCAAAAAGTAAACAAGATATGGATATGCGCTCAACGGCGTTGAATTCCCCGTGTCCGAATTGACTTATAAGCAAATTTTCATACAATTTTATGCAATTTAATATTTTTAATTATTTCCTAAGGGGTACCCCTTTGGTTTTTTCAGATTTTAATTCAATTTTCCCAAAAATCCTTAATCGTAGGATTATTAAAACGAAAATTTACATACATATGTATTTTGACCCACTGAATCCAGTGGTGCAATCTTCAAATGCATATGACTTCTGGTTTTCGAGAAAATGTTAAAAAACCGCTTTTTGCGATTTTTTTTGGCGGAAAATTGAAAAAAAATAAAATCGCTGAAACTATGTTTATAAGTTAACTGAAGCACGAGAAAATTAATGCCGTTGACCGCGTTTTCAGATCACATTTAGTTTTCGAGATATAGCCTCGTAAAAGTAGAAAAACTGAAAAATTCGAAAAATTTCACTTTTCCGGAGGCTATATCTCAAAAACTAAACAAGATATGGAAATGCGCTCAACGGCGTTGAATTCCCCGTGTCCGAATTGACTTATAAGCAAATTTTCATACAATTTTAAGCAATTTAATATTTTTAATTATTTCCTAAGGGGTACCCCTTTGGTTTTTTCAGATTTTAATTCAATTTTCCCAAAAATCCTTAATCGTAGGATTATTAAAACGAAAATTTACATACATATGTATTTTGACCCACTGAATCCAGTGGTGCAATCTTCAAATGCATATGACTTCTGGTTTTCGAGAAAATGTTAAAAAACCGCTTTTTGCGATTTTTTTGGCGGAAAATTGAAAAAAATAAAAATCGCTGAAACTATGTTTATAAGTTAACTGAAGCACGAGAAAATTAATGCCGTTGACCGCGTTTTCAGATCACATTTAGTTTTCGAGATATAGCCTCGGAAAAGTAGAAAAACTGAAAAATACGAAAAATTTCACTTCTCCGGAGGCTATATCACAAAAACTATTTGATATTTTTATATAATGGATATATATCATTGCAAAAATATGACGATATATATCAAAATAAATATCATGATATATATATCGATCGATATATATCTTCGAACCCTGTTAAATAGTGATATTCATCCAATAAATACTAGAAGTAAAGACAACTTTCGAGTACCGGTCGTTAAAACTAAAATTGGGAAAATGTCTCCGAATTTTCTTGGGTTGCACATTTACAATCTGTGAAATATTATAAATGTTTTAAAAATAATCTTAAACACTTTCTTGTTTTAAAATGTTTTTATAATTTGAATGAATATTATAATTATTTTAAATGATGTTCCCTGCTTTTGACTTGTTTCAATATATTGTATTCTCAATGTCGTATGAAATAAATTTATTATTATTATTATTATTAATAGCAATGGTATGCAATTATTGTTTACTGTCACTAAATGATATTTTAAAACCTCCTTTTGTATTGACCGCGGAAAGTTATTACGCTATCGAGTAGGGCTATATTGAAATAAGGGAGAATATTAATTTCGTTGACTACAGACTGAGAACAATTTTCTGTGAATAGCAACTAAATAAATATGTACATATTTGCTGGAAAATTGAATAAACCTTTATAGATTTTATTTTAGCATATCCATTCCAATAATAGTAAAAATCAATTTGATGTTTTCGTGACAATATTAATTTTGTTTACCGTACGAACTTGTATATTGAAACATTATATATTCTGACGGAAATTAGCATTACGGAAATAACACCGAACGAACGAACAGCAGTGCAACAACAAATCATTTTAGAACTGCTTAAACAAACAGCTGATATGCATATGATATGACTACATGAAAATGGAAATACAATAAAAATATATCCACTCTTCCATCAACATTTTTTTCAATCTTACAGGCAACTTTAACCTAGTGAATTGTTTACTGTTATTGGAATTAAATTCCTATTGTACTGTGTAACAAAATAAATAAATAGAAATCTTATAAAATATAAACTAAACACTTGGCTAAGTCTCACAAAATTCAGCCTCCAAGTCATCTTATGAGGGCATCGTCAGAGGCTGGCCAGCACAGTTAGTAACCATAGACGCGTTTTGCTCTTATTATACCTAATCAGTATGGTATAACTCACTTCTTCACCTAGAACAAAGTTCACGTGAAGAAGCTGGTGACGAAAGACTGTGCCAGCAGAGAATAAGATCTCTCAAAAACGGTAAGATAACGTAAGAAGTTCTATCGAACAGGTAATGCCATCTACCGAAAATAGGAAAGCGACGCAGCAATTTAAATAACAACATATTTTATGAAACCTAGTTTCACCAACTGTATGGATGACAATTAATTTTGTCTTTGTTGTTAGAAATCTTATATCCATCATATAATAACATAATTCTAACGGGTTAATTTAATTGTGTTGAAAATAATTAGGAACAAAAAAGAAGAAACAAATTATGGACTCTTATTTCTTATTATGTCTTTATATCTAAAATCATAGTTGGCAATCCTAAAACAGAACTTAAGTTCTCATGTCACTTAGCAATTCACGCAATTATAAATTTAGTGTAAAGGTTCGAATTTATTTATATGTTCTTAAGTGGAATCTGAGTCAGTCAGACACGATCGTATTATTTGGATATAAGTTGAAGTGAGCGAGACTTAAACGAACGAACAATCTGTGAATGTTTATGCGAGTAAAAGTAGCAATGAGACAAGTATATTTATTGAAACCTATAACATTATAGCTTCTAACAATGTCATATGAAACTATATAAGCTGTAGTAGTTAGCTGTAAAGCTTTGAATGTACAAAACGCTTGTATGAAGTAGTTAATGGGCTATTTACGATGATATTGAGGTTCGATGTAGAATCAATGCGGCCGTGTACATGGACCGATGTAGGTCAGTAAACAATGAAAGGTTTAGCGAGAGAGGAAGCCGGAGATACGTGTTTGGGGCAGCACGCTTATCAGCGCATCCGCATCCGCCAGTGAGAGCTAGTGTCGTGTTGGCGTCGCGACGCCGTGATACCATGCCCAGGTAATTGTCCCGATGCTGGCGATACGTGCCTTTTGATTAGAAAGGTCTTGGATGCCGACACTATCTAGGTACAGAAACGAACTAGCCATTTGGCAAACGTGAATCTACACTTTATATCTTTAAAAATATTGACTTCAAAATCAATAACTACCAAGGTTATAACATAACCCGTAGCAGATCTCGGTAAGTGATATATTTATATGTGTGAAGTCAAATGGGGTAGGTGGCTCAGTGGTATCGAGTCGACCTGTGGATCTTGAAAATCCTGGTTCGATCCCCACAGCCGACAAACAATTTTCATCAATTTAAATCTACCCCTGTGGCTCCCCACTCGTACTAATATCTTTGGGAGCTGTGATTTGACGGTTGGTAACCGCAAAAATATATCACTTACCGAGATCTGCTTAGACAGAGTGCCACATCCAGTAATGGGTAAAAGGCGTGATGATATATTTATTTATTTATGTCAAATCATGGTTCTTAAATACACAGATATCTACCGTAAGAATAAACGAACTGGTATGAAAGGAATTATAAATGTAAAAAATAAATAAATAAATATATCATCACGCCTTTTACCCATTACTGGATGTGGCACTCTGCCTAAGCAGATCTCGGTATGTATATATATTTTTTTCGCGTGAAGTGCGGTTATCAGTCGTCAAATCACAGCCCCCAAAGATATTAGTGAAGGGGGAGCCACAGGGGTAGATTTAAATTGGTGAAAATTGTTTGTCGGCTGTGAGGATCGAACCAGGGTTCTTAAGATCCACAGGCCGACTCGATACCACTGAGCCACCTATCCCATAAAAAATAATGTATCAAGGTAGGAATCAATAAATAAAATAAAAATAAATATATCATCACGCCTTTTACCCATTACTGGGTGTGGCACTCTGCCGAAGCAGATCTTGGTAAGTGATATATTTTTTCGCGTGAAGTGCGGTTACCAGCCGTCAAATCATGGCCCTCAAAGATATTAGTGGAGGAGGAGCCACAGGGGTAGATTTAAAATTGGTGAAAATTGTTTGTCGGCTGTAGGGATCGAACCAGGGTTCTCAAGATCCACAGGCCGACACGATACCACTGAGCCATCTACCCCATGAAATGAATTGTAGAAAGAATCTAATGACTAAATATTCGGCGAGTGTTCGAAGGATTCGTATTTACGTGATGTTACATCTGACAGCGAAAAGTGAACTAATCGATCGTTCGTGATAACATCAAAGCCGAACAGGAAACATTTAGATATTTGTTAGACAATGACGTAATTTCCCATACTCAGAAGCGTAAAAATCCTTGAAGTCCACCCCTGGTTGGCGCACACCCTCACAAAGCCGCGCTCTTGCTTTATTGAAATGGATATTTAAATTCCGTACGCAAACGAGATTAATCGGCGAATTCGTTCTGCAGATGATGTATTTCGCCAACGAAAATCGTAAGATTTTTCGTGTCTGGGTTTATTGAAATTCTCGTCTAGTGCTGTAATCTCGCGGCTCCGCGAGTCGATACCCGCAGGGACACCTTGTCGTTACTTGGATAAATTTTACAAATTCATTCATAACATATTCCCCAATGTCGGCAGTGAATCGTCAAGTATCGATCGTCATTACATATTAACAGGCAACGCCATGCATTTATAATCAGCGAGAGATGAAATGTACGAGGAACTTGTGTATAAAAATCACTGATTACTAAGACGACGGCGACAGCTTTGTGAACTCTGTTGAATAATGCAGGAGAGATGTATTGTGCGATTCGCAGCACTTTACTTCTGTTTGTGTTTTAAAACAAGCACATTTAATGATACGAAATTAAAATTCAACTTGTTATTCCGACGACAGTGTACTGTAACTTTACGATAATTTCATTATTCTACAAAAACTTAATCACGAAACATAAATAACTGAGACTGTACGTGAGTGACATGCCGCTAGATTGATGTGCACCTTATTGAGGCAAACTTTACTCCTCAAGATATGAAGATAAACATAATTTGCTTCTAGCGGAAATTATAAATATGCGCGGATCCTCTTCAACTACTTGTACACAGACCTATAAGTCTTGCAAAATTGCAAAAAGTTTTTAATGACATCACATTTTTTATTTCTGTTCATGTTAAATGCAACGGCAGACTCGAATATTGCTCGGAAGGTTTTTTAGAGAGGTACTTCACTGGCTTGTAACACTTTGGTTGCACTGCGAGCTCACTGACTTCTACTTCATAATCAAATATACGATTGTGTCGAGATTAAACTCGAGACCAAAACGAAACCGGTATAAATTCTCGTCGTCGAGTCTTGATTATTTTAATAGACTTTTAATCACTTTTAGTCTATCTATAACTGTGTATAATAGAAATTTAATTACATTACAGGGTCTTGAGAACCCTGGTTCGATCCCCACGGCCGACAAACAATTTTCATCAATTTAAATCTACCTCTGTGGCTCCCTCTCCATTAATATCTTTGAGGGCCGCGATTTGACGGCTGATAATCGCTCTTCATGCGAAAAAATATGCTACACCCAGTAATGGGTAATGATATATTTATTTATTTATTTATATTTAGGACTGTTATAACATCTAGTTGTGCACCTCCCTTTTTGGTCATTATATAACTTCCGGAAGTGCTACTTTACTTGAATAATAGATTTTAATGAAAAACTATATTCAAATATAATCCAAAACTTTTCAAGACTACAATATCAATGGAAATAACATAATAGGTTTTTGGTTAAAATAGACTAACCGGAAGTGACATGAAGGTGCTACCAGTTTTTCTTGAAAAAAATGGTATTATTTAGATTTTAGAAATAAATGCAGCGAATAAAAGTTTTAGAGAATTAAATTCTGCGTCAAGCACATTAAGAATTTTTAAATTAGCCTTTTGTATAAGCAAGATATCTAAATTTAAAAATTATATATTTATGGGATATGTGGCTCAGTGGTATTGAGTCGGCCTGTGGATCTTGAGAACCCTGGTTCGATCCCCACAGCCGACAAACAATTTTCACCAATTTAAATGTACCCCTGTGGCTCCCTCTCCACTAATATCTTTGAGGACCATGATTTGACGGCTTCACGCGAAAAAATATATCACTTACCGAGATCTGCTTAGGCAGAGTGCCACACCCAGTAATGGGTAAAAGGCGTGATGATATATTTATTTATTTATTTTATTTATATGGTAGTATCAACTTATAGTGAATCTGAACCACTCAAAACCAGCAGAAAAAATAAAATATAAATGTTGAAGTTATGGCTGTCCTGTTTGTAATGGACATTGCTGTAGCTCGTAAAATAGATCCGAGTGTGGGGATTTTCTTTTCGATTTGACGAATCACACTGCACATATTGTATGTCGGACAACGGAGAAATGCTTACGGGTTTCATTTATGAGAAATATGCTCTCACGTTGCGGTCCAGACTCAGCGGCGTGTGCGGAATCCAGCAGCATCCCCGGATCCTCCGGGCTCGGTTCTGGAGCCCGCTCCAGGCTCCGGAGAGACAGCTGACAGTCGAAATCAGCGGCGCATGAGATCTGACACGGAACATAATAGAAAGGCGTCTCTGTTATAAATGACTATCGACCGGAAAAATTGAAATGAATCGAAGTGTGAAACTTGTCAGAAAACGTATAATGGAAATTCTGTACTATTATAATGTAGAATTTATGGCGATCGCCGCGACGCCGACGCCGACGCCGTTGCGTGTTTCCATCATTCTGACCATCTTCTCTTAACAGCGTCCCTTGTCGTCGTCAGATTACAATCGTCACGGTTTATTAATATACTTCAACATATTTTTTTCTGAAATTTGAGAATTAAAGCTTTGGAATATTGTATCATTAAACTTCAGATTCATACAACCCTTTTTATCATCGACATTAAAGGGATGAAGAATTTTAGATAAGTAAAAGCAGAATTCCGTGGTTTCTTTATCTTTTTTCCTTTGAAAAAAATTGCTTTTAACACCTTTATTATCCTTATTCAAGCTGATATTTTCATTCGGCTACGACAAGATTTTAAACAGTGGATACTACTTCGGTCTACCAAATTACATTTCAAAACTTTTTAAATATTTGTGATATTTGTCACAGCGATTAGTGAAACTGATTTAGAAGAATAAAACTCCTACAGAAATTGAAAAATAGGCGCAAAATGTGCAGTACAAAACAATGCATCCTACGAAATACACAAAACAATAAATACAGGCTTCAGTTTCTTTAAAAAGTGACATTTTGCGTTATTCATCTCTGGGTCAATAATAACCCAATATCAATCATTTCTAAGAATGCGGCAGTGAACAACAAATGCATACATCAAAAACAGTTGTTATGCTAGTAATGAAATAATCTGATGTGGACACCACATGACTTCCTTGTACGCGTATTAAACTATAGATTTTTTTAATTGCACATATTTGACATAAAATCTTTTATTTTTTATTTTTTGTTCTAATCCATAGCAAACTTAACAAAAAAAAAAACAAAAAATATATAATATTTAAATTTAGATATCTCGCTTATGCAAAAGGCTAATTTAAAAATTCTTAATGTGCTAGACGCAGAATTTAATTCTCTAAAATTCATTTTTAAAATTAAAATAATACCATTTTTTTCAAGGAAAATTGTTAGCAGCTTCATGTAATGTGCCACTTCCGGTTAGTCTATTTTAACCAAAATCTATTATGTTATTTCCATTGATATAGTAGTCTTATATACCAAATTTGGAAAGTTTTAAATTATATTTGAATATAGTTTTTCATGAAAATCTATTATAGGCTTCAAGTAAAGTACCACTTCCGGTAGTTGTATAATGACCAAAAAGGGAGGTGCACAACTAGATGTTATAATAGTCTTAAATATAAAGTTTCAATTTTCTACGGCTTACCGTTTTTGAGTTATGCGAGATACATACGTACGTACGTATATATGTACGTACAGACGGCATGACGAAATTAGTCAAAATGGATTCAGGGAGGGCCAAAATACCTATTTCCGTTGAAATCTGAGAACCGAAAATTTTCGCGATTACAATACTTCCTTTACTTCGTACAAGGAAGTAAAAAATAGTGTAGGTGATTCATAAGTGTTGGGCGAATAGTCAGAGGATCAAATTGATTGGACAAAGTGTGTAATAATAACATTGTTTTATGCACGAAATTCATTTAAAATATGAGGAATATAATTTGTGAAAGGGTAATGCCTGTAACGGTGATAATGTAACACGATTATAGTAAAATGCATTATCATCAGCATCAGCCAACGAACGAGCGAGGAGTGTGTAATAATTTATACGAAATATCGTTTCATTAAGCTATGTGACAAGGCAAGGTAAAATTAGCGTAAATTCGGCAACGTGAGCAGGCTTTATCGCTAGGCGATTTAAAAAAATGCAACGTGTTGTACTCAGTCGCATTGCTAATGGTTCACCTTCCTTAATCTCCGGCTTTCGACGAGTCGCTAGCTCCGCTCCGTACGTAATCGAGTCACGTTTATTGTTCTGCAGAACGGTGAGTAAGAATTAGGAAGCGTTCTCTCATTTCTTCCATTCTCTGCTCCGGGTCCGCGTAGTTTAAAGTCCCTCGCATCCAATTATAATTTGTAAAATCACCAGCGTCGGCTCATCACTTCTCTCCCGGATCGGATCGGTTTCCGGTATTGATTGGCCCGGGACTATTGATCCCAGATCATTAGGCCGCGCGCCGTGTCAAAGCCCATGGGACGTTCCCGCACTCTGCGCAATAGTTTCAAGGATAAGGCAGGCCTACAAGGCGCTATCGACGAGATACAGTCAAGGATAAAGTCAGGAAAACTACTGGTGCGAATTTATTGCACCACTAAACTTGTTTACAAGTTTCATGAATATGTTACACTGACATTGTTACCAACCGCTTGTAAATCATTTGCAAGCTACGTGCATTCATATAAATGTGCGCACACGATAAGGGATATTTAATGCTATATACCACCACACACACGTACATATTCATACGTGCACATCAACACACTCATGGAAATTTGTTGTTCACAGTTTTGTTCTGACTTATGGCTTAAGTAAATCATTCATTTTATTCAATTATTTATAAATAAAATAAATATAAATATATCATCACGCCTTTTAGTCATTACTGGGTGTGGCACTCTGTCCAAGCAGATCTCGGTAAGTGATGCATTTTTTCGCGTGAAGTGCAGTTACTAGCCGTCAAATTATTTAATTATTTGATACTATAAATTAGCACTTGAGCTCGGCTCGATATCCAAAATATATCCAAACTTATTCGATCCGATCCAAGTTTGGAATACTTTTAACTTTACAATACATTATTTGTTTTATTTATAACAAAATAGTTATTTGTGTATTAAGAGCGTAAAGTGATTCTTTGTTACTAGAGTACGGGAATTGCAGCGATAGCTGCAATAGTGCAAGAGGAACAAAGACACTTTACGCTCGTGATACACACATATTTTTTTCTACGATTGCATCTTAAAATTATTAAAAAATGAGCACGTACTGAAAATAAATTTGTTCTGTTAACTGTCAATATGACAAGTTTCTGTTTTGTTTGTATCCCTGGTAACTATTGAAATAAGCGCGCATTTAATATCTTTCTCGTGCGTTGGCATTGGAAACGCGCGCATTTAACGTCTTTTTCGCGCGTTGCCATTGGAGACGCGCAAAAAAGATATTTTTGGATTGTTCCACAGAAAACGTCAACTTTACGATGACCAATGAGAGTATAATTGTCAACTTTTCATAGCAATCGTAGAAAAATTATATTTTGTTTTAAAAAGATCAGTGTTTAGGAGCAGGCTTTAAAAATAAAATCCGAATCTCTCAGACAAATTCGTATTAATTACATTTAAATTAAAGTCAATAAGATTTGAAGAGGCGATTGAGATTTCAGATATTTAGAAGAGAATTCACCACACGTCACTGTCAAACAATAGGATCACGAATTTGTTTGAAAATGAACCAATGAAATGTACATTTCGTCGGCAATTCATCACTAGTGAAATTGATATCGGAAATACCACTGTTAATAATATCCTTGGTTACGAATAAAATAAATCATATTTTCAATATTTTCATAAACGTCAATTCTACATTTGTTCAGTGTACATTTAATATTCAAAATTTTCATTACTGTAATACCTAATTAATAATGTGCAAATAAATACCTAACTATTCTTGTTAATTAACTCTTGTTTAGTAAATTCTCAAGCCGAATACAACTCGTAGTATGAAAATTGACAGATAATATTTTGACATAAATATACATTCGTTGTTACGGAAATAGGAAACACAACTCGTGCTTCGCACTCGTTATATTTCCATTTCCATAACAACTCATAATTTATGTCAAAATATTTTCAGCTATTTTCAGCAATTTTCATACTACTTGTTATATTATATATGAATATACATAAATACAAATAGGCAATAATTGAAGCAATATCTTGTTGCAATATTCGCGTAAACTTACACAATACCCAGTGCACTCGATAGCAAGTATTTAGCCAGGTATTGCAATTGTGGACATGACATCAAACAGAGCAGATCCGAAGTCGCGACGTCTTTATCTTCGACGGAGCACAATGAGTTCGACATCGACGAAGCCGAACG
Organism: Pterostichus niger; assembly: GCA_947425015.1. Classification (NCBI taxonomy): domain Eukaryota; kingdom Metazoa; phylum Arthropoda; class Insecta; order Coleoptera; family Carabidae; genus Pterostichus; species Pterostichus niger. Next base: position 36,371,773 of record OX380341.1, read on the forward strand.
TACTCCACATATTTCACGATGATGCTTCCGTCACGAGAAGTTCAGACGCGAATTAAGCACGTTCCCGGAGCTTTGACAAGAGAGCTTTCGCCGAGATAAGCTCTGGATGGGTTCATGCAAAGTGCTGATAAATACTGTGCTGCTGCTGTTACACGTTGATGTCGCGTGTGTTGTCTGTGACTCCCGAGATTCTACTGATACCCGTGTTTTTGTTTCCTCATTGAATTTCTTACGGAAACAATCTTTGCTAATTTCATCGATTAACAATATATTCCTTCATTTTTCCAAAACTTTTTAGTTGTGCAATCTAAATTATTATTTTAATCAAAATAGTAGGACATTTAATATCAATTCCAGTTTAGGTTCCCGAATTTCAGGACCTTCAAAATAAGACATCCATTATTTATGTATGTTACGCTGTACAACAGGAACTTACTCCCAATTACAGTACAGGGTCCGCACCAGGGGCGGATCCAGCGGGGGGGTCATGGAGGTCATGACCCCCCCCCCCTAAACATGGACTTTTTTTTAAATGTTGGCCCTAATACATAATAATGATGTCATTATTTACGATAACTCAATTTGTTAAACAAATTAAATAGAAAATATTATATAAGAACTTAAAATTCTAAGATAATTAATTTATTATTCTAATAAATAGTCAAAAACCAATATTTTGTGGGGATATTATTTCGACCCGCAGATGGGAGAGGTATTCTATTTAAGACCTAGTCAAGTATGTGACTACCGACATTTGCACTTAGAAAATCAACTTCTAATTCAATAATTTTTGTATTCTATCGAAGAACCGTTTAGATATTGAAACTTTATGATTTAAAAAGTGTTCTTAGAGGAAATTTTTGAGGTAAAAAAAATGTTTTATCTAAGTATATTCTAAAGATGATTTAATTTGATTCAATGTTAGTTAATGTGAATTAATAAGATGCCAAAGATGATTTAATGTGATTTAATGCGATTCCAAAGACGATTTAATGTGATTGTAAAATTTTTTTAAAACAGGAATATAATATGAGCAAATACAAATGTTTCTTATATTTAGAGAATGGGCAATACTCCCTCACTCCCCTCCCACAAAATTCACTCCATGACCCTCCCCTAATTCGATGTCTGAATCCGCCCCTGGTCCGCACTCACTGAGCCGCAGTGTGATAGTTCATATAATTTTTAGCTTGAGTGAGATTCGAACTCGGGATCTCCGGATTCGAATTCCATATTGCTATCCACACCACCGTACTGACGGAATTATATGAATATGTTTGTTCTATATTATCCGGACCACGAGAAACCTACTTTCGTTGACCACGTCTTCATATATATTTTTTTAGTTTCCGTATTATAGTTATTAATAACTAAAAGAGATATGAAAATGTGATTTGAACCAATGTATGTCCCGGGCTCATTATATCTAAATAAATAAAAATAATAATATAGTTTATCTGAAACCGCCATTGTTGATAATAACAATAAATTGTGAATATTTGCGATTTTATATGAAACAATGATTCAAATAGCATAAAGAATCTGTTCTTTATACAGTATATATTGCAACAAGTATCCACGTAAATACAATAAGAGCTTTATATAATCTGACGGTATTATATAAGAAGCGATTTAGGTATAACAAAAGATGTTCTTCAATGTACGTATATCGCAAATCATTATTCAACTTACTAGAAGCATATATGCTACCAAGACCTTTGTATTCATTATGATATTGCTAGTTATTTTGATTTGTTGCTATTGTTACAGTTATAATACAAATCGCGAGCAAATCTCTTTGAACCGAAACAGAAACAATAAACAATTACAACGAAGAACATTTGTACCTATTACTTATCATAGGGGTAGGTGGCTCAGTGGTATTGAGTCGGTCTGTGCATCTTGAGAACCCTGGTTCCATCCCCACAGCCGACAAACAATTTTCACCAATTTAAATCTACCTACATGAACGACGTATAATTGCTGTGGAAATGAGGTATTTGCGGGGTGTGTGTGGATATAGCAGAAGAGATCGTGTCCGGAATACATTGGTGTATGATGAATGTGGCATTAGGAAGAATGTTGTAAGAAGAGTGGGAATAAGTCAGTTGAGATGGTTTGGTCATGTAGAACGTATGTCGAATGACAGATTGGTGAAACAGGTGTATGTTAGTGAAATTGAGGGTGAAAGTTTGCGTGGACGGCCTAGGAACAAGTGGATGAATATGATTGAAGGGTTGTTGCGTGAGCGAAAGATTCTGAGCGTGAAGAATAAACGAGCTTGTATGAAAAGAATTACGAATGTGGTTGAAGCAAAAGTGGTGTGTCAGGATAGAGGAGTGTTTGGAGATAATTAATTGCGGGATAAATATGATGAATGAAGACAAGCGTATGATTCTTGATTTTAGATTCAATTGGTTAGATGTTTCGAGTGTTTACCTGCAATTGTGTGGATATCACCTTCAGAAACAAGCACAGTATACAGGAGCGAATGGATGGTTGTTTGTTGCGTGATGACGGATTTTGGTTGTGAGAAAAGAAAGAGTTCGTATGGAGGAAGTGTTAATGTGGTCGAAACGAGTATCGTGTGTCAGGATGAGAATGTTGACGGGTTCGTGCTACCCCATTTAATGGGATATAGCATGATGTTATGTATGTATGTATGTAAATCTACCTCTGTGGCTCCCCCTCCATTAACATCTTTGGGAGCCGTGATTTGACGGCTGGTAACGGCACTTCACGCGCTTCGGCAGAGTGCCACACCCAGTAATGGGTAAAAGGCGTGATGATATATTTATTTTACCTATCATACACGTATCACGAAACTAGATAGAATTTACCTGTAAATTATTTATTTATTTGTTGCTTTGTTCAGTAGGAAACAACTTATAATAAAATGCAAACCATTTTGAAGACATTGTAATATTTCACTTATTTGACCATTGTTCTAACCACGTAGCTTCATCTGCTTATATAAATTTAACTGTGTTGTATGTGTGAAGCTGAAGACTCTCTTTACTGCAATTTGGAAAAATTTCTTCTAAGTAACATAGTAAATAAATATATCTATTTAATTCTATCAAACAATGATATTTAAATTTAATAAACATTTATTAATAATTCACTGTTTTATAGAATGGATAAGCTAAGTTAATTCAATACAAAAACCTGTCGGATTAAATTATCAAACGTGAAATAAAATATAAACTATGTACAGTAGTCAACATTTATCCATTGTTACATTACCAGTAATATGTTTTGTTATATTTACTATTTCACACTTACTAAAACATGAAATCCATATATGTGCAAAAGCGATAATAAATGTTTATACTTTTTGAAAACATTCAGTTTGACATTTGTTGTTTTTTTTGTTAAATTAGGGAACATTAATTAATATTTTGTTTGAAAGCTCCACTCTTGCGTAAACAAAAACTTTCCAATGAAAAATAAATAAATGACATACAGGACGCATTAAAAAAGTTTCCAAACAATGACAAACATATACAAGCTATGTACAATAACTTACAATGAAACGAATTTATCACTAAAAGTAAAAATTCAGGTTGTACGTCCAGGGCAAATGTACGACTCTACGAATAAACATACAGGGTGATACGTCAAAAGTAGACGAGGGATACTTATTTAGGAAAACAATTCCAGCTATACAGGGGACCTACAGCTTGTAGGGAAATATGAACCATACGAAGGCAATTGTATTTCTGGTTATAATAAGATTAAAACACCTTAATGTTTGTGCTAACCAACGAATTACAATCGTTTTTAGTTAGCCATGAAATTAAATGCCAAAAGATAAACAAACATGTGAAGTTTGAGGTTCAATAGTATGTTGTTAACTAATTTGTTTGTCTTTTTGTTTTAGTTTAAAAGAAGCTTAACCACTATAAAAACGGGATTTAAAAAAAAACTTTATAAGCGTAAGTATATTTATTCAGTGTTTGTTTGAAAGTATTTATTAAAGCGAATGAAGCAAAAGTGGTGTGCCAAAATAGAAATTATTAACTAACGGAAAAAACAAAAAGAACTAAAGTTCTGTGAATTCATATAAAATAAGTTAATCCGTGGAATACCTAGGTAATGTGCAAAATCCTAATTACTAAATATGTCAGCTATTTTCTATATTAAAACTTATTCTTGGTGAGGTTCGTTTTGCTTGCATTTTTAGCAAAGATATCCTAATAAAATATAAACTAAACACTTGGTTAAGTCTCACAAAATTCAGCCTCCAAGTCACCTTATGAGGGCTGGCCAACATAGTTAGTAACCATAGACGCGTTTCGCTCTTATTAGAGCTCATCATTTATAGTTCCGATGCCCTCATAAGGTGACTTGGAGGTTGAATTTTGTGAGACTTAGCCAAGTGTTTAGTTTATATTTTATTAAACCTAGTTTCACCAAGTGTATAGATGACAATTAATTTTGTCTTTGTTGTTAAGATATCCTAAGCCTAAGCTTCTTCTTCTGAACGAATGTACATAGAATTTAATTCTTCTCTATAAAATAATTCTTCCGTTTATCCTTTCGTAACACCATGTATATACTTCCGCCCACGCACATACGCACAGTGAAATATATCCAGAAAACGTATCTGGTGTAATTAGGGACGAAGTAGAAAAATCCCGGTGGACCGCCGAAAGCAGCGTCAGTGGGCGGCGGCGGTAGCGGGCTGAACCTGATTGCGCAACGGATGTGTACAAGTCCCGGTCTTTCTCGCGTCACATAATTCAGTTAGGGAGCACGGTGGCTCCAGTGCCGCACCGAGTCCCCGGAGTGTACATCGCCAGACCAGTGCCGTACAAGCACAGTACACTCACGGTGCAAGGGGCGCCAATTTACTTATGTTGCGGCAATATAATACACTACAAAATAGACATGGTAATGACTAAAGCCCGGATTTTTAGGCAATTGCCTAGATTCAAATTTTAATATTCTTCAGGCAATTTCGTTTTTCTATACATAGGTAATATGTTTACGTGTAATAGAAGGTTTTTTTTTCGTGCGTTAGAGCCTATTTTTTCTATATTTTGGTTATTCTGCCTATTTTATCTTATAGAGCTTATTTTGCCTATTCTTGTTGCCTATTCTAACTTTTATTGAGCAGACAAGGTTTACCATCTACTTCGTTGACTAATTCAGCACTCGACAAAGTGTTTCATCCTAACCTATAATATTTAAAGTACTTACTTTAATTAAATTTTTGTGTGTGAATTTAAAATGCCGAAAGAAAAAAGTAGATAGGAGTACCAATATTAGAAAAAGGATTCGTTTATTTTTTTTAAAACAAATTATTTACATTTAGGCTACCTAAAATCCCGCTTATTTTAGAGTAATTACCGGCCTATATGCCTGCTTATTTGGGTGTTTTTCAGAGCCTAAATATCCGGGCTTTAGTGATGACAAATTTAAGCGAAATATTATCCAAAATTATAATAAATAAATACCCATTACTGGGTGTGGCACTCTGCCGAAGCAGGTCTAGGTAAGTGATATATTTTTTGCGTGAAGTGGAAGGAGACCCACAGAGGTAAATTTAAATTGGTGAAAATTGTTTATCGTCTGTGGGGATCGAACCAGGGTTTATAGATCCACAGGCCGACTCGATACCACTGAGCCACCTACCCCATTACATACTTAATAATTTCATGAATCAATTATTTCTATATTTATTATCTTTATTTGTATGGGATAGATTACTTTTATTAGTTCGATTCAAACAGTCGAAAAACTACATTATCATAATTGAATGATCGTGATAAATTTCAACTCAACTTTTGAGAAGATACTTGAGATATCATTTCGAAGTTGACTTGACAGAGATTTGCAGTGTCAAATTATTAATTATCACGTTTGTGCCTCTAATAAATGGACATACTTTACTTAGATAAATGGATTCATTTATTTGTATTATAAATTAGTCCGAACTCTCAAAGCTTAGTTGATGGAAAAATAAATATCTGAATTAGAATACAACCGAAATCTCGATTTTGTATTATGAAGTATAATAGATCCTCTGTATTGTAATTGAAATTAATTTTTCGTAACACATGCACAAGAAACACGTTCTTATTCCCTAATTTTAGAGAGAGAAACACTGCCTTTCTCCCCTAGGGAGAGATACATTATGTTTCTCTCCCTAGGTAGCATGTTTCTCTCCCTAGAGACTACAATTATTAGCTGTTTGCAGCGTTTCCTAGGTAACTACTAACGCAACCCATATTTGGCATTTGTCCCGATAAGACGGTAATTTTTGTGCACTTGTTACGAAAAGTATAATATGCGTCACGAGAGGGCGCGATTATCCCTTGTGTGAAGTTGACAAACCTTGACTTCAGCTCGAGCCTTCGGCCCTCGCTTGCGTCTCTTTTTTCCGACTTCACACGCGGGAATAATCGCTTGTTTTCCTCCCTTAATGCATAACATACTATTCTGTTGTACATAGTACAATTAAATCTAGACAAATTTGCAGCTTGTTTAGAATGTGAAACAAATGAATGGTTCGTTTGAGCTAGCTGTCGTCTTTGACAAATCAAAGAAAACTTCCTCCATCAATTGATATCGATCGTACTATAAATTATTTAGCTATTAAGTTGGAATTAAGAAGTGATTTTGGTGATTCGTTGAAGCTGTCACTGCAACAGATCCAGTGAATTCCACAGTAGATTCATGGCTTACGCGCTTCAAGTTTACACAGCGAGCGATGCGCGTCGAGTAAACCCTCGCTCGCTCTAAATGATCGCCAGTGAAAGAAGGAAATTGCGTTTATATCTGTTCACGGAGAACCCAATACCGGTTAAGAATGCGATTAGGTTACGGATTCATACTGCTTGTATCCTAAACGTATCAAGCGCTGTCAATAACAACATATACCCACCTAAATTAACACTGCCCATGTGTCACTTTAGATGAGGCGTACTAGAAATCGGTATTTTAATATGCGATCCGATTCGACATTCGATACGAAATTTGATACAAGGTTCGGTCCAGGGGCGGATTAACAAATTTGCCGCCCGTAGGTGAACTAAAATTTGCCGCCCCCACTGAAGAAGAAAATGCAGATTGATGTGGATCAATGGTTTTATTGTGCACTCAAATATACATTCATTTTCAAAATAAACACTATTTACGCTATTTCATACAATCTTAATAACCTATACGGATGCAAAGTTTTAGCGACGCGTTTTTCCTTCCGCAAATTTGTCTATAATTTTAGATAAATCTAATTTTTGTAGATATCTATCTTCGATGCAAAGCAGAGCTAAAGCGTTAAGGCGACTTTCGGCCATCGTGGATCGTAGAACATTTTTTAGGCGTTTCAAACAAGAGAAGGAACGCTCCGCAGGGTAATTTGAAGCCGGAGTGCATGTAAACATCCTAAGAGCAATATCCATGTTTGGATAGATTAAGTGTAATTTTTCTGTCTAAAAATTTGCTGCCTCCGAAATTTGCCGCGGTATGCAATTGCCTACTTTGCCTACACGTTAATCCGCTTCTGGTTCGGTCTGAAATCCGATCGGATCTGGCAATTGTAAAGTAAATTATATATTGAATGAAAGATATTGTCATAGGTCAAACTAAGTTAATAATTTGGTGTTAAGAACTACAGATACAGATACACATATTGTCATAAATAAAATATATAAATATATCATAACGCCTTTTACCCATTACTGGATGTGGCACTCTGCCTAAGCAGATCTCGGTAAGTGATATATTTTTTTTGCGTGTAGTGTGGTTACCAGCCGTCAAATCACGGGCCCCAAAGATATTAGTAGAGGAGGAGCCACAGGGGTAGATTTAAAATAACATTTTGTCGTAATGAATTTTGTAAAATCAAAAGATTTTACTTCTTTTTTAATAAGCCGAATGGTAGATTTTTTAAATTTTTTTATATTAGTTGGATTTCAGGCTTTTCAAAATTAATAAAAAAGTTAAATTAATTATACATTTTTTATTAAAATAATTAATAAGGCGACGTTTCAGCCAAAAATTTGGGCCATTTTTAAGCTACAATAAAAAATAACAATATTTTTAATAAATAATAAAAACAGGAAAAAATATTTCTTACCAGTAGTGAATTAACAATTAAAATTTACAAGTCTAAAGAGTTAACAATTAAAATCTTTTGAGGTGAACGTAATGTTATTTAATAATTTTGTATCATAGAACACAATTTTTTATAAATTTTACGTAGTCCTATTATTTGTACAGTGTGGATGGAATTTATATTCGATATTTTACCTTCAATAGGATGTTTTATCCAAATTTGATGGGAGAGAATTCTAATCCGAAGTCGAATTTCGGATCGGATTGGATATCGAACCTCTAAAACTTATGTCAAATGTAAAGTTGGCAAAACAAGTATATGTTGAAGATTTGTTTTATAAATGACAGATTAGACGAGTTTGTATGGAAGAAATGAATTGTTACAACTACAGCCACGTTTTTTTGATAAAAATTGAAACTAGTGAGGTTTTCATTGTATGTAGTTGGACTGCTCATTTGAAATGAATAGAGAGAGAGAGAGAGAGAGGCAACATGAAGATGATTAAATCAAAATCTATGTTTAGGCTAGACGAGAGGAATAATAAATTATAAGATAAACGTTGAACAGTAGCAGCGAATATCTTAGTAGTGTCTGTAACGGGTTGATTTGCCGGGCGGACAAAGGAACGGACGTGGGCAAGAAGGGACGACCATGTCCAGGGTTCCAGGCGCGTCCGGGCGTCGCCGGTACCGGCTGCAGCGTCCCGGCGCTCCGGGACCGCACGTGATTACAAGATACCGTCATAACGAACCCTAACGGCTCCCGTATTCATGAACAATACGGCGAATTTACGCGTTGCTGAATTGGATTAGATGAACAAGTTCCCACTTGCCACGCACCGAGATTCGATTATCGCGCCGTATGTTTTAAAATGACGTAACTGCTTCACGAGCGCAAGTCGGAAGCAGAAATCAAATCACACGGAATTCTTTCCGAGCGGATATAACAGAACCGTTTGCTGAATGAACAAGTAGGCTGTTAACCTAAAAAACTTTCTCTCTCGAACTTTTGTTATTACAGAATTATACATAGGTGATAGGTGAACTGGAGCCACAAACATCAACAACATCATCATCATTTCAAACTTTACAATGCAACCATTTGTATTTTATCGATCATTCAACTCCATACAGCAACGTCACTTTTGTTAGATGGACATCGAATAAACATTATTAATATTCTCACAAATATTCACAGTTCTTAACTAAGTCACTCATTTTATCGTTCTCTTTCTATAACGGAATTGAACTATTTCAAGGTGATTACACAAACATTGTTTTTATATGGATACAAAATCATATAAAATACGTTTTTAAAATATGGAATATTAGTAAACATTAATAACTGGTTTGTATAGTTTGCTACTACTTTTAGCAGGGTTCGAAGATATATATCGATCGATATATATCATGATATTTATTTTGATTATATCGTCATATTTTTGCAATGATATATATCCATTATATAAAAATATCAAATAGTTTTTGTGATATAGCCTCCGGAAAAGTGAAATTTTTCGTATTTTTCAGTTTTTCTACTTTTCCGAGGCTATATCTCGAAAACTAAATGTGATATGAAAACGCGCTCAACGGCATTAATTTTCTCGTGCTTCAGTTAACTTATAAACATAGTTTCAGCGATTTTTATTTTTTTTCAATTTTCCGCCAAAAAATCGCAAAAAGCGGTTTTTTAACATTTTCTCGAAAACCAGAAGTCATATGCATTTGAAGATTGCACCACTGGATTCAGTGGGTCAAAATACATATGTATGTAAATTTTCGTTTTAATAATCCTACGATTAAGTATTTTTGGTAAAATTGAAATAAAATCTGAAAAAACCAAAGGGGTACCCTTTAGGAAATAATTAAAAATATTAAATTGCATAAAATTGTATGAAAATTTGCTTACAAGTCAATTCGGACACGGGGAATTCAACGCCGTTGAGCGCATTTTCATATCTTGTTTACTTTTTGAGATATAGCCTCCGGAGAAGTGAAATTTTTCGAATTTTTCAGTTTTTCTAAATGTGTACAAAAACTAAAATTAAAAAATAAATATCCAAAAAGTGATATTTATCTGATATATATCCTATATATGAGATATTTTGATATTTATTATAAATATCATGATATTTACGAACCCTGACTTTTAGTATAATGTATAATTGAAGAGATACTTCTAAATATACTATTTTACGTTAAAACAACGACAAAATAAAGATACAAGTGTGAATTTTTATATTTGTGTTTATGCGTAAGACAAAGACTAAAACAGTAGCTGGGAATGGTCTGACGTTATTATGTATGTCAAATATTCCAAAGGTATGACAACGAGAAAAACAGTGACTATGTTAAGAGCTATGATTCAGGTTTGACGCAATATTTTAATGTTGTTGCGTAATGGAATGATTTTATATTAAACGGAACGGTTTTGTTAAAAGCGTATAGTTTTCACGTAGCTATGTATTGATTTAGATGATTGTAAATGAAATGAAATGTAAGTAAAAGGAAGAAAACAAACGAGGAATGGTGGCAAATAGACGTATAATTAGTTAAAAAAACCTTTGTTCAGCTGGTGATGGTAATCGCTTTCGTCTTGACATGACAAACTAATTAGAAAAAAGCAATTTTCTCTGATGCCCTGAGAACTGAAAGCATTAGCTGCACTCCATCCCATTCCGCTCTACGATTCTGACATTTGGACAATGTCTACATAACAAAGGAAATTAAAAATTTATATTTATCTAATAAGCTAAATTAATGTCCCAGCTTTCTTACTAAATAATTGACTGTAAAATTTAATTAAAATTTTTGGATTTTACGGTATATTTTTTTATGACTAATGTTCTGTAACGAACGAAGGAAGGTAGCTAAATCTCTGCGGATGAAAAATGCTACATTCGCTTTCTTCTTTTCTTTTATTCGAGACATATTCTTCAGCGCATCAAAATTAATATTTACTTCATTTATTCAATTATTTATTAATTAATCACAGTATTTTCTCATCACATCTGATTCTCAGTCACAGTTTAATGTCAAATATCAAAACGATAAAATATTCCTGATTTTAGATTCATTGGTTAGATTTTTCGAGTGTTTACCTGCAATTGCGTAGAATTCACCTTCAAAAACAAGCGCAGGAAGATGCTCCTTTCCTTTCTTATCTTTTTGATTCATTTTCTGTTTTTACTATAGAGTGTCTAACTGCAATTGTGTAGAATTCAGTTTCAAAAATAAGCGCAAGGAGATACTCTCTTCCTTCCTAATCTTTTTTTACTTCATTTTCAGTTTTTACTATACAGTGTGTAACTGCAATTGTGTTAAATGTATTTTTAAACAAGCGCAGGTGATGCTGTCTTCATTTCTTATAGATTCGTTGTTAGAGAAGTGGGCGTAAGTGAAGATTTACGAAACAGGTGTACAGGAGCGAATGGATGAATGTTTGTTTTAAGCTGGAGGGATCGGCATAAAACGATTAAACGTTCCTGTCTTATATAACTACCACAAATCGCTTAACGATGGCCACAACAGGTAATTTTTTTAAGGGTTGTATTCAGCCTAAAATTATTCTTGTTTTTTTCTATGATTGACCATTTAAAAATACCGGCGAATGGGACTATACAACCCTGTGTGAACCTTGTGACACCTGTTATAACGGGTCATATTTTGATACTCCCTTCCTTCCTCATCTTTTTTACTTCATTTTCAGTTTTTACTATACAGTGTGTAACTGCAATTGTGTTAAATGTATTTTTAAACAACCGCAGGTGATGCTGTCTTCATTTCTTATAGATTCGTTGTTAGAGAAGTGGGCGTAAGTGAAGATTTACGAAACAGGTGTGCAGGAGCGAATGGATGAATGTTTGTTGCATGATGATGGATTTTGGTTGTGAGAAAAGAAAGAGTTCGTATGGAGAAAGTGTTAATGTGGTCGAAACGAGTATCGTGTGTCAGGATGAGAATGTTGACGGGTTCGTGCTACCCCATTTAATGGGATATAGCGTGATGTTATGTATGTATGTATGAAATAATGTGATATATATATGCTGCCTTAATTTCTTATAGATTCGTTGTTAGAGAAGTGGGCGTAAGTGAAGATTTACGAAACAGGTGTGCAGGAGCGAATGGATGGATGTTTGTTGCATGATGATGGATTTTGGTTGTGAGAAAAGAAAGAGTTCGTATGGAGAAAGTGTTATTGTGGTCGATACGAGTATCGTGTGTCAGGATGAGAATGTTGACGGGTTCGTGCTACCCCATTTAATGGGATATAGCGTGATGTTATGTATGTATGTAAGGAAATTATAAATTTTGACATCCGATTCGAAATTCGGTCCGGCATTCTATCCGAGATCCAATTCAAAATACTGCTAAAGAACAATAAAGAAAATTTAGCGCATTCTATAAAATGTAATAGATGTTCAGATCTAAGAACTAGTTGTAGTATGTCGGTAATAAAATGAAACAGTTAAGGTACATTTAGTTCGAGTGCAGGTGCACAATTATAAATTAAAATAGATTGATCACCTCTTAACCCAAGCGAGCAATGCACTATAGAATTTTGATACGCTTCTGCAATTATTTACGCAACAAACAAACTACATCCAACTGCAGTGTTTTAACGATTGCAGTAAGGCTATCTCCAGCATAAATATGTATAAGGCTCCATGCTTCACGTGCTTACGAGGCGCACGGGACTTATATACATTTGTGTAATTAGCTACGTGTTAAATATTTCAGCTATGTTAACAACGAGAGTCGCGATCCCTTCAACTAATAACAGAGCAACGTACGTTGTTGTCGACTAGTGCGGAGTGTACACGCCGCCGGATGTGCTTCGTGCGCTGTTGGGGGACACGCACGAATTAGACGTGTAAATAATTATTATTCCTCTTTGTTCTGTGCAGAGACAAAGCACGCGCGACACGGTGCACGCTTGATTCAGACAATATTAGTTTTACATCTGTTATTACAATGAAACGGACAATGTTTACTTTGCAGTTTCATACGTTTTTCATTACACTTTTATTAGCGACACAATTAGGATGTTATGCTTACCACATCAATAGATTCGTTGTTTCATGTCCTGCTTGTAACAAGAAAATTAAAATTCATTCCAATTACAAACCAGTTGTTTTTATTCAGACTCATCACAATCAACTCAGCTTCGAGATTTACTAACTGATTCATTATGTTATCTTTATTATATTTATTTTATTACTTCCTTGTACGAAGTAAAGGAAGTATTGTTATCGCGAAAATTTTCGGTTCTCAGATTTCAGTGGAAATACGCATTTTGGCCCTCCCTGAGTCCATTTTGACTAATTTCGTCGTGACGTCTGTACGTACGTATGTACGTATGTACGTACGTACGTACGTACGTACGTATGTATCTCGCATAACTCAAAAACGGTAAGCCGTAGAAAATTGAAATTTTATATTTAGGACTGTTATAACATCTAGTTGTGCACCTCCCTTTTTGGTCATTATATAACTTCCGGAAGTGGTACTTTACTTGAAGCCTATAATAGATTTTCATGAAAAACTATATTCAAATATAATTTAAAACTTTCCAAATTTGGTATATAAGACTACTATATCAATGGAAATAATATAATAGATTTTGGTTAAAATACACTAACCGGAAGTGACACATTACATGAAGCTGCTAACAGTTTTCCTTGAAAAAATGGTATTATTTTAATTTTAGAAATAAATGCTGCAAATAAAAGTTTTAGAGAATTAAATTCTGCGTCTAGCACATTAAGAATTTTTAAATTAGCCTTTTGCATAAGCGAGATATCTAAATTTAAATAGTACATATTTTGTGTTTTTTTTAAATTAAGTTTGCTATGGATTAGAACAAAAAATAAAAAATAAAAGATTTTATGTCAAATATGTGCAATTAAAAAAATATCTATAGTTTAATACGCGTACAAGGAAGTCATGTGGTGTCCACATCAGATTTTTTTTATTTACAGTACAGGGTCCGCACTCACCGAGCCGCAGTGGTAGGTTATATAATTTTTAGCTTGAGTGAGATTCGAACTCGGGATCTCTGGATTCGAATTCTATATCGCTATCCACACCACCGTACTGATTGAGACAATATATGTTGACATCAGGTAGGACTTGAAAGGTTTTGACCTTTATATTAATCGTTTTCACGCATTTTTTATTTGCAAAACTTACGGACAGTGGTATCGAGTCGGCCTGTGGACCTTGAGAACCCTGGTTCGATCCCCACAGCCAACAAACAATTTTCACCAAATTAAATCTACCTCTGTGGCTCATCCACCACTAACATCTTTGGGGGCCGTGATTTGATGTCTGGTAACCGCACTTTACGCGAAGAAATATAACACTTACCAAAATCTGCTTCGACAGAGTGCCACACCCAGTAATGGGTAAAAGGTGTGATGATATATTATTACGGATATAAATTTTAATATTTATTGCGTGGACGATTTAAAAATAAATGGATGACTATGATTTATTAGTGAAAAAAGATCCTAAGTGGGAAAAATAAACAAATTTGTATGAAAAAAATTCAGAAAGTGGTGTGTCATGATAGGAATGTTTGGTGAAGGGTATATAATTCTGTGAAATTGTTTGAACACGTAACATTTTGTCCTGAATATTACTAGTTCATTATAAGCGGTTCGTACATAAAGAAATTTACGATTTCAACTCACGACAACTAGAATTTGTCCATTTTGTTAAAAATAATTCCGTAATCAAGAACGTAGTGACTTCAAAAACAACAGTTCACAGTGAATTTAACAAAGTTATGTGGCGACGGCGGTGGAGACGGCATCACGGCGCTCTGCCAGTCGTCCGCGTGGAATCTGAAATGAGGCTGGCGTTACGTTGCGATATGCTACGCCACGCGCGCTGCTCTAAGCCTTAACGTACCCAACCAATCTCGACGCCTACTGTAAATATTTGACCGAATGCGGAATATCTTTAGATATTTTTACGATTGATGTAGTTCATATTGGCGGAAATACATTTAGATTTACATAGAATCCCGACCATCAATAAACTGTTGTTTCGACACCACTTGTTATCTTTAATTGGACTTCATCTAAATGATATAAAATGTACTATAATCTATAAATAAATAAATAAATATATCATCACGCCTTTTACCCATTACTGGGTGTGGCACTCTGTCTAAACAGATTTCGGTAAGTGATATATTTCTTCGCGTGAAGTGCGGTTACTAGCCGTAAAATCACGGCCTCCAAAGATGTTAGTGGAGAGGGAGCCACAGGAGTAGATTTAAATTGGTGAAAATTGTTTGTCGGCTGTGGGGATCAAACCAGGGTTCTCCAGATCCACATACCGACTCGATACCACTGAGCCACCTACCCCATATTATAATACTATAATCTAAATACTAATAGTATACTATTTAAGAGAGGCTAGCTTGAGAAGAAGTAGAATATGAGAAATACGTAGTATCTATAATATTAAAGAAGCTTTCTATATGAATTAACAGTACAATTTATCAAGTGTTTAATATTGCCTCACTATAATGTTGCTAGTGTACAAGTTTATTACGTATAAACAACGTTTTTAAACTTGTTTTTCTTTTTGAGGTTTCTGTAAACTTTCATTAAAATTTAACTACCATCAAATAATGTAATGAGCTTTAACTTTTACGCATAAAACTCGAATATATTCTGAAACAAACTAGGTACTAAATTATCATCCAGTTCTTTTTACCGTCACATGCTTATTTCATGCAGAGTAATAGGCCATTTTTTTTTTGTAAAATATTTTGTGTAGATTTCGTATTTATTGCGAATGATGTATAATATTTGACGTTACCTTGCGATACAAACAGGGTAGGCAACATAATAAGTAAAGCCCGGATTTTTAAGCAATTGCCTAGATTCAAATTTTAATAGACTTCAGGCAATTTGGATTTTCTATACATAGGTAATATGTTTACGTGTAATGGAAGGTTTTTTTCGTGCCTTAAAGCCTATTTTTCCTATATTTTGGTTTTTGTGCCTATTTTACCTGATACAGCCTATTTTGCCTATTTTTGTTGCTTATTTCAACTTATATTGAGCAGACAAGGCTTATCAACGCTATCTATCATCTATTTCGTTGATTAATTCAACACTCAGCAAAGTGTTCCATCCTAATCTATAATATTTAAAGTACTTACTTTGTCTTTAATCAAGTTTTAGTCAAAATTTTATGTGGCAATTCAATTGCTCCTTTGCCATTAATCAATGAAAGTTACCACTTTAGACGATATAGCTAAATATAAGAACGAAGTTTTCAACTTACAAGCAAGTTCTGACTGACCGAAGACAGTCCCTTTCCGAAAATTCCATTCAGTAGTTGCTCGTAATATTTTGTGAATCAAAGTATACTACATAATTTGTATTTATATAATAGTTAATAAAATAAGAACCCTAAATATTTTTTTAGATTGCGTTAATTTTTGTTTAAAATGAATATTTTTTTCTACTGAAAAGTACGAGTACCAAATGTAGAAAAAGAATTAGTGTATAATTTTTATTAAAGAAACTATTTATATTTAGGCTGCCTAAAAACCCGTCTATTTTAGAGTAATTACCGGCCTATATGCCTGCTTATTTAGGTGTTTTTAAGTGCCTAAATATCCGGGCTTTAATAATAAGTATTAAAATATTTCAGGTTTGTAAACAAGCGTTGTGGAAATAGCCTGCACGTTACGGTTACAACATAATGAATGAATGTAAACAATGAAACATTGCAAAGCGGGTGCTTTCAATAATGGTTGTTATTAACACAAGTAAACTCGGCAACCACGTAGAAAATGTTTACACGCGTCCACGATCTCTTCAAGAGAGTGGAGCAGCTTGAAGCATCAGCACCAGTAGATTAAACCCGAAGAGGACCATTGGCTGCGTTCTTTGTTGATTTACAGAATTACAAGTTATTTACATGGGTCCATTCAGTCGTCCAGTAAGTCTCTGACAATTTCGTGTAGCGTGCTTTGTATAGGCGCCATTGTTCGTGCAGCATTTGTCAGTATTTTTCACTTGGGCGGGTGTTCATCGAAGAATAGCATTAATTAAAATTCATTGAATTTTAAACTTTTAAGAGAAAGTTGAAAGAAGAATTTAAAAACTGACGCTTATTAATTGGTCAGCCATGTTTTCCATTTGCAGTGATGATGAAGTTTAACGAGCACGCTTCAAGATTTTTTTTGTATACGGACTGTTGATTAATTTACTATATTTGTTTCCGCACTTTTCATTTTAAATTGAATCATTGAATCCGCTTAGGATCTCTTCATAAATTATTCAATTTGCGCTTATTCGATTTGCAATTTTTATTCGGTGAAACTTTTCTATAACCTGTTTAACGAACCGGAAAAATATTACGAATATTTCCGTTGTTTTTCTTTTACAACTCCAAAACTACTTTGTGAAATACTATAGTTGGAAACTTTCTATTTTCCCATTTACAAATTTTATCCAAATTTATTTTTTGAAATTTGTTCCTAACTAGACTATTTGTATCGATTCATATTAGGGGATAAATTTATGTTTGTATAAAATATTAGCGAGTTTAGTAGATTCAGGTTGGTAATGCGAGTGAGTATAAAGTCTTGGTGTTGCCGGACACTTGCGTCCGCCTCACGGAAAATAAAAAGCGGAAGGCGAAAGAGCAACACTTTACAAGTTGCGGCCAAGGCGTATTTCAACGGCTTCCTCCCACCGGATTCATAGCGCATTAATGCTCGCTCTCTACTCTTCTCAGAGCGCTTCAGACTCCAGGTTGTTAAAGGAGAAACATCAAAAGCATTCCTTTCTAAAATAACTTAGTTTCTTCACAATTATTACATGAGATACTTGATCTGGGTTATTAGGTAACTATGTTTTTGTCGACTGTTAAGAATAGAAAGAACACTGATTTATTACAAACATTCTAGTGCATATAGTTGAAAAGACATATACTTTAGATAATTAGTTAACTTTTTATATACAGGGTGTTTCATAACTTCGAGTACATACGTTAATGGTATATGTTGTTTGATATGCTGATTACGAATCTAAAAGAATTTTTTTTTAAATTCGAAAAATTAAGGGTTGTTTACCTAAAACATTTTTTGTAGTACTGCACTGGATTCGCTTTCCTATGAAACATAAACAATGAAGTAGGTAATCAACAATTTAAATTACATAATACTAGTAAAATAAACAAACAAAATTTAATTATTTTTAATGAAACGGTAATTATAGTTTAATATGTATTCAAAATAATTGACATGTCAAAATAAATAAAACACATACAATTCGAATAATTTTTACTAAAATTGCTCAAAATTGTTGCCATTCTCTGTCATACATAATGCAGCACGGTGAATTAAAGACACGCTGCAAGCTTCGTTACTAAATCCGTTCGCGTTTTCTATTTTTAAAACAAATCACCAATTCTTTTACACTGTTATGTATGTATCATTCACAAAAGAAACAATAAATTGACCTACTAACATACTACGAAAGAATAATTACACAATTCAATTATTAGCAGTTATTTATAATAGAATTTTATTTAATTAATAACTTTAACATAATCATCCACTCAGTGGCAGTGGCAACGAACATTTTTGGACTGGAAAACATGGAAAATAATTTTGCGATTTAAAAAAAAAGTCTTTCGTAATCAGCATATCAAATAACATTAACATATGTACCTGAAGTTATGAAACATCCTGTATACTTGAAAATTGGTTTCAATTTATATTTATATTTGTATGGCACTATTTACGGGCTAATATTGTTATGTTCCAATTAAACTATAAATAGGTCTACACAATATTTAATGGGTGTTTCGGTAACTATGACCATTAACACCCAGGTACATTGGTTTAGTTACATTTTGTTACTATGTATGGATACATTTTATTTGATTGATGCTAGATATTTTTGTATACATTAATTGTTTGAAGAAATTTTACGGTCTTGTCTAGCGTGTCGGGGTCGTTACCTAGGGCTTCTTTGAGGGAGTTTGGGATGTTCATCTGGCGACGTTCGTTGGCGTATTTTGGGCATCCCACTATGATGTGTTTCACTGTTATTTGTTGGTTGCATAGATCGCACATAGGTGGATTTTCACGATCTAGGATGAATTTGTGAGTGGTGGTGGTGTGGCCGATTCTCAATCGTGTGATAACTACTTGTTTTCTTCTCTCTTCTGGCGTCCACCATCTGGCAGTTGTGTGTTTGATTTCCCTCATTTTATTTTCTGTTGCTGTTTTGTCTTGCCACTGCTTGTCCCAATGTTATTTTATTATTAAACTTTTTATATATACTTCAAATTGTTTTTAATTTATATTTATATTTGTATAGTACTATTTATGTGTTAATATTGTTATGTTATATAAATAGGTCTACACAACATTTATTATTCCTTTCATAAAAGCTTGTCTCATCTTCAGTCATATCCAACCAATTATTCTTAGGTCTTCCACGCAATCTGTCTTACATGTCAAAACAATCTCTAACAATATATTAATAAATAAAGCATGTACTAAAAGAAATCGTTATGAATTTTATAACAGTTGAAAATGAATATTTTGATGGTATTGTGTAGAGCAGGATTTTCATATATCTTGAAAGAGTCATTCGCTATGGATATTTGCTTTTTAAGAAAATATAAGTTGTGCGGATGGCTGTGGGCAAAGCAAGAAGCAGCAATTGTTATCTCGATGTTTGAACAGGATCAGAATTCAATAGAATCTCTTGATAGCTTCGATCCCAGAACTGTTGAGTTCTCTTCGTCCTCGTTCCTCGTTCAAAGCAAAAGAACCTCTTGGATTTACGGGAAGATGAGGACTCTTCCTCTAATTGAGGTCGGCAAACTTTATTTAATTTCATGATTCGAAAACGAATACATTAAAAGCGTTCTAGTGGAATTCTCGCATTCAGAAATAATTGGATTCTATCTGGCTGTTTATAACCAGTTTGAATATTTATGCTTCATTTCTATTCGCTTTCCCTAACTCTACTTCTGGAAAAAGGAATAGTAAATCACTCATCAATATTTACATTACACTGCAAATATACATGGCTCAGTTATACATTATACGATATCGACGAAGGGTTTACCATCATTCAAACCATAACGTTTCTTTCTACATTAGTAGTCCACTGGATGCAACTCTAGTCATCAAATTAAATAAATAAATATAAATATATCATCACGCCTTTTACCCATTACTAGGTGTGGCACTCTGCTTAAGCAGATCTCGGTATGTGTGCGTTACCAGCAGTCAAATCACGGCCCCCAAAGATATTAGTGTAGGGGGAGCCACAGGGGTAGATTTAAATTGGCGAAAATTGTTTATCGGCTGTGGGGATCGAACCAGGGTTCTCAAGGTCCACAGGCTGACTTGATACCACTAAACCACCTACCCCATAAATTACTGCCCCTAAAAATGTTTGTGGTACAGAAACCATAGTAAAAATATGTACAGTCTGGTGCGTTAATGCCAAATTCATTGAAAATATTTGTGTTGGTTTGGAATTTTCTGATAGCAACAGAAACAAAAAATTGTTTATCGGCTGTGGGATCGAACCAGGGTTCTCAAGATCCACAGGCCGACTAGATACCACTAAGCCACCTACCCCGTAAATTACTGCCCCTAAAAATGTTTGTGGCACAGAAACCATAGTAAAAATATCTACAGCCCGGTGCGTTTATGTTAAATTCATTGAAAATATTTGTGTTGGTTTGGAATTTTCTGATAGCAACAGAAACAAAAAATTGTTTGTCGGCTGTGGGGATCGAACCAGGGTACTCAAGACCACAGGCCGACTTGATACCACTAAGCCACCTACCCCATAAATTACTGCCCCTAAAAATGTTTGAGGTACAGAAACCATAGTTAAAATATCTATAGTCCGGTGCGTTAATGCCAAATTCATTGAAAATATTTGTGTTGATAATAAAATATCAAAATAAACACTTGCCTAAGTCTCACAAAATTCAGCCTCCAAGTCACCTTATGAGGGCATCGTCAGAGGCTGGCCAGCACAGTTGGTAACCATAGACGCGTTTCGCTCTTATTAGAGCTCATCAGTATGGTGAAGCAGTAGGTTATACCATACTGATGAGCTTTAATAAGAACGAAACGCGTCTATGGTTACCAACTGTGCTGGCCAGCCTCTGACGATGCCCTCATAAGGTGACTTGGAGGCTGAATTTTGTGAGACTTAGACAAGTGTTTATTTTGATATTTTATTATTAAACCTAGTTTCACTAAGTGAGCATTTAAAGACAATTAATTTTGTCTTTGTTGTTTTTTATATTTGTGTTGGTTTGGAATTTTCTGATAGCAACAGAAACAAAAAATTGTTTGTCGGCTGTGGGGATCGAACCAGGGTTCTCAAGATCCACAGGCCGACTTGATACCACTAAGCCACCTCCCCATAAATTACTGCCCCTAAAAATGTTTTTGGTACAGAAACCATAGTAAAAATATGTACAGTCCGGTGCGTTTATGTTAAATTCATTGAAAATATTTGTGTTGGTTTGGATTTTTCTGATAGCAATAGAAAGAAAAAATTAATTCCGTAACTAAATTTGGTGCGGTGCATTAACATTTTGTGGTTCGACTGCACTTTGTGTTCCGTTGGAACGTTTAACAATTTCTGCGAACAAAGTTATGCGGTAATGAGTATCAAAGAGAACAGCTAAAAGTTAATCCCGTGATGGTTCGCAGTGGAACTTTTCTAAACATTATTTGATTATACACTTTAAAATGTTATTTTCTGAACAACTATGGATAACTGGGGAGTTCCTGTCCATTATAATTACTAAACTTTTCATTTTAAAATTTACAAATTATTTTATGCGAGGCATACATCTACGAATAAAGTAAATAAACATCTAGTAGACCAGAAAATATTCCCTTTTTATCTGCTGGTTATAAGTATTTTCAATAAATTTAAACATTTAGCATTGGACATTATTCAATGTAAAATATTCCTAAATTTAAATAACAACAAAGACAAAATTAATTGTCATCCAACACTTGGTGAAACAAGGTTTAATAAAAATATAAGGTAAACACTTGACTATGTTTCACAAAATTCAGCCTCCAAGTCACCTTATGAGGGCATCGTCAGAGGCTGGCCAGCACAGTTCAGTTAGTAACCATAGACGAGTTTCGCTCTTATTAGAGCTCATCAGTATGGTATAACTCACTTCTTCACCTAGAACAAAGTTCATGTGAAGAAGCTGGGGACGAAGAACTGTGCCAGCAGTGAATAAGATATCTAACAAACTAGTAAGATGACATGAGAAGTTTTGTGGAACTGGTCATGCCATCTACCGAAAAAAGGGAAAGCTACGCAATAGCAATTTAAATAACCAGAAAGACAAAATTAATTGTCATCCAACACTTGGTGAAACAAGGTTTAATAAAAATATAATGTAAACACTTGGCTATGTTTCACAAAATTCAGCACTCATAAGGTGACTTGGAGGCTGAATTTTGTGAAACATAGCCAAGTGTTTACCTTATATTTTTATTCCTAAATTATTTTAGAGCACAATTCTTAAAAGAAACGGGGTAGATTATTTTATATATCGTATCTTTTATTTGAACAATTAATATAATAACTTGTTATATTAAAAATATAGCAACAATGCATAATATTCCAGTTGTTTATAAATCGTTCTGAGTAAAATATTAATACTTCAACTATGTGAGTATCGTCCCATTGTATCTTGTATTTTTATATGTATTATTTATTTTTTTTTTAATTTATATATCGGACCAACTACTCAGGTCATATGCCGATATGTTTTTTGTATGGTCACCACGGGCGGGACCCGAACCCACGACCTTATGGTTGCGAGTCAGGCCCTCAACCCGCGCGACCACCACGCGGGACAATATGTATTATTATTAGTATATAAGGTAAAAGTTAACGTTGCATACTTTTTACTTCCTTGTACGAAGTAAAGGAAGTATTGTAATCGCAAAAATTTTCGGTTCTCAGATTTCAGCGGAAATACGTATTTTGGCCATTCCTGAATCCATTTTGACTAATTTCGTCGTGCCGTCTGTATGTATGTATCTCGCATAACTCAAACGGTAAGCCATAGAAAGTTAAAATTTTATATTTAGGATTGTTATAACATCTAGTTGTGCACCTCCCTTTTTGGTCATTATATAACTTCCGGAAGTGGTACTTTACTTGAAGCCTATAATAGATTTTAATGAAAAACTATATCAAAATATAATCCAAAACTTTTCAAATTTGGTATATAAGAGTACTATATCAATGGAAATAATATAATAGATTTTGGTTAAAAGGGACTAACCGGAAGTGATACATTACATGAAGCTGCTAACAGTTTTTCTTGAGAAAAATGGAATTATTCTGATTTAAAAAATAAATACTGCAAATAAAAATTAAATTCTGCATCTAGCACATTAAGAATCATTTAATTAGCCTTTTGCATAAGCGAGATATGTAAATTTAAAAATTATATATATATTTTTTTTAAATTAAGTTTGCTATGGATTAGAACAAAAAAATAAGAAAAAAAAATAAAAATTTAATGTCAGATATGTGCAATTAAAAAAATATCTATAGTTTAATACTCGTACAAGGAAGTCATGTGTTGTCCACATCAGATTTTTATATTTAAATAACAAGTAATGTATATCAACTATAATGATATAAATACAATATGAATTATTGCAATTTAAAAATGAAAATTTAATATTACGAATCAATATGCAGTGTTGAATGATTTAGTATGTATTGGTTGAAGTAGAGAACACATGCTCCAAATGCACTTTCCATTAGAGCCGTCATTCCATTTCGCTGGAATCGAAGCAGCGTGTATCGCGATGGTTTTTTGGTTGCGTGACGCTAGTTGGCTCGACGCTGGCGCCACGACGCCGCCACGTCGTTGCAGCAGTAGCGTCGTTGTCTTTACTCCATTGACGCTAGTTTTCATACATGCCATACTGATACATACAAAGGAAAATTGTTTAACAGGAACGTGAAACTTGCGTATACGAGTACTATGTAATTTGTACGTCAAGTGAATTTCAAATAAATTGTTGGGTAATTTTCTCACTAAAATATGTTAGCTGAGCTTGTTATGGACGTTTTGTACCTAAACATTATAAATTCATCCGATAAACCAACCATCACATGATGCATTTTAATCATATTATTAACAAATTTATTATTAAAATATTTTAAATCACAAGATTTAGATATTCTTGTATATCAAATTACTTCCGACGGATTACATTTGCCATTTAGTTCAAATCTAGCATACACTTATAAGTTATATTGTACACCCCAAAATTAATTGTTTGAAAACAGCAAATCTTCTAGGGGCTATAACTCAAAAACTAAGCAAGTTATTGACATGCGGTTTGAACGAGTGAATTCCCCGTGTCCGAATTGACTTGTATACAAATTTTTAGCTCATTTAAAGCAAATTAACTTTATTGAAATTTTTTAATTATTTACCAAGAGGTACCCCTTGGGATTATTATGATTTTTAAACAAATTGCTCTAAAACTATTTGTCGTCCGAATAATGTAATGAAATTTTACATACATATATATTTCGACGTGCTGAATCCAATGGTGTAATGTTTATGTCCATAAGTCTTACAGTTTTTGAGATAATGGTCAAAAACTGTACGAGGAAAAAAATTGGCGAAAATTTTTCAAAAAAATAAAAATCGCTAAAAATTTGCTTAAAGGTCAATTGAAACACGGGGAATTCAACATTTCAGACCGCATCTCAATATCTTGCTTAGTTTTCGAGTTATAGCCTCGGGAAAGTTGAAAATCTGATTTTGAAAATTGTTTGGAAACAGCAAATCTTCTAGGGGCTATAACTCAAAAACTAAGCAAGCTATTGACATGCGGTTTGAACGAGTGAATTCCCCGTGTCCGAATTGACTTGTATTTAAAGCAAATTAACTTTTTTGAATTTTTTTAATTATTTCCCTTGGGATTTTTATGATTTTTAAACAAATTGCTCTAAAACTATTTGTCGTACGGATAATGTAACATGTAACATAGGATACAGGTCATTTCTCAGGAGAAATCATTTAATAGCATATTTCTGGTTAAGTCTATAAATCTGGTTAACGTGGTTGAAATCAAGTCGCTGTTTACATCATTAATATTAAAATTTAAACTATTAAAGCGCCGACATATTCTCCATAAAGGAGCATGAAACTAGTAGTTTGCGGTACAATGAGGAATACAAAATATAGGTTTTACTCGTCATATAAATTTTAAATCTCTTAGAAATGTTAGTTATCTTATTACTTTGTATAACAGGACCTTAATCCTAATAACAGTACAGGAGACCTACGGCTTCTAAAGAAATGACACAATAATATTTGTTTCCTTGCTTCCTAATAAACGTAAGATTTATCTCGATTTTATATACTAGGTTAAGATGGAAATGGAAAGTCAGCAAAGTATAAAATCATCAGTATTACAATGTAAAGTGGCATCTCTTAGACACCCATAAATCTATTACACGCAAATCAACATAGTGAGTGGCATATCGTCGGAAACTCAGCAAAAACTGCTCAATAACTGTCTGAGCAGCAGCGGCAGCATCATTGTTACATGTTACACAGTACAGTATAGCACAGCACAGCACAACACTCCTCGGACAGGACAGAGACATCAGACAGCCACGGCCACGATGAGACGAAGGGCTGACACGGGCCCGGCCCGCCACGCCGGATATCCGCCGCTACACCCTGTTCGCTGTTCTTGAGACCTGCATACTAAACACGATGTTTGTTCATTGTGTAGCGACTACTAACTTCATCCCTCCTACAACGTCACGAGGCACGCACACCAGATATACTTAAATACCGAATCATTTGTTCTAGGGGAGATGGATCACACTGAACAAGAATTCAACCATTCAATAGATACTGTAATTTACTAGTTATTTATTTGCTAGTCTACAGAAGCTTATAGTGGAATCTGTACCACAAAGAAGCAGGTTATACTTCTATAGAAAACAGAATTTAATTTTGATTAATTCATTACGTACGTAAAAAGAATTTCATTCAACAAATTTTTTAATTACACAGGAATTCCAATGTTACGAGCATTTACAATTATTGACATTCCACGCGGATCCTATGAAAATATTGCAACATAAATGCATTATTACACTTGTACCTTTCAACACTGATTATAAATTATAAATTGATTTATTAAAGATTATATTTCAACCTTGTACTTTATTATAAAATATTTTATGTTCGACTGCATCATATTACCTTGTTTTACGACACTGTTTACTGTCCATAATCGGGTACTTTATTGGACTAGTACGATAAAAATGCAACATTGGACTGCTGTCAATGTCACATTAAAACAAAATTCAAAGAAATGGTAGATATAATTTAAAGCATTTTATTAGAATGAAATTATAATTAATTAAGTAAAATACTATTATTAAAGTATGCCAGGATACAATCTTCGGTGTTTTTTTTTTATTTTCATATTTAAACACCATTTTCTGTTTGTATTATATGTGTCTTCATACATTTGTTTCGATTTCGTTGGTAATAGACATTCTCTTGCATTACATGCAAGATCTTTTATTTCTTTTGGAACGTCTTCAATGTCTTCATCCATCTCAACACTTTTTTCACTTTGACAATTTGATAAATAAAGCAACAAATGCATAACAACGAAGCACACTTTGAGATGCAATTAAATGTTTTAAATATAGGTATTGACAATCATATTTTAAGAGAAAATATTCTTCATGCAGTCGAACATAAAACGTTGTATGCAACTCGTACATAATCGGACTTTATAGACTCGCCTTATTTATTAGCCTCGCTCGCTGCGCTCGCTCTGCCATAAAATTCGGCTCGTCCAATAAAGACCTAAATTATGTACTAGTTACATAAACTGCTATTATTTCTAGAATAATTATTAACAAAATTAGGCAATCATAACGCTTGAAAATGAAGTACTTATAAGTGAAATTTGGTATATTCCATTCATCGTTTGAATCAGATCTAAATAATTTACACTTATTGAATTAGATTATTGACTTCGATCACTTTGTACCCCAATTAGTTTAATTCAGTTTGTCATATTGTCTATATAATCTGCACTGATTGGCAAATGGAATACAGGTAACATAAAATGAAAACTTTATATTGCTGTAATATTAAATAAATAAATATATCATCACGACTTTTACCCATTACTAGGTGTGGCACTCTGCCTAAGCAGAACTCGGTGAGTGATATATTTCTTCACGAGAAGTGCGATTACCAGCCGTCAAATCACGGCTCTCAAATATGTTAGTGGAGGGGGAGTCACAGGGGTAGGTTTAAATTGGTGAAAATTGTTTGTCGATTGTGGGGATTGAACCAGGGTTCTTAAGATCCACAGGCCGACTCGATACCACTGAGCCACCTACCCCATATTAATATTAATATTAGGCGTACTCCATTTGCCGTTGGGATATTTAAACTTACACTTTAGCGGATTTATTTTAAATAATTTACATTAATAAGTGTATCAGTTTTCTTAGTTCAGCTACAGCTAATATAGTTTGTATCTAGTAGAAACTCACGTAACTATGCAAAAAAAGAAAACAGGTATTGGCAGTTGTTTATTTATTTATTTATTTATTTATTTATGTTACTCTGTACAACAGGAATTTAATCCCAATTACAGTACAGGGTCCGCACTCACCGAGCCGCAGTGTGATAGTTTATATAATTTTTAGCTTGAATGAGATTCGAACTCGGAATCTCCGGATTCGAATTCCATATTGCTATCCACACCACCGTACTGACGGTTTAGTTAAAAAGGAGTTCAACACATTAAAACAATTACTCAAATGAGCTAATTAACAATGCTGTTTCTTAGAATAGTACAAAAAATGTGGATCGTAATATGGCAACAATTTAGTTGGTATTCATATTCTTCTTCTTCTTTTGATGGCACTACAGCCCAAATTAAGTCTGGGCTTACCGGACACACCGAGCCGCAGGTACTGCCGGTTTTCGTAGTCGATATGCTACATTATTTAAGGCGAATAAGTGACTAGTTTATAGCGTCCGAGTGTGATAAATACATGTAACTGTATTATTTTTATATTTTACGACAAATCACACATTGTTGACTGGCGGATTCGAACTGACGAACCTTTGAGTGACGTACGGTTACCAGCCGTCAAATCACGGCCCCCAAAGTTGTTAGTGGAGGGGGAGTCACAGGAGTTGATATTAAATTGGTGAAAGCCAGTTTGTCGGTTGTGGGAATCGAACTCGGGTCCTCAAGAACCGCAAGCCGACTGCATACCCACTAGACCACCTACCAGTATCTTAAGAGATGTGCCGTAACACGCTCGGCCACCGCGCGTGTGGTATTCATATTCTCTTCCTAAATATAATACTCGATTCGATTAAAAGTCGATAATATTTTATAAATGCCACTCATGTTAGTCTCAATTTTCATCGTTATGATTATCATTCGTTATATTTAAAAATTTAGATAATCAGGTCACCACCATTAGCTTTGAGAATGCACACTTAATAATAACTTCATTGTCATCTTCGTCTTTATACTCACGTGAATATCTGGGGATTATGAAGCCAACCTAGAAAGAGTTTCTTTTCAAGTCTTACTTATTGCAGAAGTCTCGGCACGCATATAACTGTTATCGCGATCCGTTCAAACAGATTTCGAACCCGCGAACTGGGACTCCGCTAGATATTAAACAAAGCGCTTAAGTAAAGAATATTGTTCCATTCATTCAGCAATATAAAGTTCAAGCTTTTCAGTGTATTGTATGAGGTGCTGCGGTGGGAACATAATTATGCCGTTCATATTTTACACGTATTTGGATAATAGGTGATTCAGGTTTCATAAACACATGTTTTCGATAAATGGTTTCATTCATTCTATATATAATTATTTACAAAATATTGCTCGGTTTTCTACAACAAATTTATATTTATAATATTATATAAATGAAAAACAAAAGCTATAGTGTGGGAAATGTTTTGTATGTAATAAAAAACAATTTTAATAAATTGTATAAGTCAAAAATATGTAAATAAAAATTATTATTAAATTTTGTAACTACCGGTAAAATATTATACGAGAAATATTCATAAATATGTTATGAATAAATATGAATAATTTAACCCAGAAATAGCCTGAAGCATGATGGTATTTTCATTATATTTACTACAATAATATTCATTTATATAGGTAGGTGGCAATAGCCGGAGAAAACAACTATTCGAGAAAGCCTATAATGTTTTATTTCTTCTTACTTATCTTTAATTAATCATAACGTGAAACATTTAAAAATCACTTTACTAAAGTAAAATTCTGACACCAAGTTTATATACTGTCTAGTAAAGCACACGAGGCAAGATGAGACGAGACATAGAAACATAGATCTCGTCTCAATTATTAATCAACAATATTGATCTCACATCCGCTTTCGCATAAAATTTACCTTGCCAAGTGCGTAAGTCTTATAATTTTTGAGATAATTTTAAAAACTGTTTTAACAAAATTTTATAGACATTTTAAACATTGCTGAAAACTTGTTTATAAATTAATTGCAATACGAAAAATGTAATACAGTTGAGTGCATGCTAATAGCTTATTTAGATGTTTAGATTATAGCCTTTAAAAAGTAGAAAATCTAATGTTAAAAATGTTTGGAAGGTTCAACTCTTTCGGAGGCTATATCTCAAATTCTAAGCAAGTTATGATGATGTGTTCAACGACATTGAATTCCCAATTGACTTATAAGCTAATTTTAATTCAAACCAGTAGCTCTAAAATTCGTTCACGTACGAATATTGTAACGAAAATTTATATCCGTATGTATTTTGACCCGCTGAATCCAATGGTATAATAGTCAAGTCTATAGAGCTTGTAGTTTTTGAGAAAATGTTTAAAATCCGTTTTAAAAAAGAATTTGGAGAAAATTTACTGAAAATTTATTTATAAGTTAATTGAAACACGAGAAATTCAATGTCACTGAGCGCATTTCAATAGCTTCTTTAGTTTTTGAGATATAGCCTCGGGAAAGTCGAAAATCTGATGTTAAAAAAAGGTTCTTCCAGAGATTATATCTCAAAAATTAAACAAATTATGAAAATACGGTCAACGGCATTGAATTTCTCATTTCAAAATTGACTTTTAAGCAAATTTTAAGCTCATTTAAAGCGATTTAATTTTTTTAAATTTTTTCAAGAGGTACTCTTGGGTTTTTACGATTTTTAAACTAAATCGATGAAACCTTGATCTTGCGCTTGTTGCTAAGCAAAAATTTGTTTGTAAACAAAAAAATTATCGGTAAAATTCAGAAGCTTTATGCGATTACTTGTGACAGTCATGAATTTGACACTAATATGAACGATCAAATAAGCAGCGATTTTCGGCACTTGAATAAATAGTAGTTAATCTCCTAAAATAGTTAAAACTAAAACTACAACTGCGTTTGATTAGTTCAGTCTCCACTATAAACAAATACTGTAATTGGCATTAATTTCCTGATGTGCAGCACAGTAGATAAATAAGTACTCTCCACAGAAAACAATAAAATACCTACAAGTTCAGAAATAAAAATAACAAAACCCAAACGTACACAAACATTTGTCGCTCAAACACGAGAATCGATTTGATATCACGCTGTTCATGTTTCCACGTTGAGTTGAAGAGACTCAAATATTTAAATGTCAATTTCCCAGTGTCCACGCACTTTGCATAAATCATCATTCAATTCAACAAAAAATCACCGCTAAGAAATCTCGATAATACTCATACATCATTTTATGCGGATCACATAAAAATTAACGTTATCGTTACTTTAAAATTGTAAGTCTATTGTTGCTTTCTTTAGGACACAAAAAAATGCAATGTAGTTGGCAAGTACTGTAGTAATTTTAGGTAGGTAAATTTGTATACAAGTAGATTCGGACATGGGGACTTCACTCGTTCAAACCGCATATCAATAGCTTGCATAGTTTTTGAGTTATATCCCCTAGTAGATTTGCTGTTTTCAAACAATTTTCAAAATCAGATTTTCAACTTTCCCGAGGCTATAACTCGAAAACTAAGCAAGATATAGAGATGCGATCTGAAAGGTTGAATTCCCCGTGTTTCAATTGACCTTTAAGCAAGTTTTTAGCGATTTTAATTTTTTTGAAAAATTTTCGTCAATTTTCTTTCCTCGTACAGTTTTTGACCATTATCTCAAAAACTGTAAGACTTATAGACCTAAACATTACACCATTGGATTTAGCACGTCGAAATACATATGTACGTAAAATTTCGTTACATTATTCGTACGAGAAATAGTTTTAGAGCAATTTGTTTAAAAATCATAAAAATCCCAAGGGGTACCCCTTGGAAAATAATTAAAAAATTTCAAAAAAGTTAATTTGCTTTAAATGAGCTAAAAATGTGTATACAAGTAGATTCGGACACGGGGAATTCATTCGTTCAAACCGCATTTCAATAGCTTGCTTAGTTTTTGAGTTATAGCCCCTAGTAGATTTGCTGTTTTCAAACAATTTTCAAAATCAGATTTTCAACTTTCTCCTGGCTATAACTCGAAAACTAAGCAAGATATTGAGATGCGGTCTGAAAGGTTGAATTCCCCGTGTTTCAATTGACCTTTAAGCAAGTTTTTAGCGATTTTAATTTTTTTGAAAAATTTTCGTCAATTTTCTTTCCTCGTACAGTTTTTGACCATTATCTCAAAAACTGTAAGACTTATAGACCTAAACATTACACCATTGGATTTAGCACGTCGAAATACATATGTACGTAAAATTTCGTTACATTATTCGTACGAGAAATAGTTTTAGAGCAATTTGTTTAAAAATCATAAAAATCCCAAGGGGTACCCCTTGGAAAATAATTAAAAAATTTCAAAAAAGTTAATTTGCTTTAAATGAGCTAAAAATTTGTATACAAGTCAATTCGGACACGGGGAATTCACTCGTTCAAACCGCATATCAATAGTTTGCTTAGTTTTTGAGTTATAGCCCCTAGAAGATTTGCTGTTTCCCGAGGCTATAACTCGAAAACTAAGCAAGATATTGAGATCTCTATATTTACTGATAAAAAAAAAACTCCCGGTATACGAGTATGAATATTATGTATGCTTTAATGATTGTGAAGTACAATGAATAATGGTACTGTAACCGTAGAGAGAAGTTAATTCTGTGTACGTATCTGAAAGGAATTATTTTTGAATTGAAAATTTGCGTTAAAGTGCATAGTCTAATTTATTAATAAGCATAAGAATGATTTACATTTGACTTGTCTGTGGATAATAAATAGAAAATGTTTTTAGTCTAGTCTAGGAAACATTGAAATAAGTGATTGTGTAATTCTCTTTGGCAAGATGCATAACAATCAGAATGTAAATGCGGAACTATGTTGCAAGTTATCTCATCTACGACATTCATATCTCAAGTGTCATCTAAAATATTTCGCAATTCGCTCATAATGTATTTTATAGTTTTGCATAATGCATCAAGAAGTAATAGGATCCTGAATTATATTTGCATTATTTGTTTCTTCTTATTTGCATTTCCATTTTTACAAATGCAATCATTTTCATATTGAAGATGTCTCCCTTCTTTCGTGCAAAATAATACTATATTTTTTAAAAATAAATAATTTAGAAACATTTGGCAAAGAAAAAGAATATAAAATTAATTAATTTAGTAACGATAGATACTAATTTATTTTAGTCTTACACTCGATATAAGGGGTAAGGCCACTCTAGAATTTTTAAAAAATGCATATTTTTTTTATTTGCTTAAAGTATAGTTTAAACCCTTAGGAATAAGGGACAATTAATTTAAATGCCGCGCGGAAGTATTTCAGAGGAAAAAAAGCATATATCTATTAGTACTAGTATTTATATATATACATGACTGGAAAATTTAAACGCGTTTTTCTCGAAATCATATTTTTAAAATCGGGCGAAAAGAAATCTGAAATACTAATTGATGGATCGTGCTGAATCTTTTTATTTCTTTTTCTAGATATAAAATACTAAAAAACTACGGGGGCTTTTTTTTAAAAGTGCTTCATTCTTTTTTTATGGTCGTTTTTATACACAAATTTAGTCCCGAATAATGAAAACATATCTCTTTTTGATCCAGGTCTATTGCTGTTCCCGGAATGTTTTCGCCCGATTTGCCCTACGCGCCGAGAGGAGTCGCCATTTTTTTTAATTTCTGACGACAATTTTGAATATTTTCTTTCAAAAATTTTTTTAAATAAAGTTTAAAGAGCACTAAATAAAGATCCAAAAACAGTTCTTAAGCAGCACGTTTAGATTTCATTAAAAAAAATCTTGAAAATGACCCTTTTTTCTTTGTCTAAAGTGGCCTTACCCCTTAATAAATTCGAAATAAATCTTTTTGATAAAAATAATTAAAATAAAGCTTTGTATCCTTCTTGCAATTATTTGCTTAAATAAAAAGAAAAAGAAGATGGCTGGTTCAGTGTTGATTACAGGCGAAGATGAAATCACGTAGACAGCTTTAATATTGCTTTCGTCGTTCGTTTCTTATCGACATTCTTATTATTATCTGCAAGTGAGACGTGATTATAAACGTTGTCTGCGTTACAAATGAGATTCTCACTATTGCACTATCGAGACTTTATTCAACAGAGAAATCTTCAAACGAGAAAAATAGATTATATTTTTTAACAAATACTTTAAAAGTTGAAGATTGCTACAGGTACATTGTTTCTCATACAATATTCTTCTTCGATACAGAGTTTTAGAACATTTGGACAGGAATGCAGTCGGGATGTTTATTTATATTTTTATTATCAATTGGCCAACGTTTAAGTGTAATTGAAAATAAAATTATAAATAAACATCCCGTCTACATTACTGCCTGAAATATACTATTATTCTTCTGAATCTTACACATATCATACTGGTATTCGACACACAATTCTATGTTGTAAATAAATAAATGATTAGATCGCGTAAAAATCTTTCTAGAGGAATGAAAAAGTTGTAATAAAACCTTGGGCAATCGAATTGAAAGCTGGGAAAGCAATAGGGTCAGTATTTATTAGATGGAAAATAAAAAGCGCTGCTCGAAGTGAGTGTGCGCTACAGGGGCAAGTAGTAATAAGCCGCGTGTAATAATTACTAGCACAAGGGATGAAATTCGGCGAAGCAATCATCGACACGTTTTCATCAGAACACTAGCAATTACAAGCGGGCGTATGTGGCCATTTCTTCTGCGATAAATTCGGAAGAAACCAATTCCGAGTTCGTGCTCGATCGTCGCGGCGCCGGAAAATACGACGGGCAGCGCACATGTGCGCGGCAAAAACGTGAACCTGTTAAACACAACAGAGGACAAGCAGGGTTGCTACACCCCCCGTACAACCCCCTCCGCGCCGTGATATTCCGACTCGAGAAACTAAACACAATTACTCGTATTTCTCCGTTGTTCTTTTTTATTTCTAGAACGGTTTGAAACTTGCACTAGGGAAAAGTTTTCCTTTTATTTAACAGTAAACTTTTTTCATTATATTTTGAGACTCTTGAGGTGTTTTGTGAAAATATTTTATAATTTTACGATTAAATATTTATTTAAATAATTCTAGTTGATCTTGTCTCCCAGCCCGCTGAGTGGATTCTGGGAAATATAGTTAAATACGGAGTTTCAATTTCCGGACAGATTATAGACTTTTCACGGTCTCATTTCCGCAACCTAAATTTTATCGCGCTGATGAAAATCTCTCGTATCTCAAAGCACCCAGTTTATGTTATTCGCAGATGACTTTATTATCCTTCCTAATTATTCGCCAACCAATAATTAACACCTCGTCATCAATTTATCCGAAACAATGTCTGTTTCACTCATAGTTACTTTATTTTTGATTATCTTGCATTTTATTATTGCTAAAAGTAATTTTAAATAAAAAATAAAATAAAATAAATATATCATCACGCCTTTTACCCATTACTGGGTGTGGCACTCTGTCGAAACAGATCTCGGTACGTGATATATTTCTTCGCATGAAGTGCGGTTACCAGTCGTCAAATCACGGCCCCCAAATATATTTTAAATGTTCTCAAAAAATTATATTATTTACATAGAGGTTAGTAATTTTAATAACAACTAAACAAATACAATGTAATATTGATTGATTGTTGATTTAGCAGCAGAATATAATATACAGGGTGTTTCAGGTCTAGTGTAACAAACTTTAACAGCTTATTCCTGAGGTTATTTTGAGCAAAAAATGTCATATAAACATAGGTCCTATTCCTTCTAGTTACCAAAATACAAGAGATTGAAGTTCTATAAATAACACGACATTTTCAAATTTTAGTAATCAAGATACTTTCGGAAAACAAGAATTTTATTGAAAAGTCATACCTTATTTGTCTTAATTAAAAATTGTTGTACTTTTGATTGTATTATTGTTTCATAATGGATGGTTATACTACTGCTGAATATGCAGATATGATTTTTATTTATGGATTATGTAATGGTAATACCCGTTATGCGTCCAGAGAATACCAAGACAGATATCAAAATAGAAGCCAACTTTCCCATCCCCTATTTGCGCGCATTTTTGTTTTCCGAAAGTATCTTGATTACAAAAATTTGAAAATGTCGTGTTATTTATAGAACTTCAACCTCTTGTATTTTGGTAACTAGAAGAAATAGGGCCTATGTTTATATGACATTTTTTGCTCAAAATGACCTCAGGAATAAGCTGTTAAAGTTTGTTACACTAGTCCTGAAACACTCTGTATATTTGAAATATTCTTTTGAATATATTTTCTGTAAAGTAATTAGGGAAACAATGGTAACGGTTATTTGTCTATGACAAACTTTTGGGGTAGGTGGCTCAGTGGTATCGAGTCGACCTGTGGATCTTGAGAACCCTAGTTCGATCCCCACAGCCGACGAACAATTTTCACCAAATTAAATCTACCCCTGTGGCTCCCCCTCTATTAACATCTTTGGTGGCCGTGATTTAACGGCCGGTAACCGCACTTCACGCGAAGAAATATATCACTTACCGAGATCTGTCTACGGCAGAGTGCCACACCCAGTAATGGGTAAAAGGCGTGATGATATATATTTATTTATTTATTCTTTTGAATATATTTTCTGTTGTCATGACAAACTTTTGGTAGGACACTTGTATATTTCAACAATGATGTAATTATCAAGTATCCAAGCTACTTTTGAATAACCTGTACATGTGATTAGTTGATTAGGAAGAAAATCTTACCTGATCTCCTGTTAATTAATGTAAATGCAAATCTGTATCAAGTCAGCGATGCAGATAATAATTAAATTTATTTGCATATGTAATGTGCATATATACAGGGCCTGTCAAACTTTGGTATATGGTACAGATAACACAGAGCCAGATAGCATAGCTTGAAGACACTTTCGTGTCAGCCTAATAACAGCAACACTTGTAGTAGGTGCTTCAGTCCCGCGGTTGTCAAACCTTGTCTGTGTAATCATCACTCACGTCAAAATATCTCATCAGCTAATTTGCCCACGTTCAATCCAATCATTCGTAACATTATCAACTAATGAAGTGACACGATACATACACTTCTCCGTAATTGGATAATGTTTAAATAAAACGGAGGTTTCAATAAACATGTTTGTAAAGTTTTAATGAAATAAATGTTGTTCGGAATTTTAAGACAAATACAAATACTTGAAATATTTGCTTTGTATAACAAACTGCACAATACAATTGTTCCATTTACTTCGTTCGCTAGACCGTTACTCTTTGTAAAATGGTGCTCAACTTTTTGAGTTTACAGCCAACGGAATTATTGACAAACAGTTTGAAGTAAACTTTACAGCCCGAAGCGTTACTTTCAAACATGAAGAGTCATTCTAACGAGAAACAAAATGAAATTTACTGATTTATTATTAAAATTACATTATTTTAGTAGCGCAATAAAAAATCATGTATTGATACAGAGTGATCAGATTTTGATAAGATATTATTGTTACCTTTTGAACTGTAAAAGCTTACAGTTCGATTAAATGGGACTTTTGGTGCCTATTTGGGGATCACATTAAACGTGTTTATGCTTTCCTAAAAATTTAATTCTCAAACAGTCGAAAAGAGGAAACAACATAGATATTTCTAAAGTCTATCAAGATGCGAAGATACATCTAATAATTATTATTAAGGGAAGAAAGTGTAGCTTATACTTATCAAGATATGCAGTGGGCTACAAATGCTTGATATGATTTTGATTTAGTGAATTTTTAGTGTGGTATCGAAGCTTAACGATTAGATATTTGTATATAAAGTCCGTAGGTAAATCGATGACATCAGATTAGAGTACCGCTGTCTGTTAGTACGTAGCACGTTCGGGAGAATTTGATCAGATATTCTGTACAATTCCGCTAGGTCTCAGTGGAACTATTATATACTTGCGGTATTGTATTTAAGTTTTGAATAATGCAATAACGATGTGATATTGTCTGCTTTGTCTCATCGCTGGACGCGTTTCAAATCAATGCTCAAAATCGTTATATTGTGAGAGTAAATGTTTTAAATTCATTCTCTGATAATTTTAAGTAATTTCCTGCATTGAATATAAATTTCACATTTCCATTTAAAATTGCAAATTATCGGTGGACAATTATCAAATTCATTACATTTAAATATCGGTATTAAATTATATTTCAACATTTTAATTGCTTTCAGTTCAATTACTGTGTAATTTATAATTAAATCATATTTTAATATAACAAATCATAGCCCGGTGCATATAAAAATACGATTATTTGAATGGTACGAATTACTGTATTTGGGATTAAGTTCCTGTTGTGTCCAGTATAAAAAAATAAATGAATATAATTTATGAGGAAAGACTGGTGCAAACATATGAGCGCCATAAATAAATCGAGACATAATTCTTTCGTTTGTTTGCAACTGTCAAGCGCCTTGTTAAAAACATATGTAATATGAAATATATCTACAAATCTGTGAGGTGTGTAATTATTTCTAACTTAGAACGAAGCGTTTGGTTTTTATTTTTTAATAAATACCTTTTTCATTTTTCTCCAGAATTAAACTGTGATCTAGTTCTAAACTCCGAACTTTAATTAATTCAATTTTGATAGCATGTTTTCGTCTTTCCGAGCAACTGCTGGAAATAAATTAGCATATTTCATGTCAAATGTTGTAAAAACCCTTCGCCAAACTTTTTCATATCTGAACAAACTTGGAAACGAATGTTTTCCTTATACCAAATTACGCTCTGAAATTAAATCATTACATTTGGGACACTGACTGTCACTGCTGCTCGATAGAATCGATCATTTTATTCTTTTTTCACGACTGATGCATCGTATTTGTATAATTCGGATATTATACTAATTGAATGGTACCAAAATTTGTTTTTCCCAGCAAATAATTAGTTTTAATATTAATTAGCTGTTGTTGAAATAATTGAAATAACTAAATTACTGCGAAATTATTATCAAATTATTAAAATTGATAAATTAAACGCAATTACATATATACTTCACGCTATATTCCATCAAATGAAAGAGCAGAAACCCTTCAAACATTCACAGAACATCCACTCATTAGATTTATCATATTAGTAGTTTTCGTCAAAAATTCTATCCTCGCTTCAATCGTATTCAAGTTT
The DNA here is from genome assembly GCA_947425015.1 of Pterostichus niger. Lineage (NCBI taxonomy): Eukaryota > Metazoa > Arthropoda > Insecta > Coleoptera > Carabidae > Pterostichus > Pterostichus niger. The sequence continues at coordinate 36,410,580 of OX380341.1, forward strand.
CCTCCATACAAGCTCATTTATTCATCGTACTCGGTATCATTCATCACGCAACAAACCTTCAATCACATCCATCCATTCCCTCCTCTACACATGTTTCATTAATCATTCATTCGATATTCGTTCCGCATACTCTACTCCTCTATTAAGAAATTTAAAAGTAAATTCCACACAATTTCAGTTAGACTATAGCAATTATGTTTTGTCATTTCGTAATAAATCGAAATTATTAGTAGATAGGTCAATTTAAAGTTGTGCAAATATTAATATAAATAAATATATCATCACGCCTTTTACCCATTATTGGGTGTGGCATTCTGTCTAAGCAGATATATGCAATTTGAAATTTGGCGTTTGTTGTTAATTTAGCATGTTAATTTAAAGATATGTAAATCAAGAATCCGTGTTTAAATAAATAAAGCCGAGGTAAAACTTATGGTTTAAACAATAGATCGTGCATACAAATGTCACTATCATGACTTATATAAAACACATTTGTGTCTTAACTGTAAACTCCCTTTACTGTAATTGGGATTAAATTCCTGTTACTCAGAGTAAGAAATAAAATAAATATATGGCACATTCAGCAGCAAGGCAAAATGTTTGTTAAAATATACATACATACATACATACATAACATCACGCTATATCCCATTAAATGGGGTAACACGAACCCGCCAACATTCTCATCCTGACACACGATACTCGTTTCGACGAACTCTTTCTTTTCTCACAACCAAAATCCATCAACAAACATTCATCCATTCGCTCCTGTACACCAGTTTCGTAATTCTTCACTTACGCCCACTTCTCTAACAACGAATCTATAAGAAATTAAGGCAGCATATATATATATAATAAACACTTGGCTAAGTCTCACAAAATTCAGCCTCCAAGTCACCTTATGAGGGCATCGTCAGAGGCTGGTCAGACGATGCCCTCATAAGGTGACTTGGAAGCTGAATTTTGTGAGATTTAGCTAAGTGTTAATTTTATATGTTTTATTAAACCTAGTTTCACCAAGTGTATGGACGACAATTAATTTTGTCTTTGTTGTTATCAAAATGTTTGTTTTTGTTACTCTGCATAAAAGTAACTCAATCTCAATTACAGTACAGGAAGACTACTGCTTATAATCAGGAATAATCGTTTTTTTTATAAGTTGAGATTTGAATAAATAAAGTTTACCTTAGTAGATATCTATTGGACTACGATTACCTTGCATGATATTTATATATTTTACAATCCATAGAGTACAATGCTTAATCATCCATAGCGGGATTTAAACCACGGTCCATTCCCGTTGTCGTAATGCTACCTGTTTGTTCTAAATCTATTCATATTCCAGCGAGCATCCGGTATCCGGTTAAAATGTAAACATTTATAAAAGAATATTGATTTAACAGAAACAAAAGATTTGAGTCTTTTATGCAGATTAAATGAATTGATTAAAAAAACATTACGCATTTATTCGCGGCATAATTGGAGTTTGGCGAACAATGGCCAATCTACTGAATTCATTTTTCTGTCGCATGATGCTAGACTGGCTGGGTGGACCAATCAAATGACAGATATTGTGTTTCTGTTTGAGTAAATAAACTATATTTACTGATATTCCGTTATTGCCTCTATTCTTTGCCTTTATTATATGTGCTTATATCATTTTATTTGTGCATAGCGCACTGCCGTATTGTTATGTACACAACGCGATATTATTACCAAAATAAATTAAGCAGGCTTAAATGAAATGAATGGTTATTATCAAAATATCCATTTCAAAATGGTGGCAGGTTATTTTGCTGCAGGCTCATTTTGTTCATTAATTATTGGAGATAATTAATTCTAAAACTAAAGGTAAATGTTAAAAACAAATTTATAAAAACCAAATATTATTTTTCACTTTTATGAATAAAATATTCTCTAAAATAATTTTCTAATAAAATTAAATAAATAAATAAATCATCACGACTTTTACCCATTACTGGGTGTGGCACTCTGCCTAAACAGATTTCGGTAAGTGTGGTTACCAGCCTTTAAAGATATTAGTGGAGGGGGAGCCACAGGGGTAGATTTAAATTGGTGAAAATTGTTTGTCGACTGTGGGGATCGAATCAAGGTTCTCAAGATCCATAGGCCGACTCGATACCACTGAGCCACCTACCCCATAATTTTCTAATAAAAGGGGTAAATAATATGTAATGAGGAAAGTTCAAGGTCTTTTCAATAATATATTATTTACTGTTGTTTCAGATGTAGCTAAAGGTCAATATTCAATATTATCTTTTTAATGCTACAGGATACTAATTACTTACGACAAATAATAATAATAAACATTTGTTTGTATCATTTGCGATTATATTTTCATTTGACTAATAGTAGATACCTGAACAAAATTGAATTAAAGGTAAATATTGCTTTTGTAGCTTTAAAAAAAATACAAATACATATTCGGCTACTCGGCATATTGAGTTCATCACATGATTGTTAACTTTTTTTTAATAATTATATTTATAAATAAATTAAATCAATATATCATCACGCCTTTTACCCATCACCGGGTGTGGCATTCTGCCTAAGCAGATCTCGGTAAGTGATATATTACTTCGCGTGAAGTGCGGTTACCAGCCGTCAAATCACGGCCCTTAAAGATATTAGTGGAGAGAGAGCCACAAGGGTAGATTTAAATTGGTGAAAATTTTTTGTCGGCTATAGGGATCGAACCAGGGTTCTCAAGATCCATACGCCGACTCGATACCACTGAGCCACCTACCCCATAATATTATAATAATATTTATAAATAAATAAAATAAATATATCATCACGCCTTTTACCTATCACTGGGTGTGGCACTCTGCCTAAACAGATTTCGGTAAGTGATATATTTTTTCGTGTAAAGTGCGGTTACCAGCCGTCAAATCACGGCCCTCAAAGATATTAGTGGAGGAGGAGCCACAGGGGTAGATTTTAAATTGGTGAAAATTATTTGTCGGCTGTGGCGATCGAACCAAGGTTCTCAAGATTCATAGGCCGACTCGATACCACTGAGCCACCTACCCCATTTATTATTATATTAATTCTGCAATTAATTATCACAAAACTTCTCAGAATCTTTTCTTTCATACCAAACCATATATTCCAGTGTTAGATCCTCATATTTCCTAACATTAGTTGAATTAAGTTACACCTAAAAAAACTGGTATGATTCTAAAGCAAATAACAAATATTAGTTTCTAAGTGAAACAATAATGAATGTGTAAACAATTGTGATATTGACTAAAAGTCAAGTAATTTATTCTCGCAAGTACATTTCACTCGACCGTTTCTTTATATCAACAAAACCTTGTTCCAAGACACGGCAAAACACTCGACTGAGTAAAAAGTCGTCGCAGTTGCAGTCGGGGTAATAATTCTCAAGGCATGAATCTGGCTTCTTAAGCGGAAACAGGTGCAAGTAAAGAGCAAACTTAGTTCGTGACGTTCATTCTCAGACTCATTAACGAATTAATGATAATATACTCAGTGGTAGGGGTAAAGGGATGAACACAAAAGGGGGGAAATCCTCACGCAAACACACAATAACCAGGGTTCATCATTGACTCCCCTAAATCATCCCCGAGACTTAATTGATATTTAAGAGAAGTTCATTGATCGCAGGGAAGGATTTTTTATTGCAATTAATAAAAATGTTCTCTCACTTGTTGGAATTTAATGTCGAACGTTTTAAACCTCATTCGGTGGTTTGTTTTAACTTCTACGTTTAAGGAAATGGCTTTCAGGATTTTATGAGCAGTTCACAATTAGCTTCAAATGTTACCGCAATTCTATTTTATGGTATTTTTATACATGCGATAAATGACTATTTATTTTACAGCAATCTTAAATTTTTCAAAGTGTCTGTACGATTTATAGTTACCCATGTACACAGAATTTAATTGTTCTAGTATTCATTAATAATTAATGGTACCTACATACTTCTTTTAGATATATTTGACGACCTAGGAACAAATGGATAAATATGATTGAAGGGTTGTTGCGTGAGTGAAAGATTCTGAGCGTGAAGAATAAACGAGCTTGTATGAAAAGAATTATGAATGTGGTTGAAGCAAAAGTGGTGTGTCAGGATATGAATGTTTGGAGAAAATTAATTGCGGGATAAATATGATGAATAAGGACAAGCGTATGATTCTTGATTTTAGATTCATTGGTTAGATTTTTCGAGTGTTTACCTGTAATTTCTTTCTTATCTTTTTGATTCATTTTCTGTTTTTATTATAGAGTATCCAACTGCAATTGTGTGGAATTCAGTTTCAAAAACAAGCGCAGAAGGATACTCTCTTCCTTCCTCATCTTTTTTTACTTCATTTTCTGTTTTTACTATACAGTGTGTAACTGCAATTGTGTTAAATGTATTTTTAAACAAGCGCAGGCGATGCTGCCTTCATTTCTTTATAGATTCGTTGTTAGAGAAGTGGGCGTAAGTGAAGATTTACGAAACAGGCGAATGGATGAATGTTTGTTGCGTGATGATGGATTTTGGTTGTGAGAAAAGAAAGAGTTCGTATTTAGGAAGTGTTAATGTGATCGAAACGAGTATCGTGTGTCAGGATGAGAATGTTGACGGGTTTGTGCTACCCCATTTAATGGGATATAGCGTGATGTTATGTATGTATGTATGTATATATATTTGTTACTAATTTATTGAAAATAATATCAAATATAATCACATTTAAAAACTACATTCAAACAATCGAAATTTATTGATATTTAAAATTAATATGGAAGAAACTATGACAAAGGAAATTTTAGCATGGTATTTTATATATGTATACATAAAGTAGACACTCGGTACGAATGAAATAAACAAGAGAGGAATGTTTGACTAAGATTAATTGCAAGCATAAATCTAATAAAGCTGTTATCTCCATGTTATCCGAACGGAAATTTGTTATTTATATGAAAGTAATTAAATAAAATATAAATTAGATTTTTTCTACATATTTTTGAAGTTTAAATTGGATGCTTACGTATACGGTATCCTAGTAGATATAAATTTTAAAAGAAAATTGGTATCGAGAAGCTTTTGATAAATTTGCCAAGTAATTAATTTTAATAATTCCATGTTTACCTGAAAAGTTGCAAATTGCGCTCGGCGCCATCTCTATTACAGTTTTTTAGAAGCTTGGGAACTTACCTAAAAGCAAATACAAAATTAGGAAAAAGTTACAAAATTTAATCAAATTTTTAGGGAGAAATTTCGGTATACTTGTATTATTTTTATTTAAAGTATATTAAAATTAACAAAAGCTGGGTCATCTTTAAACTTTCTTGATTAAATCTATTACAAAGTTTTTAGTTAACTTTCCTTGTGAAGAATTATCCTGCTATGATTGAAGTAGGTATTAAAACATTAAAAATTTTACATTAGCAGCAAAATTTAATTTACTGGATAATATTATTCAATCTTCTAGGTACAACATATAAAGAGTAAAACCCATCATATTTAAATTCATTTGCTCGAAAACATTTAATAAATGTATTTATTTAATATCGAGGCAAAACGTTAACTTTATAAATAACTAAATGTTAGTGTAATTACAAATTTCATAATTATTCAAGGGGAATGAACGCTTAAACTTTAGTAATAAATTATAACAACCCACATACATTTTAAATTGATTGGTAATGTCCAGCAATGTATAGATTAGAATTAAAGTTTTGCCTTTAACTATGTTGTATTTAGGATTAATTTCATGTTGTATAATATCCCATGAAACATTCACTCAGGTTCATCATGCAATCATCTGCGCCAGATATCACTTTTGCTTTACTCTTGTTCATAATTCTAATCATGCAAGCTCGTTTATCTCTTACATCCAAACTATCTTTTACCCTCAATTTAATCAACATACATCTATTTATATACTCATTCTTGTAACAATATTCTTCTCATAATCATAATTAAAGCCCGGATTTTTAGGCAATTGCCTAGATTCAAATGTTGTTATACTTTATGCAATTTAGTTTTTCTATACATAGGTAATATGTTTACGTGTAATGGAAGGTTTTTTTTTTCATGCCTTAGAGCCTATTTTTCCTATATTTTTGTTTTTGTGCCTATTTAGCCTATTTTTGTTGCTAATTTCACCTTTAATTGAGCAGATAAGGCTTATCAACGCCATCTATCATCTATTTCGTTGATTAATTCAACACTCAGCAAAGTGCTCCATCCTAACCCATAATATTTAAAATACTTACTTTGTCTTTAATCAAGTTTTAGTCAAAATTTTACGTGGCAAATCAATTGCTCCTTTAGTTTTAATCAATGAAGCTGAGGTAACTTTAGACGATATAATATATAAGAACGCCCCTGTTATATTTTGTGATGTCGAACGAAGTTTTCAGCTTACAAGTAAGTTCTGACTGACCGAAGACAGTCCCATTTCGAAAATTCCATTCAGCAGTTGCTCGTAGTATTTTGTGAATCAAAGTATACTACATAATTTGAATTTATATAATAGTTAATAAAATGAGAACCCTAAATATTTTTTTTAGTTTGAGTTAATTTTTATTTAAAATGAATATTTTTTCTAATGAAAAGTAAGAGTACCAATATTAGAAAAAGAATTAATTTATAATTTTTATTAAAAAAACTATTTATATTTAGGCTGCCTAAAAACCCGCCTATTTTAGAGTAATTACCGACCTATTTGCCTGCTTATTTGGGTGTTTTTAAGGGCCTAAATATCCGGGCTTTACTCATCATGCATCAAAGTATTCATGACAATATCTGTCCTTATTTTTATACAATCCAGTGCAAATAAATAAGTTAAAATATTTTCAGGTACTATAACATAGATAATAATATAGCCTTAGTATTAAGATACATTCCACAACAATAAGCATTCCAAATCATTAACTCGCCAATTCTATATTTGCAGTTCTCCCATTAGTAGACAATATCTCGATATTAATTTGTAATAAAGTTCTGCGGAGGTCAGGAGTCGTCAGCAGGAATGCGGTGCGCAGTGGTTGGCACAGCACGTGCTGCGTGACACGGCGGTGGCAACGGGCAAGAGCAAAGGGCGATCACGCCGGACAAAGGAGATATTGAGACGAATATGCCGCCAGAATCTCCACTACCAGCATTATGTATGCGATGCGCGACCAGCACAAAGGACCTTCGCAGCCTCTGAACTTGAGCAAGTGCTTCTCAAAGTTCTGACAGACAGGACCAACAATGTTAAGGACGTATTACAAAATACAGCGCAGAACAACTTCAACATTTCAGTCGAATATTTGTCGCTGACAAACTTTTTCAAAATAACTTGAAAAAGTTGTTCAAGTAAAAAATATGTATAGCTAAATTATGTGTCATCCTTCCTGAAATAATTTTTACTACGGTCAGGAAAAAAGTAGGTTTTTCGAACATCATTTGTGCCAGTCTGTATTTTTCTACTACTCTACCAGAAAGTAACATTTTCTTTCCTCAACTAAGAAAATAATTAATACTTCTCGTCTTTAGGGAAGAAAGAATAAACCCATATCCATGGCAGAAAACAACGGTATGTTTTGACATTATTTTCCAATAAGGTTGTGAAAAAAATATTTTTCTACGATTGCTATGAAAAGTTGACTATTACGCTCTTATTTGTCATCGTAAAGTTGCCGTTTTCTGTGGAACAATCGATAAATATATCTCTCGCACGTCTCCAATGGCAACGCACGAAAAAGTTATTAAATGAGCGCTTATTTTAATAGTTACCAGAGATACAAACATAATAGAAACTTGTCAAATTGACAGTTGACAGAACGAATTTATTTTCAGTACGCATACGTTTTTTAATAATTTTAAGATGCAATCGTAGAAAAAATTATGTGTGTATCACGAGGGTAAAGTGTCTTTGTTCCTCTTACACTATTGCAGCGCGAGCCGTGTTCGACTAACAAAGAATCACTTTACGCTCTTAATACACAAATAACTATTGTATACTTTATGAAGAAAGTGTAATTCTTCCCTTAAGTGCTATATATAATAGATATTTGTACATGAACAATAGAAGACTAGATATTGTAACACGAGTATAGAGAAGGTCTACAAAGATACTTTAAACCCTTAATATTACAAATAACTATCATAATATTTTATAACAGTAGACATACGATGCAAAATGTGTAAGTTGTTTAAGTTTGAGAATCACTGGTCTGACTTCGCGGACGGCATTTACTGCGCGTTCCATAATTTACCACCCGAAGATTTTGAACTGAAGATGCACTGGGAATTCTACAACATATACTTCAGTCCAATATTAAATAAATTCGCATTCGCGCAAGGAACTTCATTTTAATCATTTGGAATAATTTTTCTTGTGACAAGTGCGACAATTTTTCAGCAGCAGTTAAATTAAATTTTTACAGTTGAGTTTGGATGAATAATTTTAAGTTGGAATAAATTTGACTTCATGTAATTTTAATTTCAAATGACAAATTGCTTCACGTCTTTCGTATTCAGAACAATTATTTGTTTGCGAGCCGCAAAACTAACAAGAATATTCCATTCTTGAATAAGAACAAGAATAACTCGACTAGTAGAGCTTTCATAATCATGTAAATATACAACAAACAGATGTTCCTACGTGGATGAGTCAATGTCATTTTGGGGTATTTTTGGTGGAATATGCGGACGTGACAGTTTTAAAAGTATTTAAAATGGCATAAATACGAGATGAGCGAAATAACTGGTTGATCATATGTTATTATACATGTCATGCATTCCAAAACAAGACCAGTAACAGATTGCTGGGACAGTACATATTTCATTTAAAATTAAATTCATGACTGTCAAATTAATTTATGTTGGACACAATAATCAATATCATTAAATCATGCATGTTTACTGCCAACAAGAAAAGATATACCGACGCGTTTCGTCCAAAATAGTTACTCTCGTTTATATATTCGATTTATGTTGTTAACCAAATTAAGAACTTTAATTATTAAACTAAATTAAAAGCATGGAAACAACTGATTGAAATTGATGTGTTATGAGGTTAACAATAGATTAATGTAAATAAATTGAGAAAATTGACTATTTTCAAATTTATAGTTTAATTTCTGTTATATAATCTTTCATCTTTCTTTTTTTTTTATTATTCATTATTATTTCTTCTTTTTTGTTTATTATTCATCTGTTGTCTAGATATCTTTTATGATTTTGTCCTATTTGTTCTTCGATCTTCATTTTCTTCCTTTTCCTGTTAATTCAGTTTGCTATTTCTTTTTCAGTTGCATTGCTTTTTTCATTCTATTTAAAGGTCCTAGCCTTTGTAACTGCTTGCCTCAATTATTTTGTTTATTGCCTTGGTTTGTATTTCTTTTCTAATGTCTTCATTTTTTTTTCAATCTACTTTTCTGAAATATTTCAATTCAGCTGCTTGTAATTTACTTATTTGCAATAAAATTAGATTAAAAAAACACTAGGTTAGTTTCAAAAAATGTAAAGTTTATTTTACAATACGTATTTCGGTCGACTGACCATCATCAGGTGAACAAGATATCTTGTTCACCTGATGATGGTCTAGTCGACCGAAATACGTATTGTAAAATAAACTTTACGTTTTTTGAAACTAACCTAGTGTTTTTTTAATCTAATTTTATTATAAAATGTTTCAACGAGAACCGACAGTTAAATCTATCGAATTTATTACTTATTTGCCTTTTCTTCATAATCAAGGTTTTGCTTTCATTGGTTAATGTTGGTAGAAAAATCATTTAATTTTTTTTCGTAACACATGCTCAAGAAACACGTTCTTATTCCCTAATTTTAGAGAGAGAAACACTGATTTTCTTCCCTAGGGAGAGAAACATTATGTTTCCATAGGTACCATGTTTCTCTCCCTAGAGCGATGTTTCTCTCCCTAGAGAGATTAGTAATTTTTGTGCACTTGTTATGAAAAGTATAATATGCATCACGGGAGGGCGCGATTATCCCTTTTGTGAAGTTGGCAAACCTAGACTTCATACGCGGGAATAATCGCTTGTTTCCCTCCCTTGATGCATAACATACTATTAATTTACATAAATGTGGTTAAACAATGTATATGTTAACGGATTTTGACGCAAATATAGGCTTATCAGTTGTCATCATTGGGTCAAACAAAAAGACGAAAGTCCGCCTTGAAAATTTAGATTTTTGATGTTGTTTTCGCAACCTTCAAGTGTGCGACGTTTATTGACATAAACAAGGGATCTAAAAAGATAAATAAAAATATAAATAAATATATCATCACGCCTTTTACCCATCACTGGGTGTGGCACTTTGTCTAAGCAAGTGATATATTTTTTCGCGTGAAGTGCGGTTACCAGCCGTCAAATCACGGCCCCCAAAGATATTTGTGGTGGGGAGCCACAGGGTTAGATTTTAATTTGGTGATAATTGTTTGTAATGATATATTTATAAATAATTAAATGTTAATAAATGACATATTTGGTTTTGTTTGTGCATGGAAAACCGTCAGAACCCGTTGACCTTCCTTATATAATTCAAATATGAGAGCGGTGTTTCGCTAAAGAAATCAGCGGTACTTTGTGTCCAGCTTATTTCTCTACCTTTACCGCTAAATGACGTCGAGAACTTCCCTGCCACAAAATCCTCCTCGATCTGAATATAATGGCCAATGGAACATAGAGTGTTTGCCTAAACGCTTGGAAAAACTGACGCTGACTTCTCTCCGACGGATGGCGTTTTTGTAAATTTGATCCTCTTTGCAAAGTTATAACTTCCCGATCCCCAGACGCACTGTGCCGTGACGGGGAGGAGACGGGGACGAATGCAGAGCGGAGCTTAGCGAGCTAGAGCACTGCCTTCTACATGAAAGATAAATATTGAAATAAAGGAGCGAGCGGCTACTACGAGCAGAGTGTTATCACTGCAAGAATCAGCTGTACTATACTCGACGGGGGATGCCAAAAGGATTCGCTATTAATATGGGGTAGTTTTCGTTACGAAAATCCGAAAATCTACAAAGAAAATATCATTTTATTATTTTCTTTCGTAATTAAATTACTGACTCTCTTCACTTCACGTGAAAAAATATATTACTTACCGAGATCTGCTTAGGCAGAGTGCCACACCCAGTAATGGGTAAAAGGCGTGATGATATATTTATATTTATTTATTTTATTACTCTCATTTATAATTCAACCATAAATAAATAAAATAAATATATCATCACGTCTTTTACCCATCACTGGGTGTGGCACTCTGCCTAAGCAGATGTCGGTAAGTGATATATTAGTGCGGTTACCAGCCGTCAAATCACGCCCCCCAAAGATATTAGTGAAGGAGAAACCACACGGGTAGATTTAAGTTGGTGAAATTTGTTTGTCGGCTGTGGGGATTGAACCAGGGGTCTCAAGAGCCACCTACCCCATATCAACCATAACTTTTGTTATTTGAGTTCGGATAAATAGAAAAGAAAAATCTGATGTGGACACCACATGACTTCCTTGTACGCGTATTAAACTATAGATATTTTTTAATTGCACATATTTGACATAAAATCTTTGTTCTAATCCATAGCAAACTTAATTAAAAAAAAAAAATATATAATATTTAAATTTAGATTTCTCACTTATGCAAAAGGCTAATTTAAAAATTCTTAATGTGCTAGACGCAGAATTCAATTCTCTAAAACTTTTATTTGCAGCATTTATTTCTAAAATTAAAATAATACCATTTTTTCAAGGAAAACTGTTAGCAGCTTTATGTAATGTGTCACTTCCGGTTAGTGTATTTTAACCAAAATCTATTATGTTATTTCCATTGATATAGTAGTCTTATATACCAAATTTGCAAAGTTTTAAATTAAATGAAAATCTATTATAGGCTTCAAGTAAAGTACCACTTCTGGAAGTTATATAATGACCAAAAAGGGAGGTGCACAACTAGATGTTATAACTGTCCTAAATACTTCAATTTTCTACGGCTTACCGTTTTTGAGTTATGCGAGATACGTACGTAGGTACGTACGTACAGAGGGCACGACGAAATTAGTCAGAATGGACTCAGGGAGGGCCAAAATGCGTATTTCCACTGAAATCTGAGAACCGAAAATTTTACTTCGGACAAGAAAGTAAAAATAATGCACTGCATGCGATTAATTCTCATTAGTAATAGTACAAGTGTAAAATGCATGATACCAGTTTGCGCGAGTGATTCTGGAGTTGTACTAAATTTGCAGTTTCAATGTACCTATAATAATTTAATAAAGTATGAGTATGGTACCTATATAGTATAGTATTCATAAACGTTAGATAAAATCTACCAACGCTATTGCTCGTCAAATTTAATAACTGTGCTATTTTACAACATTTTTACACACTAATAAAATTATGAATAAACTAAGTAATAAAACACAATCATAAAATCTAATAACCGAAAACTGAGACATCAATAAAGCAATAACCTCCGCAATAAATAATTCAGCGTTAATCGCGCGGTCCACAAACACTTTAATTACATGTGCGTGGACGATGTATCGAAGCTAATCCATGATCTGAAAGTAGCGCCAGCGTCGCAGGAAACAGGTCATTGCTTCGTGATCAGAGATGTGCATCTTTAATTGTCTACATCTACACGTAGACAATACGTCGACAATTCTAGCGACGTAGACAATGTAGATAATGCATCTGACAGTTGTAAAATTCAACATAACCTAAATTTATTCATTCCTTTGTAACTATTACATGTAGTCGTATTCGTGAGTTCGGGTCATTATCGGTCTTTATATAATAAAACTAATAAAGCAAGTGCTGGTACATTACTAGACGAATGTCTGTCTTGGCTCTTGGGCGAACTATCATATTTTTTAAATCGATCAACGCGCCATCTCACCAGACGGAGTTTTCTTTAGCGCTATTTTTAACAGTAACCAGTTGACAAATTTTCAACGTTTTGCCCTGCACAACTAATTTTTTTTTTGTAATCCCTAGAATAAAAATAAAAATCTCTAACAACATTTAAAATTCCCTAGTTCTAGAGATAAAATTTCTAATCTGACTTAAGTGAACACAGGTGTTTTCATTGTCTACATAGTCTACATTGTTTACATGAAAAATGAAGACGTAGACTACATGATTGTTTACACGTAGAAAATGGCGTAGATTACTTGCAGTAGACTACACGCACATCTCTGTTCGTGATCTCGCACAGGTCATAGTTTACCTCAAGTGTTCCCGATGCATTATGTTTTCTAGGTCGATATGTATGGTAGCCACCTCTCTGGGTTTGACCCGGAGTCTCCGGGTTTCAGACGAAATCTCCGGGCTCCGGGTCAGCGTTGAATTCTCCGGGTTATGATTAACTACCGATTTGCCCGCGTCCTTTGTGTCAATGAATTAAAGTTTTCTTTGGCTTGATGTTCTAGCACTTACAGAGTTATAATATTGTTGTTAGTGTTCAAGAAGTAGAGGGATTATTGTAGGCCGAAGCGACGGACTCTTTCATATTGTGATTTTGTTACTGAAGAGTTGTGATGTACCGATAGCGCTTATAGAATTATAATATTGTTGTTTATATTTTTGAAAAATCATGAGCATTCGCCGGGATTTGAACCCAGAACCTTTCACTCGCTAGGTGACTGCTCTACCACTTGAGCTACAAATACTCGGCGAATATTCATGATTTTTCGTGCATTATAATTTAGTTGTTAAGTAATTTGTAAAGTGACATCACTATGTCAATTCGTTACAAATCAACAACTGTAGTATGCAGCGGCCAACAGCCAAGGAAGAAATAGTTTAAGAATTATATATAATTCTTAAATTGTTGTTTATGTTCATTAATGAATAAAGATTTAATTTGAAACCAAAAAAACTAACATCAACATTAAGTTTGGCAGTTTTGCAGAATTCACTTCTTCACCCCCTCCCCCCCCCCACGACGACAATCTCCGGGTCAATACTCGGAGAAAGGTGACAACCCTATCGATATGTTGTGTGTAAATGATTCATGTGATTCAACATTTTTAAGTGGTAATTAAAGCGATGTGTCCATTTTGAGATGGAAGTATCGTGTTGCCTTCTATATATCATTATTTTAATTTAGAGAAAATAAATAAAAAGTTCCAGGGATTAAAAGCAAAAGCGTGTAAGTGTATTTTCCTTTTTTATGAAGATACGCGTTAAAAATTCAAACTTGGAAGGTAATTTTTTGGGGTAAAATCATGATCCATTCATGTAGGTGCTGACAACAGTTTCAGAGAGCCATTTCAGTCATCTCTACCAAATTATTTAATTACTTCCAATTATAGCAGAGGTTTCAGTCTCACAGAGTCACAGTGAGTCTCCGGATTCGAATGTCGTAACGCTAATCACATCACAGTGTGTCGAACGATTTTGTTTTAAGTCTAATGTCATAAATTTTTAATTTATTTATGAAATATTATCAGGGGCGGATCCAGAAGAGGGGTCATGGGGGTCATGACCCTCCCCCAAACATGGACTTTTTTTAAATGTTGGCCCTAATACATAATAATGATGTCATTATTTACGATAACTTAATTTGTTAAACAAATTAAATAGAAAATATTATCTAAGAACTTAAAATTCTAAGATAATTAAGAATTATTGTTTGATTTATTATTCTAATAAATAGCCAAAAACCAATATTTTGTGTGGATATTATTTCGACCCGCAGATGGGAGAGGTATTATATTTAAGACCTAGTCTAGTCTGTGACTACCGACATTTGCACTTAGAAAATCATCTTTTAATTCAATAATTTTTGTAGTCTATCGAAGAACCGTTTTTTATATTTAGAAGATGGACAATACCCCTCCCCTCAAAATTCACTCCATGACCCCCCGCTAATTCGAAGTCTGGATCCGCCCTTGAATATTATACTGTAATTTTTAAAATGATTTGATAAGTCGAGTTTGAGAATAAACTGTCTCCAAGTCTCATTTTGTCTCGCGGCAACACTGCATTTGAATAGAGGACATAAATCTTTTACTGTTAGTCAATTAGTTATGAACAGAAAAATTGAAACAAACAATTTTTCTTACTTTTAATTGTTGATTTGGAGCCCCAGTTCATAGTTATTGACTTTTTTGTTTTTAGAAATATCGTCATTACTTCCTTATTTTAAGGAATATTTTTCTAAAACATTTGTATTTACAACTATTTTCTATTTTATGAAATAATAAAATGGCGACCGATAAAAAATTTCAAAAGACGATATTTTGAAAACCACCTGATCGATTTTTGAAAATAAAACATTTATAAAATCCTTAAACTATCTACTATAACATTTGTCTGAAACATTTTTTGCGAACTGTCCAGAAAAAGATTTTATACAAATTGAATTACAAGATAAATTTTAACAAACTGCAACAATCATACAAGCCTACTTTGTTTTAAATGACGTTTATAACTATGAACTGGGACTCCAAATAAAAAATTGAACTAAGAAAAGTTTCAATGAGGTCTAACTGCCGTCTTTGGGTGTTACAACTTAGTATTAACACCCTGTATATATATATATCGTTACACCTTTTACCCTATAGGCTGTGGCATATTTAAACGCGTAAAGTACGGTTAGATCACGGCCACCAAAGAAGTTAGTGGAGAGTGAGCCGCAGGGGTTATTGTAATATTTTGAAAATTGTTTGTCGACTATAGCAGTCAAATTCGGCTTGTCTCAATTGCCATAGACCAACTTAATACCATTGTATCACCTACCCCATAATGTGTCTTTATAAAATTTGTACAACTATCAAATGGATTGTCCACGTCAATAACCGTTAAGGTAATAAACTAAATAGAATGATTACATTCTAAAACAGGTAAATTATCAATTGACCAGTTGAATACCGTAGTTAATCCTACTAGTTAATGCAGATAATTAGTGTTTTTAATAATGAAAACCATATGTACATATCTGGCATAACATCAAATAACGTACGCATCTAGAGACTAGACAATCCTAATTGCATATCGATGGTTTTAGCTTATTCAAATGCTGCACTAGTATCTCATTACTCGTACGCTTATAATCCACGCTCCATGCAATTTGCAAATTGTATATGTAACTATTGAACTTTCTCGTATTTTGTAATTGGCCCATACGTTGCATATATCGTACGTATGTAGTACGCATGTATAATTCAAGCGAGGTCCATCTGCGAAAGAGGATTACAGCCTGTAAATACAGCATTAAACTAACGCGATTTTGAACTTGACAATGCTGTAGGGTTTCCGATACCCGCGTATTATATCTACGTGATGTGCGCGCTATACGAGTATGCTGCCAGCAGTGTAGTTGTGCACTGGGCATTACAACTAGTATTATGCGCAGATACATCGTGTGTATGTATAATTACCGGGTAAATACCCTGCATGTCTGCATAGCATTATGAACGAGTCGAGTGTTGAGTTGTTGACAAATGTAATATCATGAGAAATTATCATATACGTACATGTTTACTCACAAATCATTTATCTACTTTTATATTTATTTTCCTACTTTGCACAACTGAAATTTTATTCCAATTACGGTTCAGCGGAGATACATATTATTTCTTTATGGATTCCTATTAGATTCTAAATAACACAAAGATACAAATATAAAAATATGAAATGTATAAATTGATTATTATTATATATACTCTGTTCTGTAATTGGGACTTAAGAGGTAAGGCCACTCTAAAAATTTTTAAAAATGCATTTTTTTTTATTTGATTCAATTATAGTTTAAACCTTTAGGAATAAGGGACAATTAATTTAAATGCCGCGCGGAAGTATTTTAGAGGGAGAAAAGCATATATCTATTAGTACTAGTATTTATATATTTATATGACTCGAAACTATAAACGCGTTTTTCTCAAAATCATATTTTCAAAACCGGGCGAAAAGAAATCTGAAATACTATTTGATGGATCGTGCTGAATCTTTTTATTTCTTATTCTAGATATAAAATATTCAAAAACTACGGGGGCTTTTTTTAAAAGTGCTTCATTCGTTTTTTATGGTCGTTTTTATACAGAAATTTAGTCCCGAATAATGAACTTTTTTTTCAAACGTGCGCCATTTTGTTAAAAATCCAAATTTTCAAAATCCAGCCCGTAGTTTTTTAGAGTATACATCAGAGATTAAGAAAACATATCTCTTTTTGATCCAGGTCTATTGCTGTTCCCGAAATGTTTTCGCCCGAATTGCCCTACGCGCCGAGAGGAGTCGCCATTTTTTTTAATTTCTGACAACAATTTTGAATGTTTCCTTTAAAAAAATTTTTAAATAAAGTTTAAAGAGCACTAAATAAAGATCCAAAAACAGTTCTTAAGCAGCACGTTTAGATTTCGTTAAAAAAATCTTGAAAATGACCCTTTTTTTCCTTGTCTAGAGTGGCCTTACCCCTTAAGTTCCTTTGGTGCAGAATTACAAATAATATAAACAAAATACTTATTTTAGTCTCCTTTCCTTCATTTCATTTGTTTGTTTTTTGAATGATTTGAAATAAACAATTATTTTCAATTTAATATGTATCTCTAAAGAGAAGGACATATATATATATATATATATATATATATATATATATATATATATATATATATATTTATTTTGCTATGGCATCCAAACCATTTAGAAACAATCGTATTTTTGAATGTAAAATAAATTTACATGATAAAATCATTTGAAAAATTGTACAGTAATAAAACATAATTATGCAAAAAATATTGTCCTGTTTTAAAAGTATAATTAAGTTTGTTAAAAAAAAACAATTTTCATGCGAAATTTAGGACTGATTTACATCTATATTAATTAGTGAGTAATTGTGAGTTAAAAATTAGGTATTTGTTAATTTTTGACATTGTAACTGACTGATTGATTTGAATTTATTTTACATATGCATGAACCGTTCAAATGCAAAATGCATTTTTTCCGATTCGTTTAGTAAATATAAATTATACATAATATAAAATGAATTGTAACTCAGGCAAATTTAAATGAAATAAACTAAGATTTGTATTTAATAGTGTTAAAAACGAGCTTAATGCTTGTTTGTCTGTGCCAAGAAACCCTACATATATCTCGTTTCAAATATCCACAAATAAAATACGTGTAGCTGTTTCTAAAATTGAATTATTCTTTCTTTCAATACATGCTACATCAGAAATCAATGAGATTGAATGTTTTCCACACTTATATTTGAAGTTATTACACTGTTATAAACGTAAGCTTATACAAATATAAAATAAATAAATAAATATATCATCACGCCTTTTACCCATCACTGAGTGTGGCACTCTGCACAAGCAGATCTCGGTAAGTGATATATTTTGTCGCGTGAAGTGCGGTTACCAGCCGTCAAATCACGGCCTCCAAAGATATTAGTGGAGGAGGAGCCACAGGGGTAGATTTTTTAAATTGGTGAAAATTGTTTTTCGGCTGTGGGCACAGTTAGACAAGGCTATACGATTTTGTAAATAAAGCTACATACACACATACATTTTATGTTCATTGAAACATCGGCAAAGTTTGAAATA
This sequence comes from Pterostichus niger, assembly GCA_947425015.1. Taxonomy (NCBI): domain Eukaryota; kingdom Metazoa; phylum Arthropoda; class Insecta; order Coleoptera; family Carabidae; genus Pterostichus; species Pterostichus niger. Next base: position 36,429,119 of record OX380341.1, read on the forward strand.
CTGTATTAAATCGTTCAATTATACAGGGTGCTTCAGGACTAGTGTACCAAACTTTAACAGCTTATTCCTGAGGTCATTTTGAGCCAAAAATGTCATATGAATATAGGTCCTATTCCTTGTAGTTACCAAAATACAAGAGGTTGAAGTTCTATAAATAACACGAAATTTGTAATCAAGATACTTTCGGAAAACAAAAATGCGCGCAAATAGGGGATGGGAAAGTTGGCTTCTATTTGGATATCTGTCTTGGTATTCTCCGGAGGCATAACGGACATTACCATTACATAATCCATAAATAAAAATCATATCTGCATATTCAGCAGTACTATAACCATCCATTATGAAACAATAATACAATCAAAAGTACAACAATTTTTAATTAAGACAAATGAGGTATGACTTTTCAATAAAATTCTTGTTTTCCGAAAGTATCTTGATTACAAAAATTTGAATATATCGTGTTATTTATAGAACTTCAAACTCTTGTATTTTGGTAACTAGAAGGAATAGGACCTATGTTTATATAACATTTTTTGTTCAAAATAACCTCAGGAATAAGCTGTTAAAGTTTGTTACACTAGTCCTGAAACACCCTGTATCGTATATGGAGCGTGTGTTCTTCAATAATTGGTAAATAATATATTTTTTGTATGTTTTGTATTTTGCCGGTAACATATGTGAGATTTGTCATTAAGCGGAATCGTAGACCGAAAGGAATTCGTGGCACGCAGTAGGAAGTTAGGAAGTGGCATCCTGCACGTGGTTGTGGTCCATGTAACAGTATTGTGTACCTCTCCATAGCGATTGTGTTTGTGCACGGCACACGGCACGGCACACGGCACGGCACGGCACTTAACGTGATGAAAATTTAGCGACAATGCTCCGTTGGTAATGGAATTAATTTCGGCGTGCATAATTAATTTTACAATACGCGCGCGAATTTATGACTGGCGTCGCGACGGCCCTGGGATGATCTATATTCCGTGTGCGGCGCACGCTAATCAGCAAATTGGATTTGAATGTGGTGGTGGCGGCGGCGGCGGCAGGTGGGCTGACCACACACACACACACACACACATCTTCCTCGGGGACTGGTGATCAACCTGGACCCGTTCATCAGCACACCCAGAATAATCACATTTCCACGCTGGAAGCAGAGGTCCGTTGGGCGTGATTGAAACCCGGGAACACATGCTACTTGGAACTTCACACCCTCACACTACATGACGGCTCATATCTGACTATTGCTATTTCCTCTATTACAAATACCTACGTACAACTACAACCGACGCTATTCCCCTTCCTCTTGCTTTCAATTTTAACAAGACTTTGGTTCTTTAATTAATTTGTTTTTAATTGTGGCTTGCATAGCAAACCTAATTCATTTTTAACTTAATTATAAATTACTGAACAGGGCGGAGATATGATACCGGATAATTTCCAGTAAATAATAAATATGCCATCTAACCAGAAATACAGGGTGTTTCAGGACTAGTGTAACAAACTTATTCCTGAGGTCATTTTGAGCCAAAAATGTCATATGAACATAGGTCCTATTCCTTCTAGTTACCAAAATACAAGAGGTTGAAGTTCTATAAATAACACAAAATTTTCAAAATACTTTCGGAAAAAATGAGTTTTATTGAAAAGTCATACCTTATTTATCTTAATTAATTTTATTTATTAATATTAACGAATACAATTTAGAGAACAAAACATAAAATGACACAATTAAATAGACACAGAACAACATAACCAAACATGGAATAGGTTAACACAATATGAAATAAGATAACAAATTAAAAAAAAATTACAGCAAGTGTTCAAAATGAGCGCCTTGAACTCGTATGCATGATAATATTAATAAATAAAATTAATGAAGACAAATAAGGTATAACTTTTCAATAAAACTCTTGTTTTCCGAAAGTATGTTGATTACAAAAATTTGAAAATTTCGTGTTGTTTATAGAATTTCAACCTCTTGCATTTTGGTTACTAGAAAGATTAGGACCTATGGTCATATGACATTTTAGCTCAAAATGACCTCAAGAATAAGCTGTTAAAGTTTGTTACACTAGTCCTGAAACACCCTGTATAATTTGGTAAAACAGCAGTACGCATGGTTTTCGAATCTGAAGATCACGAATTCTAATCTTACTAAGATAAAAATATATATAACAACAAAGACAAAATTAATTGTCATCCATACACTTGGTGAAACTTCTTCTTCTTCTGATGGCGCTACAGCCCAAATCGGGCCTGGGCCTACCGGACACACCGAGCCGCAGTTTTTACACTGCCGTACTGCCGGTTTTCGGAGTCAAATGCTACATTATTTAAGGCGTATAAGTGACTAGCTTATAGCGCCCGAGTGTGATAAATACATGTAACTGTATTTTTTTATATTTTACAACAAATCACACATTGTCGACAGGCGTATTCGAACTGACGAACCTTGACTCAGGTGACGTCACAGTATGTTAAGAGATGTGCCTTAACACGCTCGGCCACCGCGCCTGTAAAACTAGGTTTAATAAAAAATATTAAATAAACACTTGGCTAAGTCTATAGTTACTAATTTTGCTGGCCAGCCTCTGACGATGCCCTCATAAGGTGACTTGGAGGCTGAATTTTGTGAGACTTAGCCAAGTGTTTATTTAATATTTTTTATAAAAATATATGATCAATCACACTACGGCTCGGTAGTATTAGGAACTACTGGTATAAAGAAATGTTAGTGTTGGCGAAGAAACTAGCTAATATTTAATGTATAAATGAGTTGAGAAAGTTGTTCGTAAATGGACAAAGTTTCCATATTTAGTAGAATTTCCGTGCTGGATAAATGTAATGAAATGTTGTGTTGGACGAAGGTCGCGCGGTAAAGTAATTTGGTGTGTGTTGATGGGCGCGAGGCCTGCAAAACTAAAATGCAGTAAACCGCAAACACAATGGCGGGTGACGCGTCGGGACGCCGGGCTGCTGCAGCAGCTCGCCGGCTCGCGTGTTGAACCCACCGCAAACACACAAACACCCAAACCAACAGCACAGATCAGATATGTACGCAATGCGCTTGCAGTCACTGCAGTCTGCACTACACCCTGTGCGATATCATGATTATGTGGTTCCACCTTTTATACCAAACAAAACTACTATTTATTTATTACACAACAGGAACTTAAACAGACGAGTGACTCCCTACATGACGGATCTGTCTTTCCACAATTTTCAACCGATTTCAATCATATTTTTATATGCCAATGTTATAGATTTTCAAGACAAATATTGTTAACTGTTGCCATCAAATAGTTATTTTTATACATGTGATACATTTCTTCCTGAAAGTCCTGGATATAAAGCATCTAAAGGTATATACCGGGTGTCTACTTTTTTTTCCGTACATAGGAAATTCAATGTTAAAATTTTACATACATACATACATACATAACATCACGCTATATCCCATTAAATGGGGTAGCACGAACCCGTCAACAATCTCATCCTGACACACGATACTCGATTCGACCACATTAACACTTCCTCCATACAAACTCTTTCTTTTCTCACAACCAAAATCCATCAACACACAACAAACATTCATCCATTCGCTAGTGTACACTGCGCTTGTTTCTGAAGATGGTCTCCACACAATTGCAGGTAAATACTCGAAACATCTAACCAATTAATCTAAAATCAAGAATCATACGCTTGTCTTCATTCTTCATATTTATCCCGCAATTAATTTTCTCCAAACATTCCTATCCTGACACACCACTTTTGCTTCAACCACATTCATAATTCTTTTCATACAAGCTCGTTTATTCTTCACGCTCAGAATCTTTCGCTCACGCAACAACCCTTCAATCATATTCATCCACTTGTTCCTAGGCCGTCCAAAAAAATTAAAATTTTGATTTAGTGATATCTCTTTACATATTAATTTAAGAACAAAAGTGTACCGAAGACAAATGTTCAGAATGAAAAACTGCATTCATAGAGTATAAGTTTGCTGTTCAATTGTTTCTTATGTCCGAGTTAGAAGAAAAAGAAATTACACGCTTTAAAGCAATTATCAGAGTGCCATGAGAAATAAAACAAATTAGATAACTTAATAATAAGTATTTATTTGTCTAGATTATATAGAAAAAAGAAAATAATAGTTGCTATAATTAATTTTATTATTAAATTAAATGCTCGAATAAATAAATTAGAAATAAAAAATATAAAAAGAAATATATCATCACGCCTTTTACCCATCACTGGGTGTGGCACTCTGCCTAAGAAGATCTCGGTAAGTGATATATTTTTTCGCGTAAAGTGCGGTTACCAGCCGTCAAATCACGGCCTCCAAAGATATTAGTGGAGGAGGAACCACAAGGGTAGATTTTTTAAATTGGTTGAAAATTGTTTGTCGGCTGTGGGGATCGAACCAGGGTTCTCAAGATCCACAGGCCGACTCGATACCACTGAGCCACCAACCCCATAAATAATAATAATAAATTAGAGATGGGCGAATATCAAATTTCTCGAATTCGAATATCGAATACGAATATTAATCAGATCTCGAATATTCGAGGTACTCGAATACTCCTAAAAGTTAATTTATTTATTATTAATAATTATTTAATTATGTCCTTTTCATTATTTGATTAAAATTGTTAAGATAAAATAAAATTAAAACAAAAAGAAAAAGACGAAAACATCAAATTTAAGGTGAAACGTACGGGTTGAAATTTGAAATATGGTACGTCTTCATGGTTTTGAAACAAAATATCTTTGTTATTAATAACTTCAAAGTATTGTAATAGCTTTAAGTTTATGCACAAATGATAAAGAAAAACATAGTCAAAAATTGAGGTCAACATATAGCGCGATATTCGAGGTATTCGAATGTTCGCTATACTGGCGTTAATATTCGAAAATCTCGAATATCGAATAATGTCAATATTCGCGGCCTTCGACTATTCGCGGATGATATTCGCCCATCTCTAAAATAAATAAATAAATTAGAGTAAGCTTCCAATTCTGATCCAATAGATTTCGCGGTATGTATGGATTAATTGTTACCACCATAATTTTTTCTGACTTGAACAATAATTCACAATAAGTTAATGTCTTATGCCGTGACTGTCAACCTAAAGCAACATTAGACCAATTCCCCGATTGTCTTTTTGTAAAATAACCAAAAAACGAGCAAATAAATCTCATAGCTCAGCTCACACGATGATAAAAACGTCATAGGATCTATATGGCCACACATCACGCAACGCCTGTCCTGAAATCCTTGTAATGATCTCTAAATTTCCCCAAGAATAAAAAACGTATCTTACGCATCCGGTTATGGAGTCTAAAGTTATTTTTAAAGAGGCGCACAGGCTTGTAAATCATCCCAAAAGCGTGTCGCGCCCTTGGAACTACAAGGGTGAAGGTTTTGACCCTCACGAGTGTATCTCACCCTCCATTTTCAGAAAGAAGGGATAGTGTATCTGTAGTTGTACACTCACAACGTTTATTGATGTTATGGTCATGTCAAATTCTTCTGCAAACTTCCCTACTGCTAAAAAATGTGAGGGGAGATTGACAAATGCTGATCCTACTTTAAAACGAGTTCACCAAAGCCTGCTTCGACCCTTACAAAACATCGTATGTTAGCGCGCTCTCTACAGTTATCACAACACTGATATTGCTATGGAAAATATGTTTTTAATGCGATAAAAATGTTACAAAATATTATCGTACTTTTCCCTTCAGTCATCGATATAATAGGAAATTACGGCTGGATGATTAACGCTATTGACTCACAAGAGCGATTATTTACAAAATTCCACAGCAGGACATCAATCTCAACGCAATACTATTTTTGCTTGTAATAATTGAAATCAATTCCTTGGTTCGATCCCCACAGCCGACAAACAATTTTCACCAATTTAAATTTACCCCTGTGGCTCCCCACTCCACTAATATCTTTGGTGGCCGTGATTTGACGGCTGATAACCGCACTTCACGCGAAAAAATATATCACTTACCGAGATCTGTTTAGGCAGAGTGCCACACCTAGTAATGGGTAAAAAGGCTTGATGATATATTTATTTTATTTATTTTAATTCCATTAATCGAGGGAAAATAAATTTTTAAAGCATCAACTGAGCATTTATTCATTAGGAATATTTTATATTAAGCAACCATTTTTCGTGCAGCTTCAACTTGCAGCAATAAATTGCAACTGCAATTTTCCTTATTTTATAATACAACCTGCATTTATCAAGTAAAAGTTTGCTCGTTCTCGCGGACTTTAATTTTTATCAAAAAATACTATTGTATAATGGTTTGGATTCTGTTAAAGCTTTAAGCTGCTTGTACAATAATTGGGATTAAGTTCCTGTTGTGCAAATTCATCCTTTCAAATAAGCTCGTTTAATCAAGCCACAAACCTTCAATAATATTAATTTGTGAGACTTATACAAGTGTTTATTTTGATATTTATTATTAAACCTAGTTTCACCAAGTGAGCATTTAAAGACAATTAATTTTGTCTTTGTTGTTTTTTATTTAAATTGCTATTTCGTAGCTTTTGCTTTTTTCGGTAGATGGCATTACTGGTTCGATAGAACTTCTCATGTCATCTTACCGTTCTTAGAGATCTTATTCTCTGCTGGCACAGTCCTTCGTCACCAGCTTCTTCACGTGAACTTTGTTCTAGGTGAAGAAGTAGGTTATACCATACTGATGAGCTCTAATAAGAAACGCGTCTATGGTTACTGTGCTGGCCAGCCTCTGACGATGCCCTCATAAGGTGACTTGGAGGCTGAATTTTGTGAGACTTAGACAAGTGTTTATTTTGATATTTATTATTAAACCTAGTTTCACCAAGTGAGCATTTAAAAACAATTAATTTTGTCTTTGTTGTTTTTTATTTAATATTAATCTATTCTATTCCAAAGTTATCCAATCAATCTTTCAACTTAATTTCACCATGTTTACAATGAAATTGTATAAATGAAGTATTTCTTTATCTCCCTAACTACAAGAGATTCGCAATTGCAAGTCCTGGTATAAAAGCTCCAGATAATGACGTAAGACAACAGCACAGAAAATATACTTGCTCAATTTTGCTAATGAAAAGTATTCACTAGAAAGTTTAAAATGTAGGTAACATTAAAACTTATCTTCTACATTATAGCACATTAAACAAACAAACCTCGCTGCGCTAATTTCATAGAGGGCACCAGAGGAGATCTATAATTCTAAACAAATGAAATAATAGTGGCCATTTGTGCGCAGCACATTATACACAGAATTCCCTTTATTCTCGCGAAACAGCAGCGCACTCTACGCAGTCGAAACACATGTTGACTACCACGGAAATTGGTATACAATGTTGGAGATAATTAATTTTTTCTGTCGGTCTCGTACAAGAAAAGCCACTTTATGTATCACAGTTTTTCTATTGGATTTCTGTCATTCTACGAATCTTTTTCGAACGTAATTCATCAGACGATATATCATACTCTAGTTTACGGTTTAAACACAAATTTATTATCGATATTAAAAAAATATTTTATAAGAGACATAAATTAATTTGGTTTTTTTTATGTTTAAAAGGCAATATTATTTCAAGTAAAGTATGATGTATTTTTTGTTGTAATTCTTCATTTATATTTTTGTCGTATAGAAAGAATAAAACGAACGCTGTGGGAAATGAAAACGTGCTGTATTTCAATATCTGTTAATCACACTTGAATGATAATTGTAAAAATGAAATGAACACAAGAAAAAAACATTTTCATTTAATACTCTGATACAAAGTTCAAAAATTATGAACTGCGGTTAATTTCAATGCTTGAATTACTTTCATAATTACTTTTTTTCTGATAAATGAAACAACTTTTTCTGAAACATAAATAAAATATTATCTTTGTGATATCAAATACTGAAATATAGGAATGAAATATTTTTATTATGTAACTTATATCTTTTATCTTTAGGAATATTTATTTTTAATGACTGATTTTTCAACATTAAAAGAATAAGATTCATTTTCACTGAAATCATTTGCAGATAGAAAAGATTGCGTCAATTGAGAACTAATTTATTTACTTTTTTGTAAATTAAATGCATACCCATGCAAATATGTAAAAAAGTAAATATTTTGACAAATGTAATGTTCCGATTCGATACGATAGCATTATTCAACTTTTGAACTTTCGTTGGTAACCCTGTCTGATTATTAACGAGCGGACCTGTGTCATTTTTCGCGTATCATTAATCAAGTTTCATTTGAGACATTATTCATAGTCAGTTTTATTACACTCTTCAGTCATATGGTGTAAAAATATGATGAAATGAAATTTATTATCCTAAATTAAATGCTGCTTGTCACATGGTAGAAAAATACAAGTTAATCAATACGTCCGTGTAACGTATTCATCACTCCAACATTTCCACGCGAAACTGAACTTATTTATTTACTACACTGTTTAACAAGAAATTAATTCTGGTTAGAATAGAGAACCCTATGGGGCAGGTGGCTCAGTGGTATCGAGTCGGCCTGTGGATCTTGAGAACCCTGGTTCAATCCCCACAGGCGACAAACAATTTTCACCAATTTAAAATCTAGCCATGTGGCTCCCCCTCCACTAACATCTTTAGGGGCCGTGATTTTACGGCTGGTAACCGCACTTCACGCGAAGAAATATATTACTTACTGAGATCTGCTTACGGTAGAGTGCCACACCCAGTAATGGGTAAACTGAACTTATTTATTTACTACACTGTTTAACAAGAAATTAATTCTGGTTAGAATAGAGAACCCCATGGGGTAGGTGGCTCAGTGGTATCGAGTCGGCCTGTGGATCTTGAGAACCCTAGTTCTATCCCCACAGGCGACAAACAATTTTCACCAATTTAAAATCTAGCCATGTGGCTCCCCCTCCACTAACATCTTTAGGGGCCGTGATTTGACGGCTGGTAACCGCACTTCACGCGAAGAAATATATTACTTACTGAGATCTGCTTACGGTAGAGTGCCACACCCAGTAATGGGTAAACTGAACTTATTTATTTACTACACTGTTTAACAAGAAATTAATTCTGGTTAGAATAGAGAACCCATGGGGTAGGTGGCTCAATGGTATCGAGTCGGCCTGTGGATCTTGAGAACCCTAGTTCGATCCCCACAGGCGACAAACAATTTTCACCAATTTAAAATCTAGCCATGTGGCTCCCCCTCCACTAACATCTTTAGGGGCCGTGATTTGACGGCTGGTAACCGCACTTCACGCGAAGAAATATATTACTTACTGAGATCTGCTTACGGTAGAGTGCCACACCCAGTAATGGGTAAACTGAACTTATTTATTTACTACACTGTTTAATAAGAAATTAATTCTGGTTAGAATAGAGAACCCCATGGGGTAGGTGGCTCGGTGGTATCGAGTCGGCCTGTGGATCTTGAGAACCCTAGTTCGATCCCCACAGGCGACAAACAATTTTCACCAATTTAAAATCTAGCCATGTGGCTCCCCCTCCACTAACATCTTTAGGGGCCGTGATTTGACGGCTGGTAACCGCACTTCACGCGAAGAAATATATTACTTACTGAGATCTGCTTACGGTAGAGTGCCACACCCAGTAATGGGTAAACTGAACTTATTTATTTACTACACTGTTTAATAAGAAATTAATTCTGGTTAGAATAGAGAACCCCATGGGGTAGGTGGCTCGGTGGTATCGAGTCGGCCCGTGGATCTTGAGAAGCTTGATTCGATTCCCACAGGCGACAAACAATTTTCACCAATTTAAAATCTAGCCGTGTGGCTTCCCCTCCACTAACATCTTTAGGGGCCGTGATTTGACGACTAGTAACCAAACTTCACGCGAAGAAATATATCACTTACTGATATCTGTTTACGGCAGAGTGCCACAGCCAGTAATAGGTAAAAGGCGTGATGATATATTTATTTAAAATAGAGAACCAGTTATTTTTCTTGACTACAATTTTTTTCTACGTGTAAAGTTATAACTCAAATACAGGGTGTTTCAGGACTAGTGTAACAAACTTTAACAGCTTATTCCTGAGGTCATTTTGAGTCAAAAATGCCATATGAACATAGGTCCTATTCCTTCTAGTTACCAAAATACAAGAGGTTGAAGTTCTATAAATAACACGAAATTTTCAAATTTTTTTAATCAAGATACTTTCGGAAAACATTAGTTTTATTGAAAAGTCATACCTTATTTGTCTTAATTAATTTTATTTATTAATATTAACATGCATACGAGTTCAAGACGCTCATTTTGAACACTTGCTGTAATTAAAAAAAAATTTGTTATCTTATTTCATATTGTGTTAACCTATTCCATGTTTGGTTATGGTGTTCTGTGTCTATTTAATTCTGTCATTTTATGTTTTGTTCTCTAAATCATATTCGTTAATATTAATAAATAAAATTAATTAAGATAAATAAGGTAAGACTTTTCAATAAAACTTTTGTTTTCCGAAAGTATCTTGATTACAAAAATTTGAAAATTTCGTGTTATTTATAGAACCTCAACCTCTTGTATTTTGGTAACTAGAAGGAATAGGACCTATGTTCATATGACATTTTTGGCTCAAAATGACCTCAGCAATAAACTGTTAAAGTTTGTTACACTAGTCCTGAAACACCCTGTATAATACGAAGATTAAAAAAATGATAGTGTAATATTGGTTAGATCTGTAAACTTTTGCTAGAGAAATATGTTCCGGCTAAGAATACTAGATCTAAAAATTTGTATATTGTACCTGCAAGCAAAACTAATCTCTGTAAAAATTCCCTCATCAATAGAGTGATGCAGACTTATAACGATAAATTTCAACACCTTGATATTTTTCACTTAACAATAAATCAATTGCGAAATTTATTGACTGGCGAATTTCAAGAATAATTACATTTTAACATAATCTTGTTCTGTATATCTAAATTTCTGTTTTAATTCTTTATATTTATACTAATTCCTTTTTGTATACGTGGAACCATCTTGGTCTTTGACTGTAGTGTTCCCTCAAAATCAAATAAATAAAATAAATAGGGTTGTGCCGTGGTCAATTGACCGGACAATTGACTGGTCAATTGACCAAAAATATTTGACGGCCAAAAAAAACGGTCAAATAATCTAAATGGAACCGCCACGACATCTGATGTTCAATAGAAATAGCTACTTACTATTATTACATAAATATATCTAGTTTGGTATTCTGGGTTCTAGAGAATTTGCTTACTTTACTTTACAAATAAAATAAATACATATTATTTCATTTCATTACGTCTTTTACTTTATTTTGAATTTTATGTAGTTTTGTTTATTTGTTGTTGTTGGTTTTTCATTTTTAGTAATATTGGATGTAGTAAACAGTACTATATAGATAAATTACAATTTTAATTGTGATTTTTATTAAATGTTTCTTGGTCAATTGACCGGTCAAATAGTCGGTCAATTGACCGAAAAATATTTGACTGGTCAAATGCACAACCCTAAAAATAAATAAAATAAAATAAAAATAAATGGTATCACTTTAATAATGCTACAACTATTCGCGCAAATTTTATTCCGTCTAACCATTATAACAAATATCCTTTCCGAACAGGCCATTAATTCCCGAACAATCTCAGCAATATTTCATTCATCAGTAGTTAACTAACGCAGCGCAAATTCAAATATCTCTTAGTTAGTAATAATCCCTGAATCCGCCCGCATGGTTGTAAGCGTCTACGTCACCGCCACCACCGCCACCATCGCCACCACCGCCACGAAGCTCCAGACGTCGAACCTCCAAGACATCACGTGGATATCGAACGCCATTCATAAGCTTAATGTAGCCATTGTTCACGGCGACGTCTCGCATACGTTATGTGCCGTTACAGGAAACCCATATCGCCGTCGAGACGCGGACGGGAGACGTCGTATCGGACTGTATTTATTTCGCCAAGAACAGGAATTTAATGGTGGCAGTGAGGACATGCTGATACTGTACACTCGAATGGAAAAGTAATACCAGCTCCATATTTGTCACTTCAAATGTTATTGCCAATTTTTCATTGTTATAAAATGTGATTATTTTACTGAATCACATGTGACAGTTTGCTAGTTTAACTTAAAGGGAAAGTTGAAATTCTGATATACCGGGTGGAACATCATACCTGTGTACATAGGCGATTAACATGGAAAAACAGTTTTTCTGTGCGCATTGCTCCCCAAATTATTTTAGCCAAAAATGCTTCAAATAAATGTTGTAGAGCATAAAATTCTGCATCTAAATCAATAAACAGAATTACATTTACATGCTTTATAACGACATAAATTAAATAAAAAAATATTAAAATTTACGTTGAAAATATCAAATAGCCATGGAAGTGAAACAAAACCAACCACCGCCTATATTTTCTTTATTATTATAGTTACAAAAAAATATTATAAAGCAAAGTTGTAGAAGACCAAGGGGGACATCTGGTTAAAGAATAAAATAATTTTTTTAACCAGTGGTTCTCAAGTTACAATACAAAGTTATATTTTTTCAAATGGGATTATACATATTTTTTAGGCCTATTCGATAGAGTATTTTTTTTTTAAATTCAACCATGTGACCATTTTACATCCTTACATAATAAAAATATTGAGAAAAATTCAATTAAAATTTAAATTATTTTTTATTTTTTATATTAATGTGCAGTAAGCTATGGATGAAAAACAAAAACAAATAAATATATATATATATATAATATATGGAAAATTATGTTTCTCCAGAAGCTATCTTAAAAACTGAACAAGATATGAAGATGCACTCAATAGCATTGAATTCCCCGCGTCGGAATTGACTTAGAAGCAAATTTTTAGTTCATTTAAGTTTTTTTTTTAATTAAGTTGCTCTAATCTCTTTCCAGGGATGTGCGTGTAGTCTACTGCAAGTAATCTACGCAATTATCTACGTGTAAACAATCATGTAGTCTACGTCTTCATTTTTCATGTATACAATGTAGACTATGTAGACAATGAAAACACTTGTATTTACTTAAGTCATATTAAAATTTTATCCCTATAACAAGGGAATTTTAAATATTGGTAGAGATTTTTATTTTTATTTTTATTCTAGGGATTACATGAAAAACAATTATTTGTGCAGGGCAAAACGCTCAAAATTTGTCAACTGGTTACTGTTAAAAATAGCGCCAAAGAAAACTCCGTCTGGTGAGATGGCGCGTTGATCGATTTTAAAAATATGACAGTTCGCCCAAGATCCAAGACAGACATTCGTCTAGTAATGTACGAGCACTTGCTTTATTAGTTTTATTATATAAAGACCGATAATGACCCGAGCTCACGAATACGAATACTTGTAATAGTTACAAAGGAATAAATTTAGGATATGTGGAATTTTACAACTGTCAGATGCATTATCTACATTATTTACATTGTCTACGTCGCTAGAATTGTCGACGTATTGTCTACGTGTAGATGTCGACAATTAAAGATTACACGTAGATGCACATCTCTGTCTCTTTCTCGTACGAATATTGTAACGAAAATTTACGTGCATATGTATATATGTACAAAGGTGTAATTGCTAAGACCATAAATCTCATAGTTTTTGAGATCCTGTTTAAAAACTGTTTCAGGAAAAAAGAATGAAGAAAAATTTTCGAATTTTTAAAAATCATTGAAAACTTGTTGCGAAATTGAATGCCGTTGAGCTTATCTCGATAGGTTGCTTAGTTTTTGATAGCTTCGGGAAAGTTGAAAATCTGATCTATCAGCAAATTTTAAGCGTTCTTTAAAAATTATGCAAGGGCTTTGGACTATTTCCTCTAAATTTATGGTTTGTACGGATATTATAACAAACATTGTATTTTGGCCCACTGGATCCAATAGTTAAATTCTTAACTGCATATGCTTTTTAGTTTCTGAGATATTGTTTAAAAATTATTTTGTGAGAAAACTTTAGAGAAAATATTTTTACAACAAAATATGTAAAAAAAAACTAACTTTTTCAAAATGCTTTTGCCTCTTGGTGAGCTCTCAATTTGCGTACTATATAAATCGCTATTAAAAACATGTGTTTGTTCGTTATTAAAATACATACTAAATATAAAAAGTAATAAAGCCACAAAAAAATGATTGAAAACCGCCTTCTTGTAATTTGTTTTTAAATTGCTTTTAAATTTTTGTAATAAACCACAGGTAATCTTATACTGTCTCGTGTAAAATATGAATAAAAATCTAGTTGCAAATTGTCGGTCTAGAATTGAGTAGGCATCTCCCGGCATACAATTTCTTTTAGTGGGTATTGGCACAGGAGCAAGAGCAGGAACAGGAACAGGAGCAGAAACGCGTGTTGATCGATAGCACTACTTGTAGCCGCCGCCGAAAATGTATATATGTATAACGTATCAACAAGGGTGCGAACGGAGAAACCATTATGCTCAGTGTAAGATTGAAAGATACACATCGAACTTTACTCTGCACATACAATGAAAAAACTTTTATCTCATATCTGAATTGGAAATTTAAATAGCGTTTCCACGTCAGACGTAGTGTAGTTGGTTTGCGTTTGCTTGTATCAGCTGCTTAAAACGTTCAAGCAAGCAATAGCGTTAGCCTCTATCGTACATGGACATGAATATGCTGCGAATGTTTCATCACTTCAACTTTCATCTTCAATACATGCTGCATGTTTAGCTCACCGCGTAATTCTTAACAAATCTCCTTGCTATTTGTATAATAAACTATCAGTACGAAATCAGCGTCATCAACGCTACTTAAGAAATATACTACAGTATCACATACCTACTCACAATACTGCTCTTTTTAAACGTACTTATAGTCATGTTGTCCCTAGCATTCTTAATATAATACCTTCTCCATTACTAAATTTACAACCAGCTACGTTTGCATTACATTGAAAAAATTCTTACTTAGTGGTACAATTTCACTTCATTGAATCTTTATACTTTATTATTGTATTTATGATCTTTTTTAATATCTATTGTAAATCCATATTTGTCTACATTTAATTAGATTATTTATCATGTTTATTAATTACCATGTTTGTCTTATGTATGCCTAATAACTTGAATTTATGCTATACCATAATTATATAAATTTATTTTGTTATTTTGATGTAAAGATCAGCTTTTGCTGTAATTTTGCCAAGTAAAATTATTATTATTATTATTAATACACAAATAGTATGTTATGCATCAAGGGAGGGAAATAAGGGATAATCGCGCCCTCCCGTAAAGCATATTATACTTTTCGTAACAAATGCACAAAAATCACTGTTTTATCGGGACAAATGTCAAATATGGGTTGCGTAACTAGTAACTTAGGAAACATCGCAAATAATCGTAGTCTCTAGGGAGAGAAACATCCAATTTCCTCGAATAAAACTGCACAGAACGGTGAATTTGTGAAAGTGCTAGGAATTTACATTGATGATCGCTTAAACTGGGGACAACATGTCATTTTTTTGGCTAAAAAATTAGCAAGTGTAAATTTTTTGATTCGTAAACTGTATTGTGTGTTAAGTTTGGAATCCTTGCTAACAGTATATTTTGGTCTTTTTCATTCCTGTTTACACTATGGTGTTATTTTGTGGGGAAATTCTCCGAAAGCAATCAGGATTTTTCGTCTTCAAAAACAAGCTGTACGAATGATTTTGGGAGTTAATAATATGAGAGAACACTGCAAACCTTTTTTTTTTTAGACTCAAAATATTACCACTGACTTGTTTATATATTTATAATTCACTTTTAGAAATTCACAAAAATAAAGATAATTTCAAATTAGCTTCAGATATTCATAATTATGCAACAAGAAATTCAAATTTAGTTCGCTCACAGGGTTATAAACTAAGTATATCAAAAAATAATTCCTTGGATATTAATTTATATAACGTTCTACCTCTTGATTTACGAAATGCAAATGAAGATATTTTTAAACGTAAAGTTAAGAGTTTCCTACTACGTCATTGCTTTTACTCTGTACATGAATATTATAATTATAGCTGGCTGAATGAGGACTGGGTTTGATATGGTTGTAGTTACATTTCTCATTTGTATTTTTTTTTATTATTTTGTTTATTTGTATGTAACTGTATTATCTTTGGACCTGCTATAAACAATTTTTATATTGTAAAATAGTTAAATAAACTAAACTAAACTAAACTATCTAGGGAGAGAATCATCCTACCACATTATGTTTCTCTCCCTAGAGGAGTAAAGAACAGGCGCGGTGGCCGAGCTTGTTAAGGCACATCTCTTAACATACTGTGACGTCACCCGAACCAAGGTTCGTCGGTTCGAATCCGCCTGTCGACAATGCGTGATTTGTCGTAAAATATAAAATACAGTTACATGTATTCCTCACACTCGGGCGCTATAAGCTAGTCACTTATACGCCTTAAATAAAGTAGCATTCGACTACGAAAACCGGCAGTACGGCAGTGTAAAAACTGGAGGGGAGTAAAGCAGTGTTTCTCTCTATAAAATTAGGGAATAAGAACGTGTTTCTTGTGCATGTGTTACGAAAATACTATGTCATATTCAAAGTATACAAGTAACTATTGAAAGTAAGTAGGAGTGGTGTGATCGTAAAATAGATTTGTATGAAGTGTAGATAGTGTAGCACATTTGATCTGACGATTTATTGAGAAAAAAGCTTTTAGACTGGCGTAAAACATCGTTCCGGTACATTAATTGAAACAACGTATAACTCGCGAAACGTGGTGCTTTTTGGGCGCGGCAAAATGAAATTATTTGTCCCCACTCGGCGTGGAGCGCGCACATTCGGCGTTACACAAGAACACGAGCACGATGGCGGAGCACGAGCTTCAGCACACCCTGTCTCCGCGGAATACACTCACACACATCTCTCTCTCTCTCACACACACACACACACTGTTCACGTTCACTTCACGTGTGCTTATTTATTTTTGTCGTAGATAGAGCAGCGCATTCGTGAGGCAGAGAATAAATAACAATTGTTAACATGCGGTAGTAAATACTTCAAGGAGTGAAGGACAAACGATCGAATAGGGACCAGGAACGGAGAATAGAAGAGTGTGTTGGGCCAGGTAGCGAATAACGTGAACGGCAATCATACGTGGGACGCATGGGCCTGAGACCTACATACTGTTATTATACACTACAAACTCTACCACAATTTAATTTTAGATGTGTTTGTTCAACCGGTACTACCAAACATGGCGTTTCACTTTTATTTATTTTGTCACCCTGTTCGACAAAACTAAATTCCAATTATAGAACAGCGGACCTACAACTTATAATGAACTCTGAACCACCTTAGAAACAATAGTCTTTATTGGATTGAGGTTGACATCTGCAAGAGTTGATTCACAACTTCTTGCTTATTTATTAATAACCATAAGTTTCAAAACGATTTTATCCAGTGAACTACGATTGTAATAGTATATTACATAATAAGTCAGGAAAGTGATGCTTTACTTGACGAAGCGGTTGTTTCGCTGAGTCAAGTAAAACACTTTCGTGACGTATTATGTATACTATTTTTTCTGAAATCGTCCATATTTATATTTTATCAATATAATTAATAATACATATTTCAAAATGTTTAATTTTTTGGTATGAATCATATTGGCAGCAAACTACATATCCAAAGTGATAACAAAAGTTGTTGAAAACAATATCTTATGTGAAAAATTTATTGAATATATTTGTGTCAAAAGTAATATTGTTGACAGAGAAGATTTCTTTATAATGTTGGAGAATATAGATGAAAATGAGTATAAGGCGGTATTTTGAAGTACTCCTCCTGAAATCTTAAATCAAGCAACTGCGGCTGTTGAAAATTTATTACCGAGCAAGTCCAAAGACCGATATGATAAAGAATATGAAATTTTCATGGATTGGAAAAAGCAAAATAATTTGTCAGCAAATGTGCTACTTGCTTATTTTATTTACTGAATCTCCAATAAATTTAGCTTCAAATTCGTCAGTGTCATACATAAATTTTAGTAATTTAAGCAATTGTATATTTAGTATTAATATTATTGATAAAAATAAATAAAAATCTTATTAAATTTTTTAGTTATTTAGTTTATTTATTTGAGTCAGGTAAACACTTACTTTCCATACTAAAATGCGTCAGGAAAGTAGGCATTTTTTTGACGATTTCAGAAAAAGTTTATTTTTAATATTTAACTTTTAAGACGTACGATATTAAACGGCTTGAGGGAGTGTTATTATCAAAAATACAATTATATCCAAGTGGCTCCTTTGCGCGAAACATGAATGTATCCTGAGATATTCGATTGAGCATTTATAATAGTGTATTAGTGTTTACTTTGATATATATTAATGAATATTGGGCGTGGATGAGGAAACATGAACGGTGTATAACTGTTGTGGAAATGAGGTATTTGTGGGGTGTATGTGAATGTACGAGAGGAAATAATGTTCGGTATACATTGGTGCATGATAAGTTTACATACATACATAACATCACGCTATATCCCATTAAATGGGGTAGCACGAACCCGTCAACATTCTCATCCTGACACACGGTATTCGTTTCGACCACATTAACACTTCATCCATACGAACTCTTTCTTTCCTCACAACCAAATCCATCATCACGCAACAAACATTCATCCATTCGCTCCTGTACACCTATTTCGTAAATCTTCACTTACGCCCACTTCTCTAACAACGGATCTATAATAAATGAAGGCAGCATCACCTGCGCTTGTTTAAAAATACATTTAACACAATTGCAGTTACACACTGTATAGCATGTGGAAAATATGTCGAATGAATTGAGGGTACGAAATAAATGGATAAATATAATTGAAGATTTGTTTCGTATACAAAAGATTTCAAATTTGAGGAATAAACGAGCTTATTTGACAGGAATTATGGACGTGAGTGAAGCAAAAGTGCTGTGTAAGAATACGAATATCTACAACCGCGAGTTTTAATACATTAACACTTTTCATTTGGTTTTGGTTTCCGTAAAATATTTTTGAAGCAATTAAAAATACCTTTGTACAACGAAAACAAAATAAAACATTGTTATCAAAGCTACAATATTCGGAAAACGATTTATCGTCGATTGATGAAAGAACATTTCAATTCATTAAACTGAAAAGAAAAATTTATAGTACACGTTAAATAAAAGCTGCATTCAGTTGTATTTAAAACTAGGACAAAGCCCACTGAATCCTAGCAAACACATACAAAGTAAATGATTAAAAATGTGCATGGCGAAGTCCGAAGAGAATTGCATCGCGTGTCTGTAAATTATAAAAATGACAGGTTCTTTTGGGATTGCGATGCGAAGTAAAAGCCCATCCACGCAATAAATTCACAAAGTAACAACTCGTAATTCATTTTAATCAAAGAATTAAACAGAAACGAAGAGCGGAGATGCGATGGCGACGCACCCCACTTCCCGGGACATAATAGAATAATTCAATATTTATTACAACCCTTGCTGCATAAAACTCATCTGATATACGGAAGCGGATTGACGCAACGTTGAAGGGTAGTGGAAAGAAGAGGGCAACCTTCTCTTCAAGAACAGTGGCTCTCAATAGTTTGATATTTGTCGAACATTTTATTTATTTATTAGCGTACTGAACAATAGAAAATTAACCAGTCTTTTAAACTTTAGTTTTACAACTGTCTATGATCCGATTTTATGCATAACGACCAGTTGTGACAAAATGGTTAACAAGTTATAGTTATAAGCAAATGCTGGCGAATTTAAACTTTCAGGACAAAATTAATGGTGGAATTCCATGAAAAATCTGCAAGTTTATTGATCCGTAAATCTGTCAATATTTGGTGATAAATAGAATATATTTCATAAAGACATAATTTCCGTTGCAATTTTGTTCATCATTTACAGATTTATCTATAAAAATTATGGATTTATATCATAAATTTAGCTAATTACGGGTATAAATTGTAGGGTCTCTGTTTTTCTGTAATTGGAAATTTCTTGCCCTGTTGTTCAACCTTTATTTAAATATCTTTTTTCAAATGGTAACGCGCGAAAAAGACGTTAAATGCGCGCGTTTCCTATGGCAATGATTATAAATGCGCGCTTATTTCAATAGTTACCAGGGATACAAACAAAACAGAAACTTGTCATATTGACAGTTGCCAAAATGAATTTATTTTCAGTACGTATACGTTTTTCAATAATTTTAAATGCAATCACGAGTGTAAAGTGTCTTTGTTCCTCTTACACTATTGCAGCTCTCGCCTTCGGCTCGCGCTTCAATTACCGTGCTCAAGTAACAAAGAATCACTTTACGCTCTTAATACATAAATAACTATTCTTCACTTCACCACATCAAGAAACAAAACCGGGATAAAGTGTAAGTTCTTCAAGTTGAAGAGATCTTGTATTTTCGCTCGTCAAGGGATATCGCAACACAATTGCATTTATTCTTCTATTTCTTAATATATGTATTGTAGCATTTATTTCGTAATTACTTCCATGATCCCTCGGGATCACACTTGGAGTACCACTGTTCACCGCCCCGCACTCCTGGTCCGGAGTCCAGAGCCTCGCTGAGGTTATTTTTCATCGCTTCCATCCGTGTTCCATAAAAACGGCCATATTTCACGTTGGACGCAACACGTACAGTCTTTTTCATTAATTTATATAAGGTTATCATGAAGTGAATTGCCGTCAGTGAAACGCGCCCGTCGGGAACACCAACCCCAACCCCCTACGCCCATCAGAATGAAAGGAGAACAGAGAGGAATCACACAAATAAAAAATGGAGATCAAAACTCGTGGAGGAAATAGTAGGCGGCCGCGGCTGTGTGGACCACGTGTGATTGGGCTTTGATATACCCACCTATAGCATTTACACAATTTATATCTGTTTGTGATTTTATGACTTGCGTCTCGAGATTCCAAATTATACCATTTTTCTTTCCAAATCTTTCTTTCAACTTCTTGATAATAGATCTGTCAGATTTATGATTTTATACCTACTTTAAAATATTGATATTTATTTGTGTCCCATATTATCCAACTTGAAATTAAACCTAATTATAGTAGCTTATAGTATAATTCAAATTGTGTGTCAGGATAGGAATGTTTGGCGAAAATTAATTGCGGAATAAATATGATGAATAAGGACACAAGCGTATGATTCTTGATTTTAGATTCATTGGTTAGATTTTTCGAGTGTTTACCTGCAATTGTGTGGAGTTCACCTTCAAAAACAAGCGTAGAGGGATGCTCCCTTCCTTTCTAATCTTTTTGATTCATTTTCAGTTTTTACTATAAAGTGTCCAACTGCAATTGTGTGGAGTTTAGTTTCAAAAACAAGCGTAGGGGGATACTCCCTTCCTTCCGCATCTTTTTTTACTTCATTTTCAGTTTTTACTATACAGTGTGTAACTGCAATTGTGTTAAATGTATTTTTAAACAAGCGCAGGTGATGCTGCCTTCATTTCTTATAGACTCGTTGTTAGAGAAGTGGGCGTAAGTGAAGATTTATGAAACAGGTGTACAGGAGCGAATGGATGGATGTTTGTTGCGTGATGATAGATTTTGGTTGTGAGAAAAGAAAGAGTTCGTATGAAGGAAGTGTTAATGTGGTCGAAACAAGTATCGTGTGTTAGGACCCCATTTATTGGGATAAAGCGTGATGTTATGTATGTATGTATGTATGTGAAACACTTTAAACAACATATTTTGTGACCACTTAATATTTATATACAATAAAAATTAGTAGTTAACTGCTTCATTTGAAAGTTGAGCCATTCAGATAAATAATTGTATCTTTTTGAATGCACGAACTCTTGGGCTATGGCTTATTTATTAATGTAACTGTATACAAATGCTTATTAAACGTCGCTGATCTTTAATAGAGTATAAAACATGTCAACAAGAAGATATTAAAACTGTTCATAGAAATGGAGTCATATTAAAAATATAGCAATATCGAAGCCATTTTTAATTTCGACGTAGTGCAAATAAACATCAAAGTCCAGTGCTGA
Organism: Pterostichus niger; assembly: GCA_947425015.1. Classification (NCBI taxonomy): domain Eukaryota; kingdom Metazoa; phylum Arthropoda; class Insecta; order Coleoptera; family Carabidae; genus Pterostichus; species Pterostichus niger. The sequence goes on from OX380341.1 coordinate 36,451,156, forward strand.
GCAGAATGATTATTTACCTATTCGATGGGCAAGGTACTGCAGGGACAATACAATAAACAGGATAAAATACAATGCGTCCAGAACTATGATAACCAATATCTGAGGCCTTTGTTCCATTTTGATTGTGTGTCGTTGTGCTGTTCCATCTCTCGGGAGATATTGCAATCATCGCCAAGTCAAACAGAAAATGGTATTATTGCCTCCTTGAGGTACAGAGGCTATACATATATGTAGAAGTTACAAGAGTACTTCGACTTTTAGAGCGTAGCTCGATATAAATTCTATGAACAGTACGGTTATTTAATATTTTTTATTAAACCAAGTTTCACCAAGTGTATGGATGACAATTAATTTTGTATTTGTTGTTATTTAAATTGCTATTGCGTAGCTTTTCCTTTTCGGTAGATGGCATGGCCTGTTCCACAGAACTTCTCATGTCATCCTACCGTTTGTTAGAGATCTTATTCTCTGCTAGCACAGTCTTTCGTCACACAGCTTCTTCACATGAACTTTGTTCTAGGTGAAGAAGTGGGTTATACCATACTGATGAGCTCTAATAAGAGCGAAACGCGTCTATGGTTACTAACTGTGCTGGCCAGCCTCTGACGATTCCCTCATAAGGTGTTCTTGGAGGCTGAATTTTGTGAGACTTAGCCAAGTGTTCAGTTTATATTTTATTAAACCTAGTTTCACCAAGTGTATGGAAGACAATTAATTTTGTCTTTGTTGTTATTAAAATTGCTATTGCGTAGCTTTGCCTTTTTTTCGGTAGATGGCATGGCCTGTTCCACAGAACTTCTCATGTCATCTTACCGTTTGTTAGAGATCTTATTCTCTGCTAGCACAGTCCTTCGTCACACAGCTTCTTCACGTGAACTTTGTTCTAGGTGAAGAAGTGGGTTATACCATACTGATGAGCTCTAATAAGAGCGAAACGCGTCTATGGTTACTAACTGTGCTGGCCAGCCTCTGACGATTTCCTCATAAGGTGTTCTTGGAGGCTGAATTTTGTGAGACTTAGCCAAGTGTTTAGTTTATATTTTATTAAACCTAGTTTCACCAAGTGTATGGATGACAATTAATTTTGTTTTTGTTGTTATTTAATTTCAAACTCGACTGACAATCAATTTGAATCTTATAGTTAATAAGTTACAAAGATTCGCAAACTACTCATGATTTTATTGATTTATTTCACTGCCAAAGGTCAAATAAATAAACAACTCATTTAAATTTTCGTGCTGAAAATAACCCTTTGTAAAGTAGAGAAATGAAGTTCGTACTACCCACAAATATCTCGTTATTCCCGCATCTACTCTAGCCGGTTCCAGTAAAGTTAAACAATTTTGTGAAATCACTGGCGTATATTTCCGCATGTTTATAGCGGAACGTTCAAATATTTGAATTGGCCAAGGTTTGATATACAGCTGCGCTGTCTGCCGCCATATGCATGGAACAACGATACCGTCGTCCACGCCGCCTCCACGCCGCCTCCACGCCCCCGGCCGCACTCTTCCGTAAAGATAACAAGTGATTTACGGTGAAATATTATTTTAACTCGAGCACCCCGAACTATAGAGAGTAACATTCGCTTACGCTAAATAATAGTTGAGTTATGAATGTTGTCCGCATCCTAGATAGCACATACTGTACGTCGTATGTCAAAGAGTTGGCCAAATATGTGAAGTTAATTTGCTTATTTATGTTTAAGGCATGTTAATAATAAAATATTAAACTAAACACTTGTCTTAGTCTCACAAAATTCAGCCTCCAAGTCAACTTATGAGGTCATCGTCAGGGGCTGGCCAGCACAGTTAGTAACCATAGACGCGTACAATAAAAACTTAATTCCAATTACAGTACACAGTGGTAGTTCACACTACCGTACTGCCGGACAAGTTATTCTAGTGCCAATATACAGGGTGTTAAAAAAGTTCCGGAACGGTGAAATATCTCGAGAAATACACATCGAATCAAGAAACAAAAAAAAACCTGTTTCATATTTTGCAAAAACCTATCTAAGCACACCAAACACAAACCCCAATTGCCGCCATTTATTCCGAATTGTAAAAAAAGTTTCAGATAAAATTAACTTATTTTTTTTCGCAGAATGCGAATCTGCAATAAAAAATGGGGGTTCCTATTTAAGGTTTCAAAGTGGAATTCAAAGGGCCCGGATGTGATGCTATTTTATAAATTGCTTTTAATTTTCTGCTATTTCACCAATTTTTAATATTCTTTACTAAAACATGTATAACGAAATGTCTGATACACGTTTTCTACAATTTATTACATTGTATAAAGTACTAAATGACGAAATGCTTGATGAAGGGCCGGCCCCAGTTGCAAATTTTAAATAAATTTATACACTATTCAAAAGTACATTATTACATTGTTGCATTAATGTTTTTTTCTACTACATTGTATATAACACACATAGGCAAAGGCTCTCTGTTTTGGTATCCCCTGCATTTATCGAATATGCAACTAGATATTACGAGATAGTCATACAGTGAGTATACAATACACGACGCTGCACCAATTAACTCAGAATTTTGTATTTAATTTTATTTATATTGTTATAACTTTATTTAGATATTAATAATTCTTATTGTTGTCATACATATATTTATAAATATATTTTTTTTGGTATCTTATATTTAATTAATAAATATTCAAAGTTAAAGGAGGCCCGAATTTTTTTCCCCGGGGCCCGCTTTTTCTCTCGGCGCCCCTGCCCCTGGGGTGGGAATTGGGGTTTGTGTTTGGTGTGCTTAGATAGGTTTTTGCAAAATATGAAACACGTGTTTTTTGTTTCTTGATTCGATGTGTATTTCTTGAGATATTTCACAGTCCCGGAACTTTTTTAACACCCTGTATAAGTAGTCTTCGGAAAATTTTATTTTCTTATTGTCTAACAACGACTATAACGTACTGTGTTATGTTTCATTGAAATATATTTTAAAATATGTCGCGATAATTTAAAGCAATAACAATATTCGCTATCTTCGAAAAAGTAGAATAATGTAAAGCACAACTTAAAGTATAAAAGTATTTAATAGTCTCCGCGTGTATTGTATAAGGATATACGTATGTATGTGTTCTTCCGTGACGCGTCACTAATTGCTCATTGTCGTAAAACAGTCTTTCCGCGACAAAAATATGCAAACGATCCGTTCTTTCGCTACGGGTATTAAGATAAACAATACCTGGCCCTGCGCTGAGTACCGGGTATAATTCAAACATTTTTCATTGCATTCTTTCAGCAGACACGTCATAAAATATTGCATTCATGTTCGCTGTGCACTGCAGTACCTAGCATTGTGGATAATATATTGTTTAGATGCAGAATGTAGGTAATAATACTTACTGCGTTTTTTGTAAACAGGTCATTTGTGCGTTTTAATCAAACTCGTAATTTAGCTTTTTAATTTAAATTTTGTAGTGCACGCTAACTGGCTACTGCTGCTTTCAGCAACATGAATAATTTATCTAACATATTAATACGAAAACGCGGTTTAGTTTTATCTAAAGCAGATCTCAATCGTGCTGCTTAATTTAATTTGTTAATTATTTAAAACATACACGAAAAACAACTCGGTACAAGCTTTTATATTTTCATTTAATTACAGGTAATGTGCTTTATAATATACTCATATTTTGCACGTTTATTAAATTAGTTAACCGGATGAAATCAATCAATTAATTTATCGTGGTTGTCTGTTAATTTAACTCTTTGGTTTAGTAATCTCGGATGAAAAGATAACAAATTTTAGTTAAATTAAATTTAAGGCAGTAATCATGAAATAGATATTTAAATGAGGTTACAAATAAACTCCTGTAAATGATATCTGTGAGCTGCACATTTTAACTAATATTAAATATAGTCATAACTATCTAATTTAAATTATTCAATTACACTATGTGAGGATTTAAATTGTAATAAAATACTTGTTTTTACAATTTAAATATGACAGTTAATAAAATAGTTATTTTTGATTCTAGATTGCGAAATGTTACTTTTGCATTCGAGAATGCAAAAGCATTTCGCAATCGAGTATCAAACAACGTTTTTTCGAAAACTATGTCCCAAAATTAGTAATAATGTAATGAGAAAATTTTGACGTTTATGATTAATTAATGTGACATCTAATGTCTCCTTGACAATAATGTATATAATATAATTGCTATCAAATCTGGTATTCTCTGACCAGCAATTGACAGCTGGTTGGCAATAGAAACCAAACAAACGTTCTAATTATTTTCTGCGATTTATTGAGGTTCGCATTGCTTTTCGCTTTGCATTTCTCAAGAAACTATTCCAGTACACTAGTTAGCTTCCTCAAGCGGGATAAATATGAATAATAGCTAAATTGGAACATTAAATATAAATTTTGTTAAAGAATAGAAGTATTGTTTCTATGCAAAAAAATAAAGTGACAAATTTTATTAAATTGTGAGCCTTTCTTCTATTAAAAAATTGCAGGATGCAAAAAACTTTTGCATCTTGCATGCGAAAGTTTTTTTTCTGAAATCGTCAAGAAAATGCCTACTTTCCTGACGCATTTTAGTATGGAAAGTAAGTGTTTACCTGACTCAAATAAATAAACTAAATAACTAAAAAATTTAATAAGATTTTTATTTATTTTTATCAATAATATTAATACTAAATATACAATTGCTTAAATTACTAAAATTTATGTATGACACTGGCGAATTTGAGGCTAAATTTATTGGAGATTCAGTAAATAAAATAAGCAAGTAGCACATTTGCTGACAAATTATTTTGCTTTTTCCAATCCATGAAAATTTCATACTCTTTATCATATCGGTCTTTGGACTTGCTCGGTAATAAATTTGCCAACAGCCGCAGTTACTTGATTTAAGATTTCAGGAGGAGTACTTGAAAATACCGCCTCATACTCATTTTCATATTATATAATCAATAGATTTTTCACATAAGATATTGTTTTCAACAACTTTTGTTATCACCTTGGATATGTAGTTTGCTGCCAATATGATTCTTACCAAAAAATTAAACATTTTGAAATATTTATTATTAATTATATTGATAAAATATAAATATGAACGATTTCAGAAAAAATAGTATACATAATACGTCACGAAAGTGTTTTACTTGACTCAGCGAATTAAAATACTCGGCCTGACGGCCTCGTACTTCAAACAACCGCTTCGTCAAGTAAAGCATCACTTTCCTGACTTATTATGTAATATACTATTGCGTTCTGTAGACAAAAAAACACTCATTTCGCGTGTTGATAGTTATCATGTTAATTTTAACTTTATATGACAGTTTTCGAAAAAAAGTATATTTAATATATTTTTCATTTTATTTGTATAATTATTGAAATGAATGGTATGATTTGGAAGCCATATATTTCACTTATCTACCAGAAGAGTTATTTGTAAGTTTTGAAACATAAAGTAGAAATACAATCTGAGCTTCTTAGCTCAAGTCAACAAAACCCAAACAAATCGTGTTGTAGCAACCCCACGTTAGCATATGTCGTGAAACCCAGACAATAGTTAAGAATTTGTATTCTATTCAGCTGACGCTCTCAAGCTCAAGTCGAGCTACACGTATGTATACATGAATCAGTGAGTACGTTACCTTAGACAGAGACGAATGCCGGCCTGAACAGCAGAAGAGCGATCCTGCGATCCTGCGATCCTTGGAATGGCTCTAATAGATCTCCGAGATCCCGCCGAGATTCTACATTGCAACAAGCAAGAAGCCTCATTAGCCAACTTGTAATATGGTCATTGAAAATAACGCTAGGATTTAAACGGTACTTAGTGCATTCACTACTAAGTGCCACGTAAGAAATCATAAAGGAACCTTTCAGATTTATCAGTGCTACACAGAACGAATAAATACGTAAATAAAAAAGATAGATTCATAAGTAAGATTCAGCTGTTACAAACCAATATGTCATTACCATAGTTACAGTTAACAAAGTTTGACACAAAAGATACGAGTGAAATGAGATACGTTCGTTTCATCGATGAGCTCTTCGATGGAAATAGAGGAGCCTCTAATTTTCGTCGATGACGGGTGCGTTCTGTTGTTTCATCGAGGAGTTCATTGATTGTCATCGACGCTCATCGACCAGTGTGCCATAGCCATTAGAGCGTTTATTTTAAAAGTAAACATAGGGAAAATAACATTGCTGTCATCTATAGTTGTCAAAGTAATAAAACTGTCCTCTTTCAAAATCAGGCCGGGTTAATAGGGCATCAAATAGTGGGACGTTTTTATATAAATAGAAATTTAAATAGGGAAAATTATTTAGAGTTGTTACAAGAGAGAGTAATATTGAGTAAATATTGAGGAAGTGTGGTTCCAACAAAATGTACGAAATTATCTGCACCGGATATTCCCCCAACGATGGATAGGACGAGATGCAGAAGTGGAGTGGCCTGCAAGATCAACAGATCTTGCTCCAAACGATTTTTTTCTTTGGGGCCACGTAAAAAATAAATTTTATAATGGTAGTAGAATGAGTGTAAAACAATTAAAACGTAGAATTAGTGTTGCATCGCATGGGATTCCCCCAGAGCAAATAAATAATGCTATAAATTCATTTTATAATTGTTTAGGCTATTGTTTACAGGTAAATGGGGGTAATTTTGAACAGTTATTGAATTAAAATTCCTATTTAAACTAAATAAAATTTTCTTTTTTGGTAGTTGTGATTTGACAACTGGTTACTGTACGTAACGGCTTAAAATGTGTAGTTTATTAGGATCTGCTATTGCAGAACTGCCATGGCCAAGAATGACCAGAATTTTGACATATAAACATGCAGAAAATTAAAATTCCTATTTAAACTAATGTAATTTAAAGTAATTAAAACTCATTTAATTTGTTTAAACTTAAAATGTTTCTTTTAGACTATAAACTATTACAATTCAATGCATTGCTGAAAATATTATTTTCCCTATGTTTACTTTTAAAATAAACGCTCTAATGTATTGCTGTCAAACTTTGTAACTGTAACTATGGTAATGATATATCCCTATAAGTTTACTGATAAGAAAAACTCCCGGTACAATGGAATCTAAATCATTCGAACGCAGTTGTATTTCTGATTAAAGCTGGAGTCATGAAAGTTTGTTAAACTCATTGCTAAACGCAAAGACAAGCATGGTTGCAGTTCAAGTCTGTGCACAGTCAATAAACATGTGTTTGCGGTGGAGGCATGTGTATATTTATTATGCAAATAAAGACATAAACCCTAACGTTTGTTTTTAACGAATGTCATCCGTAAGGCCGAGTCTGGGCCGCGTGTACGGAATAGCAATGAGGAGGCGAGCTCGAGTGCTTTGCGTCCAAATCCGCGACACGAGACGAAACGACAAAGTATGTAAAAGACATTAGTACCACCAGGATTTCAACCGAGAGGAGGAGATATTTCACGATGTTATTAGAAAATTGTATTTCGTGTAGTTAGTACGATCTTCTTACAAACTAGAATCAGGTTCTTCATGTCTACGTTTGCAAAAACAAAAGTTATTATATTGTTTACCTTGTGTAATACAGAAACAACTCTATTGTACAGATCCATAAAAAACTATTTTTCGAAAACTGTCATATAAAGTTAAAATTTACATGACAATTATCAACACGCGAAATGAGTGTTTTTACTTCCTTGTACAAAGTAAAGGAAGTATTGTAATCGCGAAAATTTTCGGTTCTCAGATTTCAACGGAAATAGGTATTTTGGCCCTCCCTGAATCCATTTTGACTAATTTCGTCGTGCCGTCTGTTCGTACGTATCTCGCATAACTCAAAAACGGCCGTAGAAAATTGAAACTTTATATTTAGGACTGTTATAACATCTAGTTGTGCACCTCCCTTTTTGGTCATTATACAACTACCGGAAGTGGTACTTTACTTGAAGCATATAATAGATTTTCATGAAAAACTATATTCAAATATAATTTAAAACTTTCCAAATTTGGTATATAAGACTACTATATCAATGGAAATAACGTAATAGATTTTGGTTAAAATAGACTAACCGGAAGTGGCACATTACATGAAGCTGCTAACAGTTTTCCTTGAAAAAAATGGTATTATTTTAATTTTAGAAATGAATGCTGCAAATAAAAGTTTTAGAGAATTAAATTCTGCGTCTATCACATTAAGAATTTTTAAATTAGCTTTTTGCATAAACGAGATATCTAAATTTAAATATTATATATTTTTAGATTTAAAAGAAAAATTAAGTTTGCTATGGATTAGAACAAAAAATAAAAGATTTAATGTCAAATATGTGCAATGTAAAAAATATCTATAGTTAAATACACGTACAAGAAAGTCATATGGTGTCCACATCAGATTTTTTGTCTACAGAACGCAAAATCTTTTGCATCCTGCAATTTTTTCATAGAAGAAAGGCTCACAATTTAATAAAATTTGTCACTTTATTTTTTTGCTTAAAAACAATACTTCTATTCTTTAACAAAATTTATATTTAATGTTCCAATTGAGCAATTATTCATATTTATCCCACTTGAGGAAGCTAACTGGTGTACTGGAATAGTTTCTTGAGAAATGCAATGCGAAATGCAATGCGAATCCCAATAAATCGCAGAAAAAAATTAGAACGTTTGTTTGGTTTCTATTGCCAACCAGCTGTCAATTGCTGGTCAGAGAATACCAGATTTGATAGCAACATACATTATTGTCATGGAGACATTAGATGTCACATTAATTAATTCTAAACGTCAAAATTTTCTCATTACATTATTACTAATTTTGGGAACATACTTTTCGAAAAAACATTGTTGGATACTCGATTGCGAAATGCTTTTGGATTCTCGAATGCAAAAGTAACATTTCGTAATCGAGAATAAAAAATAACTATTAACATATGAATATCAGCGTTAAACAGATTTTTCAGATTCCTGCCTCGAAACTTGTAATTTATGAACAAAATTAATGAACATTTCATATTTACATGGAAAACTGTGCCGGATGATTTAGATTAAATTTATGTTTTTGACATTTTATTTTTTCTGTTAATATTAACAAATTTATCCTTCTCATGTAGTAAAAATATGCCTGAAAAATATGCAGATGCTACCATTTAGTTACATTGGCTGTATTCCTTTGTGTTGTTGTTTTTAAATTAATATAGACAGACGCAGCAAGAGGCGGTGTGTTTAAATCTCGCTGGTTTAAATTTATACTAAAAATACGACTGCGTCAGTGGTGCGGATTCCATTACAAGTTACTGTAATTGGAACAAAGTACATACATACATACGCTACAACCCATAAATTGGGGTAGCACGAATCCCTGAAATATTCACAGAACATCCATCCATCACATTCAGTCTTCGTCAAATATTCTCATCCTCGCTTCAATCACATTCAGGGGCGGAATTTTGTCTCTCTTTATTGCCCATCTTCTAAATATAAAAACCATTTGTATTTGCTCATATTGTATTCCTGCTTTAAATAATTTTTACAATTACATTAAATCGTTTTTGGAATCGAATTAAATCACATTAAATAATTTTTTCACCTCAAAAATTTTTCCTAAGAACGCCAACACTTTTTAAATCATAAAGTTTCAATATCTAAACGGTTCTTCGATAGAATACAAAAATTATTGAATTAGAAGTAGATTTTCTAAGTGCAAATGTCGGTAGTCACATACTTGACTAGATATTAAATAGAATATCTCTCCCATCTGCTTGTCGAAATAATATCCCCACAAAATATTGGTTTTGGGCTATTTATTAGAATAATAAATCAAACAATAGTTCTTAATTATCTCAGAATTCTAAGTTCTTAGATAATATTTTCTATTTAATTTGTTTAATAAATTGAGTTATCGTAAATAATTACATCATTATTATGTATTAGAGCCAACATTTTAAAAAGTCCATGCTTAGGAGGAGTCATGACCCCTATGACCCCCTCCTGGATCCGCCCCTGATCACATACAAATTCATTTACAACTTTAATCACGCAACAAACCTTCAATTAGATCCATCCATTCGCTTCTATACACCTGTTTCATTAATCTTTCTTTACTCGCTCGCTCCATATGCTTAAATTGTTTCAACCACAAAACTAAAAAGATAAGAAAGAAAAGTATAAAATTATTTTTTACTTTAATTATTAATTGTTTTGTTGTAACAATAAATAATTACAACAACGCGTTAAAGTAATAAATTTTAAAAAATCTTGATTTGAAATTACAAGTAAATGTACAATATTTAATAACATAATACTATTTCAGTCTTAATTTCCTGCTAATGTTCGATCGTCACGCAATATTAAATAAGTAAAAGTTTAATATTCACAAATGAACCTTGCGTTAAGTGCGTTCACAATCCAATAGATGCATATCAGTGTGAATGAATCTTGCTGGCGTTTAGCTCGGCACAGGTATAGTCGATCGACTATGGCGCGTACATTAACAAAATGAGCAGCAATTACTTATTCAGAACGCTTAGATAAATTGAATGCGTGTTGTGTAAGTGTAGATGTGTGCATGCAAGACGCATTTATTGTTACATAAGACACAAGGCAGCCAGGAGAAATGCGAGTTGAGGAGATCTTCAACGTATATCGAATGGAAGATTGCTAAAACAAGGATATGTTGGTCAAATTGAGTACCTCTCTAGTCTTTCAAACGTTAGTATACAAATAATTATTTTGCCCACCCTTTTAATCTTTTATAATTTTGAAGACTTTATTTTTAAATAGTAATGAAACATTTTATATTTATTTAGGGAATAGTAAAAAATAAATATATCATCACGCCTTTTACCCAGTACTGGGTGTAGCACTCTGCCGAAGCAGATTTCGGTAAGTGATATATTTCTACGCGTGAAGAGCGGTTACCAGTCGTCAAATGACGGCCTCCAAAGATGTTTGTGGTGAGGGAACCACAGGGATAGATTTAATTTGGTGAAAATTGTTTGTCGGCTGTGGGGATCAAACCAGGGTTTTCAAGATCCACAGACCGACTCGATACCACTGAGCCATCTACCCCAATAGTGAATATTTATTTATTAATTTATTTCTGTTCCACTGTACAACAGGAATTTAATCCTAATTACAGTACAGGGTCCGCACTCACCGAGCCGTAGTGTAGTAGTTTATATAATTTTTAGCTTGAGTGCGATTCGAACTCGGAATCTCCGGATTCGAATTCCATATCGTTATCCACACCACCGTACTGACGGACAATATTGCATTACGTTTCGTACAAAATGATAATAGCTTAAAAGGTAAGGCCACTCTAGAATTTTTTAAAAATGCATATTTTTTTATTTGCTTAAATTATAGTTTAAACCCTTAAGAATAAGGGACAATTAATTTAAATGCCGCGCTGAAGTATTTCAGAAGAAAAAAACATATATCTATTAGTACTAGTATTTATATATATATACATGACTCGAAACTTTAAACGCGTTTTTCTCAAAATCATATTTTCAAAATCGGGCGAAAAGAAATCTGAAATACTAATTGATGGATCGTGCTGAATCTTTTTATTTCTTATTCTACATATAAAATACTAAAAAACTACGGGGGCTTTTTTTAAAAGTGCTTCATTCGTTTTTTATGGTCTTTTTATACAGAAATTTAGTCCCGAATAATGAACTTTTTTTTCAAACGTGCGTCATTTTGTTAAAAATCCAAATTTTCAAAATCCAGCCCATAGTTTTTTAGAGTATACATCAGAGATTAAGAAAACATATCCCTTTTTGATCCAGGTCTATTGCTGTTCCCGGAATGTTTTCGCCCGATTTGCCCTACGCGCCGAGAGAAGTCGCCATTTTTTTTAATTTCTGACGACAATTTTGAATATTTTCTTTAAAAATTTTTTTAAATAAAGTTTAAAGAGCACTAAATAAAGATCCAAAAACAGTTCCTAAGCAACACGTTTAGATTTCGTCAAAAAAATCTTGAAAATGACCCTTTTTTTCTTTGTCTAGAGTGGCCTTAACCCTTAACGATTATATTAGTTTGATGAGTTCTTGGGGAAAACATTGAACAAAAGTAGAAATGTAATTTAGAGAATTGAATATGTTCGTATTAGAAGAGAAGGTGGCGGCATGTGGCGTGCTGCATGTACGGGAGTCAGGTGCTAATCCGATGTACGGCTCGTTAGCAGCACCTGCTAAATACGACGCCAGCCTCCTTTTGTAATGTGATCGCATTGTTTTCCAGCGCTCGGTCACGTGCCTCGACGCATTACGGCGAATTCACAGGAAGAGATAATGAATACATTTGCCTTCGGCGGTAATTACACCAAGACAAAGACCCTTCCAACATCTAATTCTTATTTATAATTCAAGTTAAAAAGCTCTTGAAAAAACGCAGGAACGAGACAGCAAAGCGTTTATCATAATATTCGTTTAATGTACTCAATTTTCCGTAATAAAATACGTATTAAAACGTTGGTTGTGACTAAAACCATCATTTCTCATGGACGCAGCACCCAGCTGGGAGCTGGAGATATTTAATAGCCCGTCGCGATGATAGATTACAGCTAGAGATGTAATCTCCTACACTATCTAATGATACGCGTTGCGCACGGAACATGCACTGTACACTGCTGGAGGTCTGGGTCTGAATCAGAGCAGCCCAACACTGAAATACAATTCCGGAACGTATTGAAGATATGCACTAAATAAGTGCAACGAATTTGTGTTAAAGCAAAGAACCCAGAATATTTTGTTCTTCTTCTTCTTCTGATGGCACTACAGCCCAAATCGGGCCTGGGCCTACCGGACACACCGAGCCGCAGTTTTTACACTGCCGTACTGCCGGTTTTTCGTAGTCATATGCTACATTATTTAAGGCGTATAAGTGACTAGTTTATAGCGCCCGAGTGTGATAAATACATGTAACTGTATTTTATATTTTACGACAAATCACACATTGTCGACAGGCGGATTCGAACTGACGAACCTTGGTTCGGGTGACGTCACAGTATGTGCCTTAACACGCTCGGCCACCGCGCCTGTTTTTTGTTCTTATTTATTTATTTTACACAACAAGAACTAACTCCAAATTACAATGCAAGAGGCATAAAATTTATGATAAAATCTGACGAATAGAAGTAAATAAAACCGAATCTCAATTTTGGCAGCAATGCTATATGCTTTGGATTTGCTTTTATTTATTTCAAATTTATTTATTTATTTATTTATTTATGTTACGCTGTACAACAGGAACTTAATCCCAATTACAGTACAGGGTCCGCACTCACCGAGCCGCAGTGTGAAAGTTTATATAATTTTTAGCTTGAGTGCGATTCGAACTCGGGATCTCCGGATTCGAATTCCGTATCGCTATCCACACCATCGTACTGAAATTAATAATATATTCAAAATACGAACCGATTTTCTTACGATTACAGTTTTACTATATATGTATATATAAACAGTTTCAAAAAAAAAGCTGAGGAAGATACTCCCTTCTTTCCTCATCTTTTTTTTTCATTTTTAGTTTTTACTATACAGTGTGTAACTGCAATTGTATTAAATGTATTTTTAAACAAGCGCAAGCGATGCTGCTATATATATTGAAAGCAGGGTTCGAAGATATATATCGATCGATATATATCATGATATTTATTTTGATATATATATCGTCATATTTTTGCAATGATATATATCCATTATATAAAAATATCAAATAGTTTTTGAGATATAGCCTCCGGAGAAGTGAAATTTTTCGAATTTTTCAGTTTTTCTACTTTTCCGAGGCTATATCTCAAAAACTAAATGTGATATGAAAACGCGCTCAACGGCATTAATTTTCTCGTGCTTCAGTTAACTTATAAACATAGTTTCAGCGATTTTTATTTTTTTTCAATTTTCCGCCAAAAAAATCGCAAAAAGCGGTTTTTTAACATTTTCTCGAAAATCAGAAGTCATATGCATTTGAAGATTGCACCACTGGATTCAGTGGGTCAAAATACATATGTATGTGAATTTTCGTTTTAATAATCCTACGATTAAGGATTTTTGGTAAAATTGAATTAAAATCTGAAAATACCAAAGGAAATAATTAAAAATATTAAATTGCATAAAATTGTATGAAAATGATAAGTCAATTCGGACACGGGGAATTCAACGCCGTTGAGCGCATTTGTTTAGTTTTTGAGATATAGCCTCCGGAAAAGTGAAATTTTTCGAATTTTTCAGTTTTTCTAAATGTGTACAAAAACTAAAATTAAAAAATAAATATCCAAAAAGTGATATTTATCTGATATATATCCTATATATCAGATATTTTGATATTTATTATAAATATCATGATATTTACGAACCCTGATTGAAAGTGTATATATTGTGAAGTAATTATGTGTATATATTTCTAAAATTCTGATTGTATTTCCCTAACTAAAACAATCGGTATGATCTACATTCTTCGCTGAAGGCCCGCAAAGCTCATATCCTACAAACGACAAAACAGTCGCAAACAAAGAACAAAAGAGAAAAAAGTGATGCGGGGATGTAGCCGGGTATGAGTGTGACGCGTATCCGTCGGAAGCGTCACGACGCAGGCATCGATTAGGCCCGGGCGCCGAGCGAGCGTGGCCCAAGGGACGACGAGCTAGCGTCATCTTTCCGCTGCTCACACACCCCATTATAATTAACTTTAATTACCTGGTGCGCAGCCTTACACATACGTAGTAACCTCACTCCTCGAGATGCTACCCGGAGATGCAACCTCCCTTAAAGTGTGCCACAGTGTGTTACATCAAACTTCTAACAAAAACAGAGAATGAACATTGTTCAAATTGTTTAAATAAACAATAGTGATGCGGTAGGACGCGACGATATGACTATGAAAAAGAAGAATAAAAGTTACAAATTAAAATTAAATTAAAACCGATGCTTCTTCAAGTTACTTGACTGCTGTAAACTGACTTTAGAATGTTACAGTTTTAATCAATTTTTTTGCAAAGAATGATCCACCTGCATGAAACATCGAAATTAAAAATGCATAAAAAATAGAGGGACAAATCAAACAGGCAGTTTAAAATTTGCTATTCCAAGTGTCCGAATGAAAAAGAAAAGCAAACATGTGAGGAAAAAACGGGTTTTCATTAATCCAGCGAACACGCTCTTGTGTGTTTTTGCGGTATGTGTGTGTGTTGATCACGCATGTGTAGCGTATCACGAATCCAATCTCGCAAAGAAGATTTAAAGTGTACAGACAGGACAGCCCTACAGTACAGTGTTACAGATAATGCTCAGCTCTACTCGGGTACAGTACAGGGTTGCTTGTGGTCACGCGAGGGTTCATTTATCCTGGGAATGCAGGCTGCAGGTGAGAGACCTACAGTCGCACTGCATTGCTGTCGACAACATTTTATAACGGAACTTTAGATATGAGAACTCAAGTTCTATTGGTACGGTACATAATTGATTTAAATTATCCTTGTGGCTCCTTCTCTATTATCATCTTTACTTAATATCCAGTAATGGGTAAATAGTAGGAAGATATATCATAAATATAAACAGGTGTATGTTGGTGAAATTGAGGGTGAAAGTTTGCGTGGACGGCCTAGGAACAAGTGGATGAATATGATTGAAGGGTTGTTGCGTGAGCGAAAGATTCTGAGCGTGAAGAATAAACGAGCTTGTATGAAAAGAATTATGAATGTGGTTGAAGCAAAAGTGGTGTGTCAGGATAGGATTGTTTGGAGAAAATTAATTGCGGGATGAATATGATGAATGAAGACAGGCGTATGATTCTTGATTTTAGATTATTGGTTAGATGTTTGGAGTGTTTACCTGCAATTGTGTGGAGACCATCTTCAGAAACAAGCGCAGTGTACAGGAGCGAATGGATGAATGTTTGTTGTGTGTTGATGGATTTTGGTTGTGAGAAAAGAAAGAGTTTGTATAGAGGAAGTGTTAATGTGGTCGAATCGAGTATCGTTTGTCAGGATGAGAATGTTGACGGGTTCGTGCTACCCTATTTAATAGGATATAGCGTGATGTTATGTATGTATGTATGTAAATATATTATTTATTTATTTTTTATTTGTTACTCTGTACAACAGGAATTTAATTACAGTACAGGGTCCGCACTCACCGAACCGCAGTGTGGTAGTTCATATAATTTTTAGCTTGAGTGAGATTCGAACTCAGGATTCGAATTCCGTATTGCTATATACACCACCGTACTGACGGACAATTATTACGGCTTTTACCTCCCGTAAAAGATCTCGGTAAGTGATATATTTATACGCATAACATGCGGTTACCAACGATCAAATCATGGCCTTCAAAAGTGTAAAAAGATAGAGAGAGAGAGAGAGAATTGTTAATCGGTTTTGGAAATCTTGGATACAAGTATTTTCCATACAGTACTTACAATTCAAATATTTTTGATGAATTACTAAAAAAGAATTGTAATATTGTTTAGTTGTGTGTACTATATGTTGCTAAATGACAATGACGACTGGTTGTTAGAATGTAACCATCTATTCGTCGTAGCGAATTACGGATGATATATGACCGTGATCATATTAAAGTTTCTTGTGCTATTAATCACATTCAAAACGCTCCATGTTTCGACTAAAGCGAAGACTTAACGAATGGTGATCTGACACTGCGACTAGAATAAGGGGAAAACTTTATTACAGAGTTTCCTAAACAAATAAATTGCCTCGCACGGCGAGACTGATGTTCAATCTTTTTAAGAGAATGTATGGATCACTAATCTTATACGAATACTTACATAATGTTAAGTTATTTGTTCTATTTAATATTTTAAAATACAGTCGCAAAATAAACCAATTTGTTTAACTGTTTATTCTGGATATAATACAGGAATTTAGTATAAATTTATTAATTTTAACCCTGGTTCGATCCCCACAGCCGACAAACATTTTCACCAATTTAAATCTACTCCTGTGGCTCCCTCTCCACTAATATCTTTGAGAGCCGTGATTTGATGGCTGGTAACTGCACTTCACGCGAAGAAATATATCACTTACCAAGATCTGCTTCCGCAAAGTGCCACACCCAGTAATGGGTAAATGGCGTGATGATATATTTATTTTATTTTTTATTTACAAACTTACAACCAAAAATATAGTCGTTCGGTTTCCATAATAAACTGTAGTTCCCTTGTACAATATTGTCATTGTAACTGTTAAATTAGGTTTAAATAAAATACAAAATACCAGTTTTGTTATTTATTATTAAACATTAATTAAAATTATCTTTTTAAACCTAATAATTCATACGAAATATATTATTTATATCAAATAATATTTATATTTTGGATTTTAAATTATTGTTAAATAATACCGCAATTAATAATAAATATAGCTTACAATTTTGTTTATTCAATATAACATTATAAATAATTAATGAATATCAATTTTTAAAATGACCTAAATTTATTTTATAGATATTTAATAAACCGAATATTATTTTATAATATAAATCGGAATGATTAGCATATTTTCTGTTAATAGAATTAACCGAAATTCAACGTTATGTCAGCAAAAAAAAATAATAATCGCGTGATAATACTACATATTTCCATTGACTGCTACTAAATTATGAAAATCATTTTAGTGTTCACATTACTATAACGTTAACCGACAAATAAGCTTCAATTACGACTCAAGCCTAAATATTTATTTATAATTGAATTTATCGAAATGGTGACCATAATATATATTCACCTCATTTGTCTTAAATTATTATTATTTTCTTTTTTTAATTTATATATCGGACCAACTACAAAGGTCATATGCCGATATGTCCTTTGTATGGTCGCCACGGGCGGGATCCGAACCCACGACCTTATGGTTGCGAGTCAGGCCCTCAACCCGCGCGACCATCACGCGGGACAACTTAAATTATTATTACAGATCATGTTTATCCTCAACATATATTTTTCATATTGCAAGAAATATTTCAGTATACCTTATATATATATTTCATATATACCTTGAGAAGGTAGCCAGATATCTACGGGATCGCTTAGTTACTAATAATTAAAAGGGAATAACCCTTGTAATAAATTAAACGTAACAAACTGTTCACCCGTGAAAATAATTTATCTAGTGATCCATTTACTTGTTTCAGAGCGAAATAATGGAACGCTGGAACGTTCGTTTGATCGTGACATTGCATCAGATACTCAAGTTATTAAATTGTACAAAATATTTCTAAATATCTTTTCACGGCCTATCAGAAAGCAGGGTTCGAAGATATATATCGATCGATATATATCATGATATTTATTTTGATATATATCCATTATATAAAAATATCAAATAGTTTTTATGATATAGCCTCCGGAGAAGTGAAATTTTTCGTATTTTTCAGTTTTTCTACTTTTCCGAGGCTATATCTCGAAAACTAAATGTGATATGAAAACGCGCTCAACGGCATTAATTTTCTCGTGCTTCAGTTAACTTATAAACATACTTTCAGCGATTTTTATTTTTTTCAATTTTCCGCCAAAAAAATCGCAAAAAGCGGTTTTTTAACATTTTCTCGAAAACCAGAAGTCATATGCATTTGTAGATTGCACCACTGGATTCAGTGGGTCCAAATACATATGTATGTAAATTTTCGTTTTAATAATCCTACGATTAAGGATTTTTGGTAAAATTGAATTAAAATCTGAAAAAACCAAAGGGGTACCCCTTAGGAAATCATTAAAAATATTAAATTGCATAAAATTGTATGAAAATTTGCTTACAAGTCAATTCGGACACGGGGAATTCAACGCCGTTGAGCGCATTTCCATATCTTGTTTAGTTTTTGAGATATAGCCTCCGGAAAAGTGAAATTCTTCGAATTTTTCAGTTTTTCTACTTTTCCGTGGCTATATCTCGAAAACTAAATGTGATATGAAAACGCGGTCAACGGCATTAATTTTCTCGTGCTTCAGTTAACTTATAAACAGGGTTCGAAGATATATATCCATTATATAAAAATATCAAATAGTCTATAATAAATACAGTATTATTACTTTCATTAATTCTGTTAAAATTATATTCTAAAGATAATTCTTACTTTACTAACTTCACATCAACGACATAAACGACATAAATCCAAATTGTGTGCCATTTGTGATGTCATTAACGGCAAAGTCTGAACCATTTCCAAAATTTTTATTTGGTACTCATTTTAGAAATACAAATCCTTTAATATGGTGGAAAAGTGTTACTATCAATGAGTCAGAGTGGCCAAATAAAAGTACATTTATTGAACTATATGAACAGTTACACACTGCTGTAACAGCAACAGCAGGGCTGGAACAATATTTCTCCACTTTTGGCATTGTCCAACCTCAATTACGTAATCGTCTCGGTAACGACAATGCCGGTAAATTAGTTTTTATGTTTAAATATTTAAACCAAAAAGAAACTACAAAAAAAAACTAATTTAGATTGGATTTGGCCAAGTGAGTCTATCTGCAACGCTATGTTCAGGAAGTTCATCAGAAGATGATGATTTGCCCCTATTTAGGATATAGGATTATTTAAATATTCTTACTATTCTTAGTACTATATAATATTTGTGTATCCATTCAATGTATATTTACTTTTTTTCATTACCTATGTTAATTTTTTATTTAGGAGTAATAATTTATTTTGTATTTCGTATTGTGATAATAAATGTGTACAAAAACTAAAATTAAAAAATAAATATCCAAAAAGTGATATTTATCTGATATATATCCTATATATCAGATATTTTGATATTTATTATAAATATAATGATATTTACGAACCCTGTCAGAAAGTAACATTTCCTTTCCTTAATTAAGACATCTCTAAGTAAGAGGAAAGGTAATGCAATTAATAACATCTATCAAAAGATCATTTTCACCAAACAAAATCTACCCCTGTGGCTCCCTTTTACTAATATCTTTGAGGGCTGTAATTTGACGACTGGTAATCGCACTTCACGCGAAAAAATATACCACTTACCGAGATCTGCTTCGACAGAGTGCCGCACCTAGTAATGGGTAAAAGGCGTGATATAAATATATATAAATATATCATCACACCTTTTTATCCATTACTGGGTGTGGCACTCTGCCGAAGCAGATCTCGGTAAGTGACATATTTCTTCGCGTAAGTTGCGGTTACCAGCCGTCAAATCACGGCCTCCAAAGATGTTAGTGGTAGGGGAGTCACAGGGGTAGATTTAAATTGGTGAAAATTGTTTGTCGCCTGTGGAGATCGAACCAGGGTTCTCAAGATCCATAGGTCAACTCGATACCACTGAGCCACCTACCCCATAATAAAAGCGTATATCAAAAGATTGATCATTCTTATCTAAATTATTTCGTAAACTATTTTTCTAAAATAGGCACAAAAATTATATGTATATTATATTATTCTGCTCTTAGGTACTTCGTATCCTTCGCCGTCGGAAAGAAATGTCTCACTTTCCTTCCTTGATATACAAATAACTAACATGATCAGATTCTAAAATCGTTATGGACACAATTTATTAAGTTTTTAGTTCATAAAAGATATAATAAAAAATGAACAGAATGAGAAAGAAGCTAGTTCAGACTTAATATATTCATATAAAGTAAATTACAAGTGTAGGTACGTTTCTTTTCAAGCAATAAACTTTTCTAACTTGCTCCAGTTTGCAAAACTTAATCTAGCAAATGCATATGTAACGTAGTACAAAGTATTCAGTATTGAAATGCGTCTCACATATACGCGTGAGCAAACTAACTCTTCAGCAGTAAAACTTGTGTGTTGATTTTTATGGGCCGCGTTGAGATCTGCGTTCAGAGTATGAGTAGTCTCTAGCCCCGCAGATATGAAATGTATTGAAAAGAAAAGTTTCTAGTGATACTCAGCAAGTTTTCTTTCTTTTGCTTTAGAATTGGAACGGTGGGCATGTGTGCTGTTTGCCTGTGGTTATTCGACTAATACAAATTTCCCTGCTGATGGCACAATTGCGTCTAAAGGTCTGTTTTTTTGTCGTGACTTTCCAATCACCTCCAATGCCACATAATCGAATAGAATTATTTGTAAAATATCATGACAATAGATATCTAAACTTTACATACTACTCTTACTCGTATACAGGGTGTTTATAACTTCGAGTATATACAACAATGTGACGATTTCTTACTTGGCGAGGGTGTCCCTCTCTACCACGATTAGGTCGCAAAGATCCTGTGTCACACAGGCGTTGTGTAATTCCAACAAACATGCGGTGGTTAGGATGCCGTCTTTGAGGAAAACGTTCCGCATAAATACGCTCTGCTAGTCTCGCCTCTCCATATGCTAGCACTATGTCCTCTAATTCACTATCACTAAATCCATTCGCGTTATTCATTTTTAAAACAAATCACCAATTCTTTTACACTGTTATGTATGTATCATTTACAAAAGGAACAATAAATTGAGCTACTGACGTACTACGAAAGAATAATTACACAATTCAATTATTAGCAGTTATTTATAATAGAATTTTATTTAATTAATAACTTTAACATAATCATCCACCTAGTGGCAGTGGCAACGACAAATTTTGGACTGGGAAATATGGAAAATAATTTTGCGATTTAAAAAAAAATTCTTTTGAATCATAATCAGCATATCAAATAACATATCCATTAACGTATGTACCTGAAGTTATGAAACACCCTGTATGTCCCAAATAAGTAGAATATGAGAAATTATTATTATTTAATCCAAAGTGTCCGGCAAGTGACATCTCTGAAAATTTTTCTTTCGGATAGAAAAATAGTATATCTAGTGAAGAAATTGTGGCTAAACTAGACTTGCGGGCCAAACCTGAAATTGGCTGCGGAACAAGCCGCTTCTGGCTTGTATTCAGGAGTACCAACTTAACGTCAAAAGCCGAGCAATTTGAAATGCGAAGTATATTTATCATAAAAATGCGTTCTGTACTAGGTTTGGCATGGTTAGGAGTGTTTTTTTTTTAAGCCAGAAGCAGCTTGTTCTGCAGCCAACTTCAGGTTTGGCCCTCAAGTCAAGTTTGACCGAAATTGTCATTCTTTTATCAAGTTCTAAATGAACTAAGCTTTCGATTCGAGAAATGAGACGACACCTTCGGGAAGAAATATTTCACTTTTTCCTCTTGATGTTCAAGTAACTATCTGGTCACATATAATTGTTTCCTACGTTGCTTAGGTAACAGTGAAACAGTTTTACATATTTTCTAAATGGGTAATGAAGTTTGAAATTAGTATACCAACTTGTTGCCCAAGTAACGTAAGATATAAGAGAACAGTGCTACAAAACATCCTATACAATGTCAGTAAATATTTACCATGAATTCAGTGGATCTTAACGCTTTAGCAACCACACTCCTACACACACTGAGACACTTGGCAACGTCGTCTCCGCAGCCAGACACACATCAGCCGGTTATTACGTGCGCACAACGTAAAATGTTCGCCAATAATTACACTTCACCCCTTCGAAAATCCAAACTCGTTAGTATAAACATTACAAAACAGGGGCGGGCTTCGCTTTGGGTTCCGGGTTGCCGCGTACAACTAATTACTGACATTCCAATGTGTCAGCTTGTTGTGTACATATGCGACAGATACATTCGTACCCTGCTGCTTCGTACGATACTTTTATACCTTACAATTGACCAGAATTTTTTGTCTTTATTGGTAAACCTCGGGGAATATCAAAACTTTAAAATAAAATAAGACACTATTTTTACTTCCTTGTACGAAGTAAAGGAAGTATTGTAATCACGAAAATTTTCGGTTATCAGATTTCAGTGGAAATACGCATTATGGCCGTTCCTGAATCCATTTTGACTAATTTTGTCGCGCCGTCTGTACGTAGGTATGTATCACGCATAACTCAAAAACGGTAAGCCGTAGAAAATTAAAATTTTGTATTTAGGACTGTTATAACATCTAGTTGTGCACCTCCCTTTTTGGTCATTATACAACTACCGGAAGTGGTACTTTACTTGAAGCCTGTAATAGATTTTAATGAAAGACTATATCAAAATAATATCCAAAACTTTTCAAATTTGGTATATAAGACTACTATATCAATGGAAATAACATAATAGATTTTGGTTAAAAGGGACTAACCGGAAGTGATACATGAAGCTGCTAACAGTTTTTCTTGTTTAGAAATAAATGCTGCGAATAAAAGTTTTAGAGAATTAAATTCTGCGTCTAGCACATTAAGAATTATTTAATTAGCCTTTTGTATAAGCGAGATATGTTAATTTAAAAATTATATATTTTTTGTATTTTTAAATTAAGTTTGCTATGGATTAGAACAAAAAATAAGAAAAGAAAAGAAAATTTAATGTCAAATATGTGCAATTAATAGTATATTACATTACAAGAGAAGAAACTAAGAATTTCGCTCACGCATGTGTCAGTTTTAAACACGAGGCTATAATTCGTTTGTTTAAATATAAATAAATATTTGCGAATGTCAAATAATTTACCGTTGCATTGTGAAAATATTATTAATAATTGAGAAAATGGAAGAATATGACGATGTTACTATACCAGAAATTATTTTAAAAGAAGCTGATGCCGCTACGTTTCAATTATTGCCTGAGAAATCAAAAGGAAGATATTTGAAAGAGATGAAAAAATTTCGTGAGTGGATGCAATAAAAAAATGTACATGTTGTAACTGAGATGGATCCATTTTTAGTTGCTGGCGTGTCTGGCGTAAGTCACCCTGTTTTCAATAATTGCAATGTGCACTTTCATATAAATAAATAATTTTCAAAAAAACTTGTAGTTTATTCCTATTTTCGGTAATGACAAGTAAGTGGCTGAAAGTACTTTCGCTCACTACTTTCACCCACCCGTTGCCATAGAAATACCTTCAGTGGACAAAACAAAGGGTTTCAAGGTTTGTATCCAAGTTAGAAATAACATGTTTCAATAGCAGGATTGAACAAAAAAATATGTATAGTTTAATACGCGTACAAGGAAGTCATGTGGTGTCCACATTAGATTTTTATAAAATAAGGCGCAGTAGTATTTCATTGATTATTAGAGACGTATCTTCAGAGGAACTTCTCTACTACATTGTTACGGGCGTGAGTAACATTTGTATTGGTTCGTGCCGTAAAGCAATTCTTCAAAATGAAGTAAATCATATTCGGGAAACGAATGTATACCATGTAATTTTTATTGAATGTCTTGATGTTATCGTTAGTCATTTGAATTTGTTAGCCAGACGTTTCAATTTCTGCTCGTTTGTTAAAAATATGAGGTATGGATACTTACGTGTACATTGAGATGATTTAGCTATTTGAAAAGACTAGTAAAACAGGGGTATGCTGGTGAAATTGAGGGTGTGAGATTGCGTGGAAAACCCAGAAATAAAAATGGGTGGATATTATTAAAGGTTTGTTGAGGAAAGGAATGATGAATTTGGATGGTATGCCAGGATAGAAAGGCTTGAAAAAGATTATTTGACAGAATATAGAGGCCAATTCTGTAACACAAATTACTAAGTATATGATTAATGTTACTATCAAATGACTATGTTAGCAATTGCTATACTTGAAAATATACATACATACATAATATCACGCTATATCCCATTAAATGGGGTAGCAAGAACCAGTCAACATTCTCATCCTGACACACGATACTCGTTTCGACCACATTAACACTTCCTCCATACGAACTCTTTCTTTCCTCACAACCAAAATCCATCATCACGCAACAAACATCCATCCATTCGCTCCTGTACACCTGTTTCGTAAATCTTCACTTACGCACACTTCTCTAACAACGAATCTATAAGAAATGAAGGCAGCATCGCCTGCGCTTGTTTAAAAATACATTTAACACAATTGCAGTTACACACTGTATAGTAAAAACTGAAAATGAAGTAAAAAAAGATGTGGTAGAAAGGGAGTATCTTCCCTGAAAATATGTTTCTAGTGAATTAAAGGTTTTGGTATTGTACAGTAAATGTTTTAAGGATTAATATTTCTCAGTAAATACGATGATCGATTGTTTAAATAATCAAGAAACTTAGATATTTGGAATATAAGTCTAATTTATTTCGTTATTTTTCCATTTTATGCTTAATTCGTTGGTTTAATTTGTTTGTAAAAATTAATTTCATTTTTTTGTTCTAATTCTTGTACTAGATTTAAAACTGTGATAATGATTTTTGTAATGTTCTTTTTAATGTGTTTTATAGTTTAAGTTTTTTTTTCTGAAATCTTCAAGAAAATGCCTACTTTCCTGACGCATTTTAGTATGGAAAGTAAGTGTTTACCAAAACATTTGCAAAACAGTCAGATAAATATACTAAATATCTAAAAAAATTTATAAGATTTGTATTTATTTTTATCAATAATATTAATACTAAATATACAATTGCTTAACTTACTAAAATTTATGTATGACACTGGCGAATTTGAAGCTAAATTTATTGTTGCAATCGATAAATTACTTGGAGATTCAGTGAATAAAATATACAAGTAGCACATTTGCTGACAAATTATTTTGCTTTTTCCAATCCATGAAAATTTCATATTCTTTATCATATCGGTCTTTGGACTTGCTCGGTAATAAATTTTCAACAGCCGCAGTTGCTTGATTTAAGATTTCAGAAGGAGTACTTGAAAATACCGCTTCATACTCATTTTCATCTATATTTTCCAACATTATAAAGAAATCTTCTCTGTCAACAATATTACTTTTGACACAAATATGTTCAATAGATTTTTCACATAAGATCATGTTTTCAACAACTTTTGTTATCACCTTGGATATGTAATTTGCTGCCAATATGATTCTTACCAAAAAATTAAACATTTTGAAATATTATTTATTCATTATATTGATAAAATATAAATATGAACGATTT
Organism: Pterostichus niger; assembly: GCA_947425015.1. Classification (NCBI taxonomy): domain Eukaryota; kingdom Metazoa; phylum Arthropoda; class Insecta; order Coleoptera; family Carabidae; genus Pterostichus; species Pterostichus niger. The sequence continues at coordinate 36,477,028 of OX380341.1, forward strand.
CAGAAAAAATAGTATACATAATACGTCACGAAAGTGTTTTATTTGACTCAGCGAATTAAAATACTCGGCCTGACGGCCTCGTACTTCAAACAACCGCTTCGTCAAGTAAAGCATCACTTTCCTGACTTATTATGTAATATACTATTACAATAATTTGTTTATGTCAATTATTAGAAGTTACATGTAAGTTTTTTGTTTCTGTGTTTTTTTTTTTAAATAAGTCTTATTGTTATTTACTTTGTAGATCCTTGAAGAAGGCGATGGTTATCGCCAAAACGTCAGAATTGTAACATTTTAAAAATAAATTAGACTGATATTCCGATTATCTAAGTTTCTTAATTAATATTTCTGTACCATTTATTGAGGTATATTTTGATGTTATGGTTGTATTGTAAACTATTTAGGACAAAACTGCTGTATGATAATAATATGATTTACATGAAGGCATGGGTAATTTAGCAAATCATAATTTTTATTCTGTTGTATAAAAACTGCGCGGTGAAATATAGCTCCAAGCTAAACAAGATACTGGTAGACAGAGATTTGTATTCATTGTTGGCCCAGAACGCAGCCCGGCAATGAAGATTTGCGAGCGATTTCTTCAGTATAACCAGCCCATTATAAATATTATTACTGTATTTATAATGAGCCGAGAAGTTTGGTTGCGGCGGGATGAGGGCGGGGGAGGCTCATGCCTGAACACATTTTAAAACAGCGGATACACTGACAACGATATTGTTATGAAAATTCTTAAAAAAGAAGGGAAAATTCTTTTGTGAGGAGATACAAGCTATTGCCAATTAAAATTACAATTCTGTTTAAAATAAGTAAAATTTTACTAAATTACAGGGACATATTTACCACATTCATTAATGTAAATGCCAGCTCTAAATTATAATTCTATCATTTAGCATGAGTGGATTAACAAATGTAAATAAACATATAATTTATTTTTGCTCATTAATTATGACGATTTTATTATTAAATTAATATTAGTACTTAACTAATTTTCAATTTATTTATAATTGAATAACATTTTCGTTTTATCGAAATTTATATTAATTTTTAAAACAAATGCTTCGCTAAAATATTTGTGAGCAACTCAAATTTTTCAATATGAAATCATGTTTCAACTACAGTCACTATTAAACGGATATCTTAATTTTATCAAGCACACGATTTGCTTATAAGTCAATTCGGACACGGGGAATTCAATGCCGTTGAGCGCAGTTTCATATCTTGTTTAATTTTTGAGATATACGCTCCGGAAAATCTAGATTCTTCATTTTTTTGAGATTTTCTACATTTCCGAAGCTATATCTTAAAATCTAAGCTAAATATGAAGTTGCGATCAACGCCATTGAATTTCTCGTGCTTCAGTTAACTATTAAGCTAATTTTTAGCCATTTTTATTTTTTTTCAAATTTTCGCCAAAAAAATGGCAAAAACCAGTTTTTTTACATTTTTTCGAAACCTAGAAGACATATGCACTTGAACATTTTTCCATTGGATTCAGTGGGTCAAAATACATATGTATGTAAATTTTTGTTACAATAATCGTACGATTAAGGATTTTCGGGAAATAATTAAAAAAATGAAATTGCTTAAAATTGCATGAAAATTTGCTTATAAGTCAATTCGGACACGGGGAATTCAATGCCGTTGAGCGCAGCTTCATATCTTGTTTAATTTTTGAGATATACGCTCCGGAAAATCTAGATTCTTCATTTTTTTGAGATTTTTTACATTTCCGAAGCTATATCTTAAAATCTAAGCTAAATATGAAGTTGCGATCAACGCCATTGAATTTCTCGTGCTTCAGTTAACTTTTTAGCTAATTTTTAGCCATTTTTATTTTAAACTTATTTTTAAAATCTCAAAAAATTATTTTTTTACTTTTTTGTGATTTTAAACCAGATTTCGGGTGGAGACAGACAAAATTCGAACTTACCCAAAATAAGGGCCACCCTAATATATATATATATATATATATATATATATATATATATATATATATATATATATATATATTTGAGTGATAATGATTCTACTAAAAGCCATTGTAATATATTTTACAAAACAATCAGACATTATAATGATTAGTGCATTTAAAAATAATATTCATCGTTGTTGAACTTCCTTGTTTAAATGCCATATAAATATTTAGTAATTATCTGCACGCACGGTAAACACTATGTAATTCGATTTTGTTAGCAATGCATAAATAATAAAATAAAATAATTAATAATCAATATGGCGCTTTGCAAGTTCTCCTGGTGCAGAGCTAAATTTTATATTCATTACGTGCATGGTGCAAGCGGCTTTGTTGTAAATAAAAAATTCATGGGTAATGTAATACGTGTTGTAATTTGACGTTCTTTGTGTCATTCAATTTTAATTTGATACACAGAGCGGAGCACACCCGGTGCACTTCGGACCAGGTATCGAGCACCATTTGACAGGAAATTGGAAAATGTTACTGCAGGTTTCCCGGAAAACTAGTTACGTATTTGCTTTTAGAAACAGCGAGCTTGATGCTTCTGTTACAGACAAACAAACAACTCACGTTTGAACTATTGTTTTACAAAATTTAAAATCACGTCATTTTGCCAATATCTAAATGTGGCATATATTTCTGCGCGTGATGTGCAATTACCATCATTAAAATCACGACTCCTAAAGAAGCTAATTGTTTTTAAAATAATATTTCTTTATAATGAAATAACGAAAGTTAAAAGCAAGTTATTTACCTTTAATGAGAGTTCGTTGAAATAACAAAATCAAAGGAAACATTAAACCAATTTTAAAACTGTTCTGCGATTATCCCCTTTAGTAAATAAGTACTTGGTAGAAATTGAATTAGTTTCAAATTGGGTATATTTAACTTTAGTTCTTGTTTACTTCAGCTACTAGATACTTATTACAGAGCGGTGTACAATGCGAACTCTTATTCTCTTTTATCTCAAGTGGAGTTCGTTTCAACCGTAACTGTGATTTTAACTTGAACACAAACTAAATGTAATACAAAATTCAACATCACAATATTATATTATTTACAAGTTATTGATATGATTATTTGGCGGACGACTATTTTATACTTTTTGAATCATTTCTATAAAATTTACACATGCATGTTGTTCAACACTTTCTCAATCACAGAACTTTAGTTTCAGACAAATAACATTTTTACGACTCTGTCAAAAAGCAAAATTTATTTTCCTCATTGAAAGAAGAAAGTGGTATTTTTTATTCATGCAAAAGACAGTAAAATTTTCTTCCCTAAGGAAGGAAAGTAAAACCAATTCCATGACAACTGGAAAACAAAAGTATGATTGATATTAGTGACATCAAGATGACATTTGTCAAGAGAATAATCAATAATTATATCACAAGTGCAAGGCAAATACCTGAATATTTTCTCGAGTGCACGAATGTGCACAAGCGAAAATATTCTGATTGTATTTGACTTGCACGAGTGGTATATTGGTAGAATATTTCCCGAGAAAAAGTTCACATTCGATATTTTATTATAATTTAATATTTATTTAAACTGTCATATAAACGTCAGTTGTCAGATCTTTAACACTTGATAAACGTCCAATGCAATTTTAGATAAAAAATATATATTTATCAAGTGGTGTAAGCAATAAAACAATTTTCTTAGAAACGTTATTAAACAAATGTAAATTTTTCATTAGTGTTGTCAAATTGACATATTCGAGTATTGCACTTGTGCAAATACCCCGATATTGCACTTGTGCAAAATATTCACTGATATTCGATTGTGATTGGTCGAAATTAAACAAATACTGTAACCTGATTGGTTGAAATTTTTCGAGTGAAATATTCAATCTTATCTAAGTTTCTATTTGATTCTTAAAAATTTTAGTACTACCATCAGATGCTTCATGAAACTGCATCTTCGGAAAGAAATGTATCAATTTCTTCTCTTGATATACAAAAAAATACTGAATTTTGTAACGGCAAACATTAGAAGAAAATTACAAAAAATAATCAAATGTTTAACATTTTATCCTTTAATATTATAATGTTTCGTTAGTTTATTATATTGTTTTCAATGCAATAGCTATTTATAGAGGAATTTTTGAAAAATTGACAAGTAGAGCAACTGTTATCATGTCCATTAGTTAGTAAGTAAAGTTGATCGAGGGTATTACAGAATTGCACTCATTATTCTTTATGGCAATGAAGGTATTTAGCTATTCATCATCATCTGTGGCGCTACAGCTCAAATCGGGCCTGACCCTACCGGACACACCGAGCCTCAGTTTTTACACTGCCGTACTGCCGGTTTTCGTAGTCAAATGCTACATTATTTAAGGCGTATAAGTGACTAGTTTATAGCACCCGAGTGTGATAAATACATGTAACTGTATTTTATATATTTTACGACATATCACACATTGTCGACAGGCGGATTCGAACTGACGAACCTTGGCTCGGGTGACGTCACAGTATGTTAAGAGATGTGCCTTAACCCGCTCGGCCACCGCGCCTGTATTTAGCTATTAGAAGTGATATTCTTGTGATATTTTCTCATCGTAAGTGAAAACTGAGTGCGTGGGTCAAACTTGTTGAGAATGATAAAAATCACAGCAGAAAATACGTCTCCGATACAAGAGTTGCTTTGTAATTTCACCACGTTACATTTCTGTGAATCTGTTTTCTATGGATCACGTCTCGCCGACCAATAAAACATATCTTCATTAAGTGGGAGCTTGTTCCTTATGAAACTTTTTGCTGCCACAATATCACCCCGAATGTTATAGAAAACTTCTCAGGGGTTGGTATGCCTCGCGTAGACAATGGCGGGCTCGTGACCTGCTTTCCAACCACGGGGTGCATGTGTGAGTGTGTGGTTCGCGGCGTCGCCACCTACTGCGTTTTGCTTTGTTGGTATTCTCGCCGGCTTCTGCCACGGTTTTCAAAATCAAGTGAAAGGAAAGCATAAAAGGAATCAGGATTTTGGTGTTAAAGGGATGTATTGACTATATTAACCGGGATTCAGATACCCTTCAACCAAGAGTCTACCCTCAAATACATTATTTTTAATATTACTTTTCATCAAGCCTCAGGCCTGCAATCTTAAGAGAGCTACACCCTAAGATAGAAATCAGCAGAGCCTTTGTTTTGCAGTGAATGTTTTCTTTATTTATAAAGTGATTGTCGAACTGTGTTTAATTCAAACCTTTAAAGCCATCCATTAGAAATAAGGTTCCTAAACCGCAATAGAAGGTTGGTAAACAGAGAAAGAGGTGTACTCCCTAAATAGCATTAAAAATTTCGCAACATGTCCATTCATGTCCAACTTTTGAGTAATGCCAAAAAACATCATTTTCTATCTAGCTATTATTCAAGCATCTAATCTGTTACGATAATTCAAAAATAATTCGTGAAAATTATGAGATCAAATAAATATATCATCACGTCTTTGGTGATATAAGTATGCATCTGCATCACGGCCCTTAAAGATGTTACTAGAGGGATGTCACAGGGCTAATTTTAATGTGGTGAAAATTGTTTGTCGACTTTGAGAATCGAACCCGGGTTCTCAAATCAAGAGTCCAACTCGATATAACTGAGTCATTTACCCTATAAAAAAAGAGATAAAATTGATAAAAGACGATCGAGCTGAACTTGTCTTCATTAAGCGTACAGCGTTTCCTTTAACTTACATTAAAAAAAAACTAAAATTGTGTTTTAGTTCTAAACTGTTTAGAAATTTATTTGTTGAAAAATGTATCTTGAATCTATAAACAATCGACCTTTACCGATTTATATAATAATTGATGTCAAATAAAGTAATTTTTATTTAGTAGAAATAGAAATATACAGGGTGTTTCACAACTTAGAGCAAACAATTAAAGGGTATATTCTGTACAACCGATGTGCTGATCATGAAACAAAAAGAATTGTTTTAAATTCGAAAAATTACGGGTTGTTAACCTAAAACATTTTTTGTAGTACTGCACTGGATTCGCTTTCCTATTAAACACAAACAATGAAGTAGGTATCAACTACGAAAGAATAATTACACAATTCAATTATTAGCACTTATTTATAATAGAATTTTATTTAATTAATAACTTTAACATAATCATCCACCCAGTGGCAGTGGCAACGAAAAATTTTGGACTGGGAAACATGGAAAATAGTTTTGCGATTTAAACAAAAATTCTTTTTGTTTCATGATCAGCACGTCGCACAGAATATACCCTTTATTTTTTTGCTCTAAATGGTAAAACACCCTGTATAATTCAGTTCGCGGAGAAAATATTCTAAGCCCAAAACATGCTGATTGACAAACCTAATTATAAATTCAATGTCTTTTGAACTAAAGTCAAATTATTGTATCCAGTCAAAGAAAATTTATAAAATGTTACTTGACTTACTTAAATCCAGGGTTCGTAAATATCATGATATTTATAATAAATATTAAAATATATAGGATATATATCAGATAAATATCACTTTTTGGATATTTATTTTTTAATTTTAGTTTTTGTACACATTTAGAAAAACTGAAAAATTCGAAAAATTTCACTTTTCCGGAGGCTATATCTCAAAAACTAAACAAGATATGGAAATGCGCACAACGGCGTTGAATTCCCCGTGTCCGAATTGACTTATAAGCAAATTTTCATACAATTTTATGCAATTTAATATTTTTAATTATTTCCTAAGGGGTACCCCTTTGGTTTTTTCAGATTTTAATTCAATTTTCCCAAAAATCCTTAATCGTAGGATTATTAAAACGAAAATTTACATACATATGTATTTTGACCCACTGAATCCAGTGGTGCAATCTTCAAATGCATATGACTTCTGGTTTTCGAGAAAATGTTAAAAAACCGCTTTTGCGATTTTTTTGGCGGAAAATTGAAAAAAAATAAAAATCGCTGAAACTATGTTTATAAGTTAACTGAAGCACGAGAAAATTAATGCCGTTGACCGCGTTTTCATATCACATTTAGTTTTTGAGATATAGCCTCGGAAAAGTAGAAAAACTGAAAAATTCGAAAAATTTCACTTCTCCGGAGGCTATATCTCAAAAACTATTTCATATTTTTATATAATGGATATATATCATTGCAAAAATATGACGATATATATCAAAATAAATATCATGATATATATCGATCGATATATATCTTCGAACCCTGCTTAAATCAGTTCAGATAAAACTATAACTAAATTAAATGAACATATTTATTCATATAAAGCACTGCGTCAATGAAACGACGATAAATAAAAAGCAAAGTAAGAGAAATAACGAATACGCATAGTGTCAAAAATTAATAATATATGAAGTGTATTTAATTGCTTTATTCAAGAGTAATGATATTGAAATTTCGAAGCAATATTTACCAAGACTAGCCCTTTCCATCAAACTTAGCATAACGATATGTGCCTTTATGAGAATGGCATCTTACATCTTCCATATATCATGTTCTTCTACAAGTTCTTATTTTAAGTTTTTTTGTGATATAAAATATTAAACATGTTTAGTACACACACATCTCGTATATCAGTGCTGCTTTAATATTCAGCGAAATCTCTGAATTTTTAACAAAACGGGGAAACATTTACATAGAAATGGCGAATCGTAAGTTTTTGTCAAATACGTGATGAATGATGTGGAAAATTTTTCTTATATCGTTTCTTCCTTTTTGCTTTCTTACTCGATACTGCGTTCTGATGGTTCGCATTAAATTATTGCTCCAGTTTCGGTACAAAGAACCGTACTTCAGTAACTTATAATTAGTACTAGTATTTTCATTGTCGTGCTAAATGAAGAAAATGTATATTGTTTATGAAAATCGTATTTAAATTTTTTTAAACTCAATGTTACTATAATTCACTGCTCTATAATTGTAAAAATTTAAAACATATATATATATATGGGTGTTAGTTATTTGAGCGACCTTCGAATATTCTTCGGGACCCTCCCTAGATCGCCAGAAATTCCAAAAAAAAATGAGTTTCCCAAAAGGATTCAGTGTTTTTTGATGATTAACCCGTGATGATTCTGAACACGAATCTGTTGTCAAAATGTTGGTATCAGTCGTAGTTTTATTAATAATTGCAAAATACGCATTTTTTAATGTTTTTTTGGGGTATAGACAATTTTCAAGTAAATGTTCATTTATTTGAGTCCAGTTTCAGAAATTTTTAATAGAATTTATAATCCAATGGAAAAATGTTCAAGTGCATATGTCTTCTAGTTTTCGAGAAAATGTTAAAAAACTGGTTTTTGCCATTTTTTGCCGAAAATTTGAATTGAATTGAATGAATTCCCCGTGTTCAAATTGACTTATAAGCAAATTTTCATGCAATTTTAAGTAATTTTAATTTTTTAATTATACCCCTTTGGTTTTTTCAGATTTTAATTAAATTTTTCCGAAAATCCTTAATCGTAGGATTATTGTAACGAAAATTTACATACATATGTATTTTGACCCACTGAATCCAGTGGTAAAATGTTCAAATGCATATGTCTTCTCGTTTTTGAGAAAATGTTAAAAAACTGATTTTTGCGATTTTTTTGCCGAAAATTTGAAATAATTAAAAATGGCTGAAAATCTGCTAAAAAATTAACTGAAGCACGGGAAATTCATTGGCGTTGAGCTCATGTTCATATGTCGTTTAGTTTTTAAGGTATAGCACCGGAAAAGTACAAAATCTGAAGAAAATTACAGATTTAACTTTTCCAGAGGCGATATCTCAAAAATTAAACACGATATGAAAACGCGGCCAACGGCATTGAATTCCTCGTATTCAAATTGACTTATAAGCAAATTTTCATGCAATTTTAAGTAATTTCAATTTTTAATTCTGATAATTGCTTTAAAGCGTGTATTTTCTTTTGCTTCTAACTTGGATATAAGAAACAAATGAACAACAAACTTATACTCTATGGATGCAGTTTTTCAATCTGAGAATTTTTCTTGCATACAATTTTGTTCTAAAATTAATAGGTATAGAGATATCGCTAAATCAAAATTTTTACATTGAATTTTCTGTTCGGAAAAAAGTAAACATCCGGTATATATATATATATATATATATATATATATATATATATATATATATATATATATTACTATTTATATTGATCAAATTTGACATTATTGTTTAGAGATTTAGTTTTCTACTGAACCAGAACCCACCCGATTTATCCACATTCATTTCGTCTAGACGCGATCCGATTTACCCGGATCCAACCCGCGAAAACCCGACCGGACCCGACTCGCAATCGGGTATCGAGTCAATTGTAAGTTGTTCGAGTAAAAATGCGCATTTCTAGTACACATCTCAATGAAGTTTTCCGCATAAAACATATCTGGTATCTTCGATGCATATCCCACACAACACAACAAAGTGTTACCCGCAACGTATGTGACTACATAACTTAACTAATCACATAATCCTGGTCTTGCAATTGTGTCTGCCTTGCTGCAAAACCTCGCTCTGTGTTCAGAGTTGCACGGATTACACTGCTCTGGACAAATCCACTTCATTACACCATCGGAGGACAATTGTCTGTTATCTACGTTCATGTCCGATGCATAAAAACCAAGAGATATGATAATATGCACAGCTAAAATACATGCATAAGCAGTGTCACGAATTTTATATTACATATTGTTCGTATTGAATATATTTTGTTAGCGTTGCTAAAAATATTGTAATAATTAATATTTTTATATTTGCAGTATCATCAAAATATATACATATTTCTGCTGGAAAATATATCATTATAATGATTCGTTATTCTCGTATAAATTTCTGCAATTTATGTATATTTTAATTTGTGAATTCGAATAAATGAATGTTATTAATTAGCCGGATTATATATTTTATTTATTTATTGAGTACTCTGTGCAACAGAAACTTGGTCTGATTTACAATATCGGAGGCATAAAGCTCAAAGAGTAAGATAAACTAGTGAGATACAGTGGGATTCTAGTTAACATTCGATAAAAATAATGCATTGTTAGTGCGGGTTTATATTTTGGGACCAGAGGTTTTTGCCTCTTAAACTAATTCATACTATTTACCACTCATAGGCAATTACATATTAATGTATAATATTTTACTTACTGAAATATAAATACATAGAGCTAGAGATATACGCGAAAGTGCTTCATATCGAAATATATATATATGGGGTAGGTGGCTCAGTGGTATGGAGTGGGCCTGTGGATCTTGAGAACCCTGGTTCGATCTCCACAACCGACAAACAATTTTTACCAATTTAAATCTACCCTTGTGGCTCTCCCTCAACTAATATCTTTGGGGCCGTGATTTGACGGCTGATAACCACACTTCACGCGAGAAACATATCACTTACCGAAATCTGCTTCGACAGAGGGCCACACCCAGTAATGGGTAAAAGGCGTGATGATATATATATATCGACATATAGGCTGGTAGTACAAGTTTTGTTTTTGCCTGATTTAAGAGCAATATTTTTTGGTGTTTTAGCTATTTCTAACATGTTAAAACCGTGCTCTTAAAACACCCAAAAACAGAGCTTGTGATACCAGTTCTTGAGTTCAGACATGTTTTTTTTTTAAATTGGTTCTATATAAAATCTTCACATCTAATTTAGTTTTTAATTTTCTACTTTTTGAAAGATTAAGTACTATATTTCGAAAACTAAAAGATATTTAAATTTGGTTCCAATGGGTATTTTTCGTGCTCCAGTTAATTTAGTCCTAAATTTTGAAAAATTCTGATTTTTTTCTTTAATTATCTCTTCTCAATATTTTAAAAAGTAGAAGAGCTAATAAAAATCTAAGAACACCATTGTATTCGTCACATAAAAATTCCGTCAAATTTCTTCAAAAAAAGGGTATATTTAGATTTTTTGTAACAAATAATTTATCTGTCCGAATTTTTATCTGAAAATTTGCATGCCTATATAGTTTCTATTCAGAGCTTTTTGAAATAAAAGCCAAAGAAAATTGTGAGAATATTGAAAAACTTTTTTACAAATTTAAAATATAAATATGTTAATTGGAACAAAGAATTACATTTGTTTCAATATCTTTTTTCGTTTTCGAGATTGAGATTTTGTAAAAGTCAATAGTCGCTGTAAGATTAAGGTAATACATATGTTTAAAATAAAGTATTTTGAATAGATTAAATTAGAGATGGGCGAATATCAAATTTCTCGAATTCGAATATCGAATACGAATATTAATCAGATCTCGAATATTCGAGGTACTCGAATATTCGAATACTCCTAAAAGTTAATTTATTTATTATTAATAATTATTTAATTATGTTCTTTTTCATTATTTGAATGAAATTGTTAAGATTAAATAAAATTAAAACAGAAAGTACAAACAAAATATCTTTGTTATTAATAACTACAAAGTATTGTAATAGCATTAAATTTATGTACAAATGATAAAGGAAAACATAGTCAAAAATTGAGGTCAACATATGGCGCGATATTCGAGGTATTCGAATGTTCGCTATACTGACGTTAATATTCGAAAATCTCGAATATCGAATAATGTCAATATTCGCGGCATTCGACTATTCGCGGATGATATTCGCCCATCTCTAGATTAAATACAACATTCGTATTATCCATTATTTTGGGGAATTGTAGCAACCGTTTCAAGCGCTTCACGGTAAAACGAGCTTTATCCGATTAATTCTACATAATTTCAAGTAGAGTACTGTTTAAATATAAGAAGTCCAAGTCATATAAAAATATCGCCATTTTGTGTGTGGTTCAGTGAATATCAAAGTGTAAGGGTCGTCATTGTGCGTGCCGCAGTTATTGGATTGTAGCGTCGTTCACCCCGCGCGCTGTGACATGTGACAAATACTATTATCCTTTTCCAAAATTTTAAATTTTAATTAGCGATACTGGCTACATTGACAAGCTCATTTTGTATGCGAATATTGTGTTTTCAAAATAACAGATGAAGAGAAACACCAATTGTTTTCCATGCTTGTTATTTTTAATAAAGTAACTGTTGTTTTTGGCTTGATATATTGTTAACTGCGAGTATTTGTTACATATTGTATTTGGAGATATAGTACATTTTATTTTAATTATTTTCTACCTATTAATTACTTTATTGTTTGTACATATTTATTTAATTTAATTATATCAGTAATATTTTGATCAGCATTTATTTAATGAATCTCTATTTTGATATGAGTATAATAGTTGAATATATGCATATATTTTGTTCATAAAATATTTGTTTAAATATAATTAAAATATTGTTTGGCTAGCTTTACTCAAAGAGCACAAAATTATCTTGACCACTTGACATTGTATATTTTTTGCATTCTCAATTATTTTCTAGTAAAACACTTGAAATGAAAGTAGAATAATACTTATACAGGGTGGCGATTCAAGTAACATTAATAAATTCCCTGACTTTTCCCTGATTAAGTAAAAAAATTCCCTGACTTCTAGAATATTCACTTACTTATGAATTTATGGTTACATTTCATATATTATATCATATATTGTAATATAATTGTTTTTTTTTTATTAAATTTACAGTAAAAGCAAAATCAATTTGTGTTTCTAAACAGGCAATGAATAACCTTAAATATTGCATACAGAAAAAACATAGCGCGGTAGAAACGTTAGACAAAACAAAACAGTTTTCAATTAGTAAACATCCTTCGGTTATATTTTCATAGATGGCGGTTCTCACTCTTAAGAAGCAATAAAGAGTATTTGTTGCCAATAAAGGTATACTATCTATCTAATAAAGGGTATTCTGCCAATAAAATCTAAAAATAACTAAATACATTTTGAAATAAAAGTTTGTAGTTATTTTTCTAAAATTAAATTAAAAAATTTAAAGAACAAAAAACTTTTTTCCCTGACATGGAATAAAATTCCCTGACTTTTCCCTGACTTTTCTCGGTTTTCCAGGTTAGTCGCCACCCTGTTATATAAATATTATTTTTCTCTAACTCATCAGAAAGATTCAATTATCAAATGGAAATTTAAATAATACTTAGTTTCTTTTGACAGACGTCACTTGGATGTCATTCAAATAATACCATTGTTTTCCAGTTACCATGCATACTGCTTTACGTTTCATTTCTCTTCCCTGTAACTTTTATTTGAAGCATTTGATTTTTTTTGTAAAATAATTAGAATACTTTGTAAAAGGAAAATATCATTAGCTAGATGTTAGAATCACAAGTTTATTTATTTTAATAAAAATGAATATACACATATATATATAGTTTAATTAGCATGGCCATGAATAGTCCTTCTTCGCGCACTGAGTCTGTGTAACGACAACTGCCTCATTCGGCGGTAAATCAAGGAATTAGGTTTAACAACATCATGGAAGTCTTTAATATCAAGCCGATACAACTCACTGTTCTCAACCGTGATAACATCGGCGATGCGCCTAGTCGACATGATATTCAAGAGTCCGATCTCGCCAAAGTACTCGCCATCGCACAAATGACAGATCTCTGCCCCTCTGTTGTTGTAGATAGCCACGGTGCCGGTGGCGATGAAATACATACAATTGGCCATCTCGCCGACACGCACGATATAAATCCCCGGAATGTATGTCTCATATTTCAGACGGAATGCCAACGAGCTGACGATGTCATTCGGGAGATTGCTGAAGAGATGGCAGGTGCGTACAAGGTCCATGGACGAACGTACAAATATCTCGAACCTCATCCGAGAATGCAGAGCATTGAGAATTTTCTTCTCGTTGAACAATTCAGTTTTTAATGTGTTCTGGAAGTATTTAAAGACGTTATACCGAGTTTGTTTGTTTATTTGTTTGATAGACATTAGTGTTGAGATTTCTCTCATGAAAGTTTCATATTCCATTTGAGACTTAAATGTGTTTTTCAAGGAAATGAATATACAGTAGAAAAGAAATGCTCGCATGAAATATCCGGTAAGTGTATTTAAAAATAAAACAACTCTTGAGGGCCCAGTATCTTCAAAGTATTGTCCAATCATATTAGTACCAAACAGTATACCAAACGATCTTAGTATTACACGTTTAAAAATTTCATTATTAGTTGGTATATCTCCTTGCCATTTATAATAATCCACTCCAAGGAGATCAGCGTATTTCTCATATATTTTGCCTTGGTAGATCGATATAATATCAGGAATAATTATATAAAGAAATGCAAAAACATATGCAGATAGAAAAAATGCAGACAAGCACATAAACATAGTACATCCTTGAATGCTATTAGAATGGTTTGGGTTTGACAAAAGTATGTGTATTGTTCGATACGTTGTGTATAATCGTGCATATCGCAAAAGTCTGATAATAGTAAAGTTGTACCAAACAGTTTTGTGGCTTCCAAAGGAGTCGTACAGAAATATAAATAAATTTACAAATGTTACTGCATCAATAAGGAAAAATGTTCGCAAGTAATGAACGGCAATCTTTCCTATAAAGAACAACATAATTAAAATAATTATTTGAAAATGTTTAAAATAGATGCACTTCATTTATCATGTACTGAAACAAATCACTTATTCAATTTACTAATTAAGAATGTAATTTTTTTTTTGATAAATCCTGAGCGTTCGTCGGGATTTGAACCCAGAACCTTTCACTCGCTAGGTGACTGCTCTTGACTTGAGCTACAAATACTCGGCGAATTTTATACTCATGATTTTTCGTGCAATATTTATAGTTGTTAGAAATTGTAAAGTGACATGGATTGCGTCAATTCGTTACAATCAACAACTGTAGTATGCATTGGCTGATTACCTGTTAATTCTTATACTATTTCACCAGGTAATTAGCCAATGCATACTACAGTTGTTGATTGTAAAGAATTGACGCAATCCATGTCACTTTACAATTTCTAACAACTATAAATATTGCACGAAAAATCATGAGTATAAAATTAGCCGAGTTTTTGTAACTCAAGTGGTAGAGCAGTCACATAGCGAGTGAAAGGTTCTAGGTTCAAATCCCGGCGAATGCTCATGATTTTTCAAAAAAAAAATTAAATTATTAACTAACGATAGACGGGTTGTACATACATACATACATACATAACATCACGCTATATCCCATTAAATGGGGTAGCAAGAACCCGTCAATATTCTCATCCTGACACACGATACTCGATTCGACCACATTAATACTTCCTCCATACAAACTCTTTCTTTTCTCACAACCAAAATCCATCAACACACAACAAACATTCATCCATTCGCTCCTGTACACTGCGCTTGTTTCTGAAGATGGTCTCCACACAATTGCAGGTAAATACTCGAAACATCTAACCAATGAAATAAAATCAAGAATCATACGCTTGTCTTCATTCATCACATTTATCCCGCAATTAATTCCTATCCTGACACACCACTTTTGCTTCAACCACATTCATAATTCTTTTCATACAAGCTCGTTTATTCTTCACGCTCAGAATCTTTTGCTCACGCAACAACCCTTCAATCATATTCATCCACTTGTTCCTAGGCCGTCCACGCAAACTTTCACTCTCAATTTCACCAACATACACCTGTTTCACCAATCTGTCATTCGACATACGTTCTACATGACTAAACCATCTCAACTGACTTATTCCCACTCTTCTTACAACATTCTTCCCAATCTCACATTCTTCATACACCAATGTATTCCGGACACGATCTCTTCTAGTATATCCACACACACCCCGCAAAAACCTCATTTCCACAGCAGTTATACGCCGTTCATGTTTCTTCATCCATACCCGACATTCACTACCATACATCAACGTAGGCACTAACACACCATTATAAACACTCAATCGAGCATCTCTGGATACATTCACGTTCCGAGACGGGTTGTCAACTAATTAATTCTTATAATTAAGAATGTGATAAAAATGAGAGTAGTGGTAAATGAAATGCAATTAATGTAGGGATTTACTTGGACAAAGCACAACTCTTCTAGATTGAATCTTTTGAATTCCAGCTGAATAGAATACCATAGGTTTTGCATATGATTCTACGTAACCAGTTAGAAAGTTAATAAGTATATCAACAACATAGATACAGTTAAAAATCCAATATGCAATGGTAAATGCTTCAAAATTAAGTCCAGATTTAACCACAATAACCTCATGGTACGAATCAATCAAGATTACTATCAAATAAACAATTGCCATAATCAACTTCCAATAGAAATGAAACATGCTGAAGGGATGAATGACGAACCAGAATTCGGAAGCCAAATGTCTTCTTTTCTCTTCGATGATCATCTTCGTACTTCGAAATAAATTATTTGTCAATGGATGTTTTCTGGATATAAGGCTGTAATTTCGGAAAGTTTGAGCCAATCTCATTATCCATGTTGCTCTTATTACTTTCCTGTCAATACTGAAGAACGTTACATCTAATGCAAGGTTGCAGGCATGAGTTCTAGGTGTTTTCGAATGTACCATTTTGACATTTATATCACACGAAAATCATCAAACAATTGTTTACATAAATAAATGCCAAACAACAAAAATACATGTACTTTGATCATAGTGACTTGATAATTGATTTTTTCCAAACGACAATTGTAGTAAGTCTAAGAGCGTATAAGGCAAAATAATAATAATTTTAAAGAAATGACTATATTCCAGAACGCGCCATCATAAATAATCATGTTTGGGTTAGTATCGTTATTAGAAAATAATAATCTCAAATTTTACTTCTTTGTACAAAGTAAAGAAAGTATTGTAATCGCGAAAATTTTCGGTTTTGTGCTTTCAGCGGAAATATCCATTTTGAGCATCCCTGAATCCATTTTGACTAATTTCGTCGTGACGTCTGAACGTACGTATGTATCTCGCATAACTCAAAAAGCGGTATACCGTAGAAAATTTTCTATTTAGGACTGTTATAACATCTAGTTGTGTACCTCCCTTTTTCGTCATTATATAACTTCCGGAAGTGATACTTTACTTGAAGCCTATAATAGATTTTCATGAAAAACTATATCAAAATATAATCCAAACGTTTTCAAATTTGGTATATAAGACTTCTATATGAATGGAAATAACATAATAGGTTTTGGTTAAAATAGACTAACCGGAAGTGATACATTACATGAAACTGCTAACAGTTTTCTTGAAAAAAATGGTATTATTTTGATTTTAGAAATAAATGCTGCAAATAAAAGTTTTAGAGAATTAAATTCTGCGTCTAGCACATTAAGAATTTTTAAATTAGCCTTTTATATAACCGAGATATCTAAATTTAAAAATTATATATTTCTTGTTTCATGTAATTAAGTTTGCTATAGATTAGAACAAAAAATAAGAAAAAACTAAAAGATTTAATATCAATGTCAAATTACGTGTACGTCAAATATGTGCAGTAAAAAATGTAACTATAGTATAATACGCGTACAAGGAAGTCATGTGGTGTCCACATCAGATTTTTTATATTTGTTTGCTTGTCTCAGTAGAGTTTATGATAAATGCTATTAATATTTGTTTTCGTGTTAGATAGTTATCGTGCTTTAAAATGAAATGTTTGTGAGCCGCAACTATTTAAACTATAATAAAATTATTGTTTGTAGTTACGGGAATTTAAAATTTTCTCAACTTTATAAAATAAATAAAATTATGCAGAGAGTTAAAATAAATATAAATATATCATCACGCCTTTTACCCATCACTGGGTGTGGCACTCTGCCTAAGCAGATCTCGGTAAGTGATATATTTTTTCGCGTGAAGTGCGGTTACCAGCCGTCAAATCATGGCCTCCAAAGATATTAGTAGTGGAGGAGCCACAGGGGTAGATTTAAATTGGTGAAAATTGTTTGTCGGCTGTGGGGATCGAACCAGGGTTCTCAAGATAATTAAATAAACATATCATCACGCCTTTTACCCATTACTGGGAGTGGCACACTGCCACAGGAGTAGATTTAATTTGGTGAAAATTAAAATTAAATTATGCAAAGAGATAGAATTTTAAATTATGCATTTACTGAATTTTCCGATGAGTAATTAAGTGTTTTCCAGGAATGAGCATGTGAAGAACGCGCCGAAGGTATTGCAGGACAACAGGACATAGCGCAATGCGCAGCGTAAGAGTCGCAACAGCACACGATATCGCGATGTAACGAAAAATAACGACGTACTACGAAAAGCTTTTATCCAAATTCGTGCGTCACCGGTCTTAATTAGACCGAGCGTTGGGACGCCCCTTAAGCCGTGCCTGGCTTTCATTAATCATATTCGGCAGACGGTGGACATTTGCATATCTTCGAGATTTTTAATTTTGAGCAAAGGTTGGATCCTCCCTTTCTATATTAACAGATTACGGAACTCTCCTCCAAAATCAATTTGTTTCAAGTCATTAATAATTTTTTTATTAAAATCTTCGAGATAAGTGTTACAACTAGATGAGATTATCACGCGTCATAATTTATGGATCGGAGAGGAAAATTTCATTTTCCCAAGCGAACAAATTGCTAAATAGGATTCTTGAAATAAATAAAAAGTGACGCAGTGTGTGTGTTTTACAGGGGCGGGCCAACGGTCAAAATGATCCGTGCTGATTAAACAAACTGGATATAATTAATGTTTAACAAACATTCCTATTATAGCACAAACTTACGCTTTATCCACATTTATAATTCTTTTTAATAATGGGGTAGGTGACTCAGTAGTATCGAGTTGGCCTGTGGATCTTGAGAAATGGTTCGATCCCCACAGCCGACAAACAATTTTCACTGTGGCTCCCCTCCATTAATATCTTTGGGGGCCGTGATTCGACGGCTGGTAACCGCATTTCACGCAAAAAGATATATCTCTTACCGAGATTTGCTTAGACAGAGTGCCACATCCAGTAATGGGTAAAAGGCGTGATGTTATATTTATTTATATTTATAATTCTTTTCATATACAAGTTCGTTTTTTTCCCATTTGGAAACTATCATTCATGCAACAATTCTTCAATAATATCCATGCATTTATTACTTGCTCGTACATAATCATTCATCCTCTATTTGATTTTTATGTATTTCTTTATAAAATACAAAAGGCCTACAGCTTTCGGTGGAATCCAAACTACTCTGACACAATTGTTCAAGTATATTTTGTTATAAACTGGTCAATGAGATATGACTCTTCTGCCATGTTCTTTTAAACTTTACAATTATCATACATGAAAGTATTCAATATTAAGTATAAATGTGTGTGCCGTAGTAAACTGTTTTCATTGGAAGTCCGGCGCTGGACTTTCTCTCGCGTTTAACTTTGCGGCAGTAAATAACTTCAGATTAAATGAACAAAAAATTCTCTTTCACACTGGGTCTGAGGCTGAGAGGGCGCGTGGCGCGTGACGACGACGACTCCTTGTGGTATTTTGTTTTTTGTACAAATGAGCAGCATTTTTTAATTTACTATTAAATTAGTTTTTTATTTATATAATTCATTTTAAATTGGCAAAATGTAATACTTTACATAAATAATCTTTTCAAGTTTTCTATCAGGTACAATATAGTACATTGTGTAACAAGCATGGGGTAGGTAGCTCAGTGATCTGTGCATCCTGAGAACCCTAATTCGATCCCCACAGCCGACAAACAATGTTCACCAATTTAAGTCTACACCTGTGGCTCCCCCTCCACTAACATCTTTTGGGGGCCGTGATTTGACGGCTGGTAACCGCACTTTACGCGAAGAAATATAACACTTACCGAGATCTGCTTAGGCAGAGTGCCACACTCAGTAATAGGTAAAAGGCGTGATGATATATTTATTTATTTATTTATTTATATTTGTGGAATGGTAGTCATTTTGCGCGAGTATAAAAACCTGTAATTCATACGAGTAAGAAATGTATACTACACTTCTTCTACACCTATGATTCACTATTTCAATATAAAAAAAAAATAATAATTAAATATATCATCACGCCTTTTACCCATCACTGGATGTGGCACTCTGCCTAAGCAGATCTCGATAAGTGATATATTATTTCGCGTGAAGTGCGGTTACCAGCCGTCAAATCACGGCCTCCAAAGATATTAGTGGTGGAGGAGCCACAGGGGTAGATTTTTTTAAATTGGTGCAAATTGTTTGTCGGCTGTGGGGATCGAACCAGGGTTCTCAAGATCCACAGGCCGACTCGATACCACTGAGCCACCTACCCCATACTATTTCAATATGACAATCCTAAACTATTATCTCAGTAGATATGAAATTAATATCTCATGCTGTCTCCGGTAACCATGACACATGGAAATGTGTGTACAATTGACTATATTTCCGTAGCTATGACAAGTATAGAATAGGCAGATATCTTAGTGTTCGTAGGGAAAAAATGTAAACTATTTATAAATAAATAAAACAATGCAGTTCAAGCCAAAATTCGGTCTGACCCGCAACAGATTAGCGAATCTCTATTCAGTGTTAAAAAGATTGTTCATGACCCTGTCAAAAAGTAAAATGTTCTTTCCTTAATTGGAAGAAGAAAGTAAATCCATACCCATGGCAACTGGAAATAACGGTATGATTTGATATTAATGACATCAAGATGACATCTGTCAAGAGAATAATAAATCTTATCTAAATTTCTAATTTGTTTCTGAAACTTTTACTTTCTAACATAATAGTCATAAAAATGTGGGTAAAACTTGACATGAGGGCCAAACCTGAAGTTGGCTGCCGAACAAGGTGCTTCTGGCTTGAATTCAGGAGTACCAACTTAAAAAAAACACCCCTAACCATGCCAAACCTAGTACAGAACGCATTTTTATGATAAATATACTTCGCATTTCAAATTGCTCGGCTTTTGACGTTAAGTTGTTACTCCTGAATTCAAGCCAGAAGCGGCTTGTTCCGCAGCCAACTTCAGGTTTGGCCCCCAAGTCAAGTTTAGCCAAAATGTGAGCTAAACCGTACTTGACGGCCAAATCTGAAGTAGGCTGCAGGTCGCTAGTAACTTCTGAGGAAAACGGCAGTTCGAACGGTACTAGTTCGACATAAGAAGAAAGCGGTTTGTTATTTTTTACCATAAAAATACGTTCTGTACTAGGTCAGGCATGGTTAGTGTTGTTTTTTTTTTGGTTAACCAGCTCCAAAATTGATGTTTTCTCCAAAAGTCACTAGATTTACAACCAACTTGAATTCTTCCCGTCAACTACAGTTTTACCTCTGTTAGTTTTGTTTGTTAAAAAAAAAACATCCGACTTTGCTAACAAAACGTTTTTAAATTATCTTGACATTCAAATTTGCCGGGCTTTTCTATGTCCGACTTGTGTCGGCCGAATATGCCGATTTCACCAAAAGTCACTAGCGAGTCGCAGCCAATTTCAGGTTTGGCCGTCAACTGCGGTTTTACCAAAATGTGTACATCATAACGAAAGTATAATTCTTCCTTCAGGTACTTTCGCCTTTGAATTGGAAAAAAATGGCTCTTTTCTAGATATACAAATAACTATTGTGTAACTCTGCACTATAAACTACTATAATTGAAATTAAATTTCTGTTGTTCGAAATATATCTGCATTTCGTAATTAAACCTAAATGTTGTGGATAAATAAGTAAACATGAATAATGACAATATAAAGTGAATCATTGCGATTTAAGGTTTCCTGATCCGGATTTGGGCATACTTGTGGTAATATACAGACGGGTTATTTTTCGAGGCGTGTTTTGTTCCCGATCCAGGTGGCAGAGTGCCAGTGCTACGACGCGCAGCGCCCCGACGCGAAATGAGCTTTACTGACCAAGTATTTACAATATGATACTCTGCAATGTGCTTTGAAGTTTACAAAGGTTTGCAGGAGCAGAGGATTGCTTTGATTCGTTTTGCTCCTGTTGGGTATCAAGAGATTTACGTTCGCTAGTTTATTTATACAATATTTTGTAATAATCCTTTCAAAGATTCGATTCGTTGTTTTATTGTAATGCAATTAAATAATTAATGATTTGTTTGCTGGTTTGGTACTGTTTGTAATGCACATTTGGTAGGCTGATAAATTACTATTTTTTTCTTTGTCCTGGAAAGTAGCTTGAAATTTTATTATTAATTAATATTTATTAATATTAATATGGGGTAGGTGGCTCAGTAGTATCGAGTCGGCCTGTGGATCTTGAGAACCCTGATTCGATTCCCACAGCCGACAAACAATTTTCACCAATTTAAATCTACCCCTGTGGCTCCCCCTCCACTAATATCTTTGAGGGCTGTGATTTGACGGCTGGTAACCGCACTTCACGCGAAAAAATATCACTTACCAAGATCTGCTTAGGCATAGTGCTACACTCAGTAATGGGTAAAAGACGTGATGATGTATTTATTTATTTTTTTAATTAATATATTATTAATAGGTATTGTTTACTTCTGTGTTTCTGCAGAATACAGACCAATGTAAATAAATTGTATTTTCTTTCAATGTTCATTCAATAACATTTACCATATTGTTACAAATTTTGTTATAAATCAATAAACTAATTCAAATTTAATTAACATTTGGCCATAATGACATTTATAGAAAAATATATGTGAAACAAAATTTCATATAAAAATGTTCAAATCAAAAATAAATAAATAAATATATCATCACGCCTTTTACCCATTACTGGGTGTGGAACTGTGCCTAAGCAGATCTTAGTAAGTGATATATATTTTTTCGCGTGAAGTGCGGTTACCAGCCGTCAAATTACGGCCTCTAAAGATGTTAGTGGAGGGGGATCCACAGGGGTAGATTTAAATTGGTGAAAATTGTTTGTCGGCTGTGGAAATCGAACCAGGGTTCTCAAGATCCACAGGCCGACTCGATACCACTGATATCAAGATATTTTAAATTTAATTCACGGCAAAATAAATTTATATTAAGTTTGTACTCTCTTTTGTAGCAACAGTTCTACAGTTATAACTGTATTCAAAAATTAATTAAATATTATTTTAAAAACTAGCGCCATAAATTAACAATAAACATTCTTTTAATTTTAGCTTTTATAGTTAGGATGTAGAAAGCCGTTGTAAGTGAAGATATGCAGAGCTGTTTGAGATTTAAATAAAAGTTCAGTTATTTATTTGCTAATATTGTGTTAATTTTTCTTATAAATCAGCAAATACTGTACTATAAAAGATGTTCGGTAAATGACCGAGAAATCCAGAATTTTCTGGGTTAATGTCCATGTCCCTTCCCGGAGAAACTGTGCCAGTTGTTTATCAGAAAATAAGAAATATGATAGTGTGACTTTTCCCCCAAACAAGTTTGTCTTCAACGATTTTTGTTTTTCTTTTTTTGAAAGTTTCGAAAGCGCAATATTTTAGGACACTTACTCGCAACTTTTCATGTTGACAGTCAACTGTTCTTTAAAATTATTACCGAAAGTCGCCCAACTTTTAAATCAGTTATCTCAGTTGACCTGGAATTTATAACTATTCTTCATTCTGTTTCTCGCTTCGATTTCACTATTGATCTGCAAACGCATTTTGATCGCCGTAATACCACACTAGCAAACTATTTACCAGGACATTAAATAATTTATTTTTTCTACGATTGCTATGAAAAGTTGACAATTATGTTCTCATTTGTCATCGTAAAGTTGACGTTTTCTGTGGAACAATCGAAAAATATCTTTTTTCTACGATTGCTATGAAAAGTTGACAATTACGCTCTCATTTGTCATCGTAAAGTTGAAGTTTTCTGTGGATCAATCGAAAAATATCTTTTTTGCGCGTCTCCAATGGCAACGCGCGAAAAAGATATTAAATAATTACCAGGGATACAAACAAAACAGAAAGTTGTCATATTGACAGTTGACAGAACGAATTTATTTTCAGTACGTATAAGTTTTTTAATAATTTTAAGATGCAATCGTAGAAAAAATTATGTGTGTATCACGAGCGTAAAGTGTCTTTGTTCCTCTTACACTATTGCAGCTCTCGCCTTCGGCTCGCGCTGCAATTACCGTGTTCGAGTAACAAAGAATTACTTTACGCTCTTAATACACAAATAACTATTTTGTGCGTTTCCAATGGCAACGCGCGAAAAATACGGTAAATGCGCGCGTTTTCAATGGCAACTCGCGAAAAAGATATTAAATGTGCGCTTATTTCAATGGTTCTCAGGGATTCAAACAAAACAGAAACTTGTTATATTGACAGTTGACAGAACGAATTTATTTTCAGTACATATGTTTTTGAATAATTTTAAGATGCAATCGTAGAAAAAATTATGTGTGTTTCACGAGCGTAAAGTGTCTTTGTTACTCGAGCACGGCAAGAAGAACAAAGAATCACTTTACGCTCTTAATACACAAATAAGTAATTAAACATAAAGCTACTAGTTTAACATTCATTTTATTCGTCACATTTGTCGTAAAAAATGTATAAGTAGCAATACAAAACACAGTTGAACAAATGACATTTCAGTACATATCCACTATCCTTATTAAAAATTATTTATTTACAGAAAATTAATCCCAATGTACGAGTTCTGCTTATAGTGAAATCCGAACAACCCGGATTTGATTCTATTTGGTATTGCAATTGGAATTAATTTTTTTTGTTATACACAGTAGAGTACAAATGTAGTTTGTTGGATACAACTTTCGCCTCACATGTTCCAGAACAGTCTGATTTATCGAGGGTTCAAACAAATCCTTAGTGGACCGATGGACTTGTACGCCTATGTATAATACGTTATATCAAGCTCTAAAATAGTCACCTAAATTTCTAATGAACAAAATAAAAATCATCGTTCGATGACAGTGAAGGAAAATTTATAATAAATTCATTAAAAACTGTGGGCATACAAAAAAGAAAAAGTAGGAAATAGTAAGTCATGTAAACTGCGTGAATGAGCAGTAGATATTGTAGATGTAATTTAATAAAATGCATGGTTAATAATCGCTAAAAGCAAATGTATTCACAATGCCTTTAAAAGTAATAACTTGAACTGAATGTAACATTGAAAATAACATTTCCCGTCGGCATTCTGATTTAATCTAAATGGACTTTATTTACGGAGTGAGCAGTATTTTAATTTACTTTAAAAAGCAGGAATTTAAAATTAACTTATCCAGTTTGAAAGTTGGCGGTGGCGATGCATGTTCGCACTTCGACAGTGTGATGGCGGCTCTCGATCTTTAAACTAGATTGGCTATGCAAATTCAACGATCGATTGGTTTAATTATATTTTTACCTCGAAGAATGGAACGAGGAAAAGATACTTGAAAATTAGAAACGAAAAACAATTGAGTAGGTAATTTAAACTTATCCCGCAAACTTTTAATTTATTTTTTACTCACAGCTATATTCTACGGAAACATTTATCGCTAGTTGATTTTATCGCATTCTTACATCCTGGAAAATATTATAAATTAAATTTACTATATTGAGAAACATGAATGTGTGTGTGTATATTGGTTACTCCAAATTACAGTACAGGTACAGCTTATAATATAATTTAAACCAGTGGTTTCCAAACTTTTGCTCTCAGCGGCCCCTTTTTTCCGTAAAAAATTGTCGCGCCCCCCTCATTTTTTATATCAGCCTAATTTAAAAAATCATAAATAATTTATTTTATAGAATACACAAAAATGAGTACTATAAACAAATATTGTTATTATATAAGATATTTGTTATAACAAATCTTTTTCTTAACCTAAAATTATGTTTATTACAACATAATAATAGAACAAAATAATGTAATAACATTTATAAACTTAAAATTGTAATAAGATTGGAAATTATATTTAATTTAAATTAGGTATATTTAATACAATATAATCATAATTTTTGAGTGTGCTGAATGGGCGCTTGTTTTTCAGTTTCTCGAACCGGGGAGTCATTGAAGATATCACCACTCGCAATTCTTTTTCAACAAATAATCGAGTTCGATATTTTGTCTTTAAAACAGCTACAGCGGAAAAGCCTGTTTCACACAAATAAGATGTTACGAAACGTAATAAAATTTCTAAGACTTTGTTTGTTCAACTAGGGATATTTTACTGCGAGCGCAAGATAGAAATACTTGTGTGTTATGCAGGCCCGACGAGAGGGGAGGGTAGGTGGGGTAAAATACCCAGGGCCCGTGGAATTCAAAGGGCCCGGATGTGATGCTATTTTATAAATTGCTTTTAATTTTCTACTATTTCACCAATTTTTTATATTCTTTACTAAAATATGTATAACGAAACGTCTGATACACGTTTCCAACAATTTATTACATTGTATAAAAATTACAAAATGCTTGATCAAGGGACCCAGTTGCAAATTTTAAATAAATTTATACACTATTCAAAAGTACATTATTACATTGTTGCATTTTTGTTTGTTATATTACTACATTGTATACAATACACATAGGCAAAGGCTCTATACATTTGTGCGTAGTGCTGTTTTGGTATCCCCTGCATTTATCGAATATGCAACTAGATATTAGATAGTCATACAGTGAGTATACAATACACATCGCTGCACCAATTAACTCAGAATTTTTTATTTAATTTTATTTATATTGTTATAACTTTATTTAGATATTATAATTCTTATTGTTGTCATACATATATTCATAAATATATTTTTTTTTGTATCTTATATTTAATTAATAAATATTCAAAGTTAAAGGAGGCCCGAATTTTTTTTTCCCGGGGCCCGCTTTTTCTCTCGGCGTCCCTGGGTTATGATGTAAATGGAGAATGTGTTCATAAGCCTCAATTATATTTTTATAAAACGCACCCCCCTCGGAACAATCTCGCGCCCCCCTAAGGGGGCACGCCCCACAGTTTGGAAACCACTGATTTAATCACCATATATTCTATTATTCTGTATTTCTATAAACTTTACTCTACGTGGTTTCCAATAGTTGGATTTTATTTGCCACTCGTTTCATTTAAATCAGTTAATCAGATAAATTAGACAACATGGCCATATACTTGAATCAAGCAAACTGATACATTACTTAAAGATAAATCCGCATCAGTGAATCTAGTACTGGAAATAAAGTGAGCAAAGTAAACTAATTAAATAAATAAGTAATATGGTCCAAAATAGAAGATTTGTTGGCCAAATGAAAGATAACCTGATTTGGTTTGAAAAGAATAATGAAATGAATGGTATGGGTAAGATACATCATTGCTTGGCGAAGATTAATTGCAGGCAGAGATGTGCATCTACGTGTAATCTTTAATTGTCTACATCTACACGTAGACAATACGTCGATAATTCTAGCGACGTAGACAATGTAGATAATGCATCTGACAGTTGTAAAATTCAACATAACTTAAATTTATTCCTTTGTAACTATTACATGTATTCGTATTCATGAGCTCGGGTCATTATCGGTCTTTATATAATAAAACTAATAAAGCAAGTGCTGGTACATTACTAGACGAATGTCTGTCTTGGGTCTTGGGCGAACTGTCATATTTTTAAAATCGATCAACGCGCCATCTCACCAGACGGAGTTTTCTTTGGCGCTATTTTTAACAGTAACCAGTTGACAAATTTTGAACGTTTTACCCTGCACAACTAGTTTTTTATCATGTAATCCCTAGATTAAAAATAAAATCTCTATCAACATTTAAAATTCTCTAGTTCTAGGGATAAAATTTCTAATCTGACTTAAGTGAACACAGCTGTTTTCTTTGTCTACATAGTCTACATTGTTTATATGAAAAATGAAGACGTAGACTACATGATTGTTTACACGTAGAGAATGGCGTAGATTACTTGCAGTAGACTACGCGCACATCCCTGATTGCAGGAAGAATCAAATGAATAAAATAAAGGTTCGTGGTACCTATATGATGTTGTACTTATTTATAAACAAAGTATTTCGTTGAAACAAAACAACTCTATCATAATGTACTTTATTTATTATTAAATTTCCAGTGTCTGTGCAAAGCATGATGAAATTAGCATTCCGCAATAAAAATAACAAAATTGACAAAGGTAGTAATATGACACGTACTCAGTGTGTTGCGTTACGAGAGGCGTGCGTGCGAGGGTGACACAACACAACGTTAACGCAGACATAGCATAACGCTTTCGTCAATCTCTCCGAGATATCTGTATGATAACATGTAATTAGCAATGAATGCAACACGCTGGTTGGGAGATATGTCCGCGATGTTGTGTTATTATTATTGTACATTGTTTCATGTCGATAAATTAAGCCTTTCTGAATAATTAGCCAATTATTAGGATTTTGTAATGAGCGGTGAATCGAATATAAAGATAATTAAACTAGGTTGAGTTATGCCGTATGGAATTGCTTTATTTGCGTGCTAATAATATTGCAAATGTCACTTTGAATATCAGTGCATAATCTATCTATTCGCTAATTAATGTTAAAAACATTTGTGGTTAATTAAATCAAATTTGTTATTAAATGACGTAACAAAATTTAGATATTATAATAGATGAATTTAAAATTATAAATAAATATATCATGACGCCTTTTACCCATTACTGGATGTGGCACTCTGCCGTAAACAGATTTTGGAAAGTGATATATTTCTTCGCCTGAAGTGCGGGTACCAGCCGTCAAATCACGGCTCACAAAGCCGTTAGTGGAAGGGGAGCCACAGGGGTAGATTTAATTTGGTAAAAATTGTTTGTCGACTGTGGGAATCGAACCAGGGTTCTTAAGATCCATAGGTCGACTCGATACCACTGAGCCACCTACCCCATTTAAAATTAATTTAGAATAATTAGCCCAAAGAGATTTTGAAAGCAACGTAGTTATATTTCAAATATGTTGGATTTCCGGAATTAATTTCTTTCAATTTAAAAGTTAGAACATTTTATAGGTACATACATTCTCTTATAACGTTACCTACTGTCATCATGCTTGTATCATTTAGTTTTATACTAAATTATGATGACATGAGAAACCAACATGCGTTTATTAATAACCATAAATTATAATCCTAACAGTATACCGCTCTACGTGTGAAAATATAAAACGTGCATTCGATTTATCATATTTGTCAACTATAGAAAATTTACCATAAATTATAAATTCACTAATATAATACAGGAATTAAAAAATATATATTTTCAAATAAACAATATCCATTGACCTAATATTGCCACGAGGTAAAAAATAAATATTTACAGTAAATATTTGATTAAAACACATTTTAGTAAATTTTGAATTAAAATTAATATACAAATAATGTTTTATCGTGGTTAGAAATTTAAATAGAATTATTGTTTGCATAGGGTCTATAGCAGTGGTTTCCAACGTTTTTTTAATCGTGACCCTTTTTAGTTTTTTAAAAACGTTCGCGACCCCCCTTTTGCATATTTGATCAATAAAACAAAAAATAAAAGGTTTGACAAAATATATTTTAGGACTTAGTGATTATATTTTTTTCCCTCAAAAAAGCCAAGGCGACCCCCCAAAAAAGCTAAGGCGACCCCCTTGTGGGTCGCGACCCACCGGTTGGGAACCGCTGGTCTATAGTTTATACCACAGTTTAGACATGGGGTCTAATTGATCTGAACTAAGAGACTGATGCATTTAATGAAATGTGTCACTTTAAGTAAAATCCGAATCAGTAAATCTAGAACTCGGAATAAATAAATATATCATCACGCCTTTTACCCATTACTGGGTGTGGCACTTTGCCGAAGCAAATCTCGGTAAGTGATATATTTCTTCGCGTGTAGTGCGTCAAATCACGGCCCCCAAAGATATTACTAAAGGGAAAGCCACAGGGGTAGATTTAATTTGGTGAAAATTGTTTGTCGACTGTGGGGATCGAACCAGGGTTCTCAAGATCCACAGGCCGACTCGATACCACTGAGCCACCTACCCCATAAAGTTAGTCAAGTAATTCATTTAAATAAGTAGGTAAGTGATTTGGTTCAGTAAGTTTAAGTTAGTTTTGATTAAAATAGCAAATGGAATACGCCTCTACTTCTAGATAGATAGATTGAGTAACTAACCTTAATTACCTATTATAGTCAGTAGCTCAAGTTTATCTATTAACTTGTAATTTTAAGTGAATAAGATATTAACTAATGCTTGTTAAAAGCAACCGATTTTACAACAAATATTTTAATCCTCTTTATGCAATATTATTTGAGGAACAAAGTAATAGCAAAAACTCAACTTTGACAAATAAAAAACATAGTTGTTTGAGTACACAATAGTTTTAAGTCCTCTCCTGAACCGCGGTTCGCGTGGCACTCCAGTACACCTCGTACAAAGACGCGGACGCGACCTCTCATTGACCTGCGGTGAGGAACGCCGAGCGTCCCGGCGCCCGGCGTCTCTCAATGGTCGCTAATTGGACTTACAACTGTCTCCGCATCAGGCTTCAGGTGACAAAGTTGTAAGAGTCTTAGCGCATTGTCCAAGTTTCCGTCTTCGTATCTGCTTAAGTGACGCGAGCTAGTAGACTTGGAACGGTAGGTAGGTACTTCGAGCTGAAGGAATTCGCGAGGGTTGTTCTTGAGTTTCATGCTTCTACTTTGTACTAAGATTTTACTGGATATTTTTGCTTTATATACCCACTTGTTTGACTTCTTTCAAATTTTTGTTTGTTAATAAATAAAACCTAACCAAGGGGAAGTAACCATGAAGAACATGTCAACTGAAGTTATGTAATTTCTTCTGAATTTAACAAATTGGACCAATGATAATGAATACCCTTAAATTGTTGACAGATTTTGTTTGCATGAACTGTTAATTAAACAGGGTCGTAGAATAGCAGGAGCAGATGTCGCAAGTGTTTAAGAAATAAAGCGAACTAATAAATTCATTGAAAATTGTTATATACGAGTATGAAGTAATAGTTATTTGTATCACTAGTCCAGAAACTGCTATTTTACGAGTGCGAGTATATTTTGAAAGGACGATCCGCAGGCGAGGCCTTTAAATACGAGCACTCGCTAAATAGTTTCTGGACGTGTAATACACAAGATTTTTCGTGCCGACGTTTTTGTAAATTTAAAACTTTAATTTATTACTCACATTTTAAATGTCAGGGAATTTTTTTATGTTGGTAACATTCACATTTCTAATTGTCAGAACTGTACTTTTAATTTTAATTAATTATTTATTGCTCATCAATTTACATCTTTAATAAGTTTAATTACACTGTACACTTTATTTAATAAACATAAAACATAATTCATATCTTTGTCTATTTCACGACTTGTCATACCAATATTATAACCTAAAAAATAAACATATTTTATTTGGATTTTACATTGTTTATTTATTTATTTATTTATTTATTTATTTATTTATTTATGTTATGCTGTACAACAGGAACTTAATCCCAATTACAGTACAGGGTCCGCATTCACCGAGCCGCAATGTGGTAGTTTATATTATTTTTAGCTTGAGTGCGATTCGAACTCGGGATCTCCGGATTCGAATTCCGTAATGCTATCCACACCACCGTACTAATTCAATTCAATTATAATTACTTACAATTTTGTTTAAAATATATGTATAAATATTTTGTTTTCTTGTATTGAAAATACTCAACTATGAATATTTTATCATAATATGTTTACGCCAATGCAATATTTTGACATTTCGTACGTTCAGGAGTTCGCTATACTAGTGATGCCAACATATGACTATAAAAAGTCACGAATTTTTGCCGGTCTCGGCCGGTAAACACATGGTTTTTGGACGATTTTGATTTCTGTAATACTGCTAATGCCGGACGGTCGCGCGAAAAATTATGTAATATACTATTTTCATTTTGAACTGGAGGGATCGGCAAAAAACGATTATATGCACCTCAATTACGTTTACAAAGGAACTCAAAATATGACCCGTTATAACTGATTTAACAAGGTTCACACAGGGTTGTACAGCCTCATTCGCCGGTATTTTTAAATGGTCAATCATAGAAAAAAACAAGAATAATTTTACGACCCTTAAAAAAATTACCTGTTGTGACCATCGTTAAGCGATTTGTGGTAGCCGCACTAATAGATTTCATTGTAGTTATATGGGACACGGACGTTTAATAGTTTTATGCCGATCTCTCCAGTTTAAAATGAAAATAGTATACAAGTGTATTTGAACACATAAGAAGTTAGCAAATAGCCTTTTAACACGTGTATTACATACCTACTATTTTTCCTACGATAATTTAGCATGTTAACACTACAAAAAATTATTTCATTTTTCTTTTTATTAGCTCAAAGGTTGTGACGGATTATTGTTTCTTTGTCATTTTATGTATTTATTACAACCCGAAAACAATATAGTCATTTTGCACATAATGTTTATAGATAAAGCACTCTATTAATACCAATAACCTTTATAAATCTAAGAGAATATATGAAAGTGTATAACGCAGCTGACATCATTCAGATTAAAACTAAATTATTTCTATTGTATTCAGCCAAAATATCATTTTGATTATTAACATAGGCATAATGTATTAAAAAGATAATATAAAAAATTCAACATTATTCCTAATAGCATTATTTACTCACTGGATACATTGTATTGTATTCAGTATTCTTCTTGACATTTGAATAAATAATGTATATTTCTCTTTTCTAATTATATAATTATATATAACATGTTATTTATCTTGTAATTATGTACGAATATATTGTTGCTTTCAAAGACTTCAAAGATAGTTACAAGTATATAGTTATAAAAGCCAAATTAACTATATTTTTCTGCTATCAATACTACAAATAATAATAATTAACAATTATATAGTTAGTATATTTTAAATAATTGAATTATTGGACAACAATAAATTATAAATAGAAGTATTAAATTATATGTGTTTCCTTTGTAATTCAAATATCAACAATAATAATGTTTAGAAAAAGAATTTAATTAATACATAATATTAATAACAAACTATTGACATGACAGATTTATCAGTTTGTCCTAAATTAATTTATAAATAAAATAATTTGAAATTGTCAACATTATATTTATTAGTGCGAAATTACACGAGCATACATCTCAAATTTATTTATGAATAATTAATTGAATTTAAAGTTAAAATCATTTATAGTGAGCTCTGATACAATAAATAACTTTTATCTACTCTTATTAAATAATGTATTCATTAATTATAAAATTTATGATAAGTAATACTAATCATTATTGACAGTGTTAAGTAATAATTCATTACTCAACACTTCACGACCAATCACACGTCTGAATTTTCATTACTTAACACTTTAATAGCCAATCAAAAAATAACGATAATTGCCGCTCGTTAAATATGAAACAGTGAATCGCGCTATTGTTAATTATCTGTCAAAATTAGTTTAAAACGTGTTTGTTTACAATAATACTTTAATTTGTGTGATTATACATGTGAGTTATGGATTCTGAAAGCGAACAAAGTGAAATTTGTATTCCACCAGATATTGTAGAAGCCGCACACGTAAGTTTCTTAAATTTACTGCCCGAAAAATCAAAAAAAAGTATGAACAAGTTTAAAAAGCTTTTATGGATTGGCGAATACGCAAAAATGTAAATTCCTTTTCGGAAAATGTTCTTATAGTATATTTTAGCGAACTTTCTGATAAATATAAATCATCGTCATTATGGGCTACTTATTCCATGTTAAGTAGTGTTAATATTTATTAAATAAAAACAAAAAATTTAAGCAATCTGACTTATTCATAATCTAACATAAAAAAAATAATTGTAAAATCTTATTACATAATAACATATACTCGTAAATAAAGTATAGTATTCTATTCGCAAGTAATAGCTATTACTCACCTTCGGCTCGTGTTGCAAACTTCATTCTCTTGAGTAATAGCTTATATTACTTACTCATTGAATAATATACTATTAACATCATGAATGTATAAAAATAAAATCCTTACCATATATTTGTTACGATTACTTGGATAAATCAAATGAATCTTACCTGAAACAGAAACGAAAATAATTAAAATATTACTAAATACTAAATTACCAAAATAAATAACTTTACGCTATGTCCTAACAAATGGGGTTCCCTTGGAACATTCATTGCCCTTTATTTCATCTTGCGATTAAACATCACCAAACATTCATATTTTGGCTCACCATTCTTCAACTACTTTTATAATCTCTTTAATGCAAATTTGTTCATACTCCCGCTATTGAAATTCTTCACTCAAGTAATAAACCTTCATCATATCTATTCCTCCACTCAATCTCTCACCATCAATTTCACAAATCTTTCATTTGATATACAATCAATCAGACACTCTTCTAAAACATTCATCCACTAGATTTATACAGAATCCGAATTTAGAAAAAAAAAACAGTTTTCAGAATATTTCATACTACAAAAATTACAAATACAAAAATGTAATACATTTGTAATTAATTAATACCTTCCTTACATAAATTTGCTCATACTAATTCTAGTATCTCAGAACCATTTTTGAATTTTATATATCTGGTTTACTAAAACCGATAAGTATTTCGAAAATAAAATTGAAATTATTTCATTTTATTTATTATTCGGCACCACCTAAAGTAGAGCGTAGATTGAAATTCAGAGTCGAGTATTCAGATATAGTCTAACTGAATGGATAAAAATTGAAGTCAGCGAGATTTAAATGCCATATAAAATTAAAGACAAAATTTGTACCGAGTAGAAAAACCTGTACAGTATATTACAGCAGAGAAAAGTAAGTCACATGATAATACAAAATGTTATTATAATATCACGATTTTAAAAATGGAAAAAGCTTTGCCCGGAGCTACAGCTATACGATGGCAACGTCATATTAAGCCATCCACGTGACTGACATGTTATGAATTTAAATGTCACGTTGTAAGCCTAATTGCCGGCGCGGGGCGTCCCGACGCCAGCGACAATGTAGATGCGCTTTATCTTAGCGAGCCATGCCGCGCGCGCACTTCATTTGATTTACATTCGTAATAATGGAAAACGTAATAAAGTCGCTCTGCCTGCCGTACACATTATGGAATCAAATCAGCTTAACTTCGCTTGGAAAATATGAGATGGAATCCGTGTCACTTGATAGTTGTACGCGTTTTATTGTGACGTAAAATAGCTGAATTATAATCTTAAATCTGATGTATTTTTCATGTATGCGCATTTCATTTCGTGCGAACCAATGAAATGTTTACTATTACATTTTTACTCTATTTTCCAGAGGTTATATTAACCTAGCTGCCATTCTAAATGTCTTGGTAGTTACGTCAGGGAATTTGTTTTTACCATTTATATATTTCTTAAGAAAACAATCCCTATATTACGTTGTCATCTATAAGTTATGTGACTGTTTTATTTCATACTGTGTCGTGTTTAATTATTAAACATTATTTTAATATCCTAACCTTAAAAGTGACATCTTCAAATAATTATAATTAAATGTGAAAAATTAAAATAAAAAAAAATGGGGTAGGTGGCTCAGTGATATAATTTCGGCCTGTGGATCTTGAGAACCCTGGTTTGATCCCTACAGCCGACAAACAATTTTCACCAAATTAAATCTACCCCTGTGGCTTCCCCTCCACTAATATCTTTGGGGGTCATGATTTGACGGCTGGTAACCGCACTTCACGCGAGGGAATATATCACTTACCGAGATCTGCTTAGGCAGAGTGCCACGCACAGTAATTGGTGAAAGGCGTAATGATATATTTATTTATTTATTTTGTAAAAAATTGTTTGTTACCTAACAACTTCATGATAACAATACCACTATATTTATTACAGTACTGTAAAGTCTTACTTTGCGGACTGAAATCATTACTGTAAATTTGGAAATACGAGTATGAAGTAAAAACGATTGAGAGACTAACTTATACTCGTTTTAATTTTCTAATTATTTTTTTCTACGATTGCTATAAAAAGTTGACAATTACGCTCTCATTTGTCATCGTCAAGTTGACGATTTCTGTGGAACAATCGAAAAATATCTTTTTTGCGCGTCTCCAATGGCAATGCGCGAAAAAGTCGTTAAAGGCGAGAGCTGCAATTACCGTGCTCGAGTAACAAAGAATCACTTTACGCTCTTAATACACAAAAAACTATTTATATTTACATTTTTGGACAAATTTAATTAAAGAAGCAATAATCACCAAATTAAAAAATGTATTTCCTATATTACATATATTAATTCGGCACACGCAATTTCATTATAAAATAAAATATTACAATAAAAATGATTACAGTCGTAATCAATCAGTCATAATTTTGAGGTCATCTATAATTTGAAATTAATGAGATAAAAACCATTTAATTTTTTAAATATTAAAATTTTAATCAAGCGTCATTTTTATTTAGTATTAAATTAATTCCATCGCACGTGAAGTTCAATTAAAATACTTTTTATTGACGTGAATTCAAGTGCAGTTAATTATCATATTATTTGCTATCTGCAGCGTTAACATTTATTGCATTTGGGAAATGAAGAGAGAGAAATGAAAAGTCACCTAACTTGCATTAAAATTATAACAAGCTCTGTTAAATCAATTAGTTTATTAATTCAACTTTGTAATCGATTAATTTTGTTTGGTTGTCCACTCATAAATATGATAATGGTTAAGTAATTAGATTTCGATCAATACAAATTGAATATGAATTATGTTGTTCGTATAAATCAATACGAATTATGCATATTGTCTTAATTATGTGTATTCAATTACCAATAAATTATGGAGGTACATATTTACCCAATGGACAACTTATTGATTTAATGCTATTTGAATTATTTTTTAAATAGATATATTACCAAATGTAAATATGTATGCTAGTTTTACTTCCTTGTACGAAGTAAAAGAAGTATTGTAATCGCAAAAATTTTCGGTTCTCAGATTTCAGCGGAAATACGCATTTTGGCCCGCTTTTAATCCATTTTGACTAATTTCGTCGTGCCGTCTGTATGTACGTACGTACGTACGTATGTATCTTGCATAACTCAAAAACGGTAAGCCGTAGAAAGTTTTTACTGTTATAACATCTAGTTGTGCACCTCCAATTTGGTCATTATATAACTACCGGAAGTGGTACTTTACTTGAAGTCTATAATATATTTTAATGAAAAACTATATCAAAATATAATCCAAAACTTTACAAATTTGGTATATAAGACTACTATATCAACGGAAATAACATAATAGATTTTGGTTAAAAGGAACTAACTGGAAGTGATACATTACATGAAGCTGCTAACAGTATTTCTTGAAAAAAATGGAATTATTCTGATTTTAGAAATAAATGCTGCAAATAATAGTTTTAGTGAATTAAATTCTGCGTCTAGCACATTAAGAATTAATCAATTAGTCTTTTGTATAAGCGAGATTTGGAAATTTAAAA
The DNA here is from genome assembly GCA_947425015.1 of Pterostichus niger. Lineage (NCBI taxonomy): Eukaryota > Metazoa > Arthropoda > Insecta > Coleoptera > Carabidae > Pterostichus > Pterostichus niger. Next base: position 36,514,303 of record OX380341.1, read on the forward strand.
ATTATATATATTTTTTTTAAATTAAGTTTGCTATGGATTAGAAAAAAAATAATAAAAAAAAAAATATTTAATGTCAGATATGTGCAATTAAAAAATATCTATAGTTTAATATACGTACAAGGAAGTCATGTGGTGTCCATATCAGATTTTTTCGTTCATAGGAGTAGGAGCTGTGTATGACAAGAAAATAAATTCCAGTAAAAAAAAACCAATTTTATACTTTAATTTTTTCAATCGTGAAAACATTTTTGGAGGCACTGGCTTAGCTAGTTATTTTGTAGTATGTTTTTCTTCTACTACAGAATTTAAGGTATATACATACATTGTCGAATGACGGATTTAAACAGACCATCTTTGGTTCGGATGTCAAAGAATATAAAACATATATTAACACGTTCAGCCACTGTTTTATTATTTTATTAAATTTATTAAATTTCATAAACTTTAAAATATCTAACATAGGGACAAATCTTTTAGAATACATAAATATATATATATAAATAAAAAGGGGCTTCTGGTTTAATTCTGTATGTATTTAAATTAATAAACTCGACGTTTAAAATATTTTTAAAATATCTTTCTGAAGCATATTGAAATTAATCCCAATCGTATATTTTCTATAATGATAAGTTCTAAAAGATTTTTAAAAAATTGACAATAATATTATTGCATACCTTGCACAGAAATCAATACTGTGCAATATCAAATCAGCACATCTGCGACCTATAAGGTACATCCAGTCTATTCTAGAGCACTACCACACATATGTTAACGTTTCTTTTACACATCACACACTAATACGCACAATTTATGCCAATTTAAGCATTAAAATATCATTTAATATTTACTAAAACACTCACAAAACACCGTACACTTCGACCACTATAACAACCCGAACTCGACTAACCAGAACTAACGAAACTAACTGGTTATATGCTGTCTAATTTGTTTGGATAATCATCTTACCTATGAAAAAATATTACATGCAGAAATCATACAGTCCACGACTTTTTCCGATAATAAACGAACGAACACGAAATTTTACACATTTGAATACAATAATATATGTTCCGTTATTTAAACAGGTGTATGAAGATAACTTAAACGCAACTAATAAGTCATTTACTGAGAGCTGTATTTGCAGAGCAACCGTAAACATCTATTAATAAATAAATAAATATATCATCACGCCTTTTACCTATTACTGGGTGTGGCACTCTGACTAAGCCGATTTCGGTAAGTGATATATTTTTTCGCGTGAAGTGCGATTACCAGCCGTCAAATCACGGCCCCCAAAGATATTAGTGAAGGGAGAGCCACAGGAGTAGATTAAAATTAGTGAAAATTGTTTGTCGGCTGTGGGGATCGAACCAGGGTTCTTAAGATCCACAGGCCGAGTCGATACCACTGAGCCACCTACCCCATCTATAAATAAAATAAATATATCATCACGCCTTTTACCTATTACTGGGTGTGGCACTCTGCATAAGCAGATTTTGGTAAGTGATATATTTTTTCGCGTGAAGTGCAGTTACCAGCCGTAAAATCACGGTCCCCCAAAGATATTAGTAGAGGGGGAGCCACAGGAGTAGATTAAAATTGGTGAAAATTGTTTGTCGGATGTGGGGATCGAACCAGGGTTCTCAAGATCCACAGGCCGACTCGATACCACTGAGTCACCTACCCCATCTATAAATAAAATAAATATATCATCACGCCTTTTACCCATTACTGGGTGTGGCACTCTGCCTAAACATATATCGGTAAGTGATATATTTTTTCGCGTGAAGTGCGGTTACCATCCATCAAATCTCGGCCCCCAAAGATGTTAGTGGAGAGGGAGCCACAGGAGTAGATTAAAATTGGTGAAAATTGTTTGTCGGCTGTGGGGATCGAACCAGGGTTCTCAAGATCCACAGGGCGACTCGATACCATTGAGCCACCTACCCCATCTATTAACGTAACTATTAATTTATAATCTACAGCGACATATTGTAAATGAATGCGTTGTGTGTTTCTATATTATTTTAAAAATAATATCCTTTAATCTGTTTTTAAATTTGTCTACAAAATATAAAAATAATACAAGGATTTAAATGCATCTCTTAGGGTAATTTCTACATGATCACAATATAAATTGTTTTTCGTTCTAAAAAATGTAATTATAATGTAATTTAAAATAAATTTGTGACTTTGTACTTACACATAAATATTAAATGAAACAATGAAATTAGCCTTATTAAGTTTATATTCCATTTATATAGCAACAAAAAATCCTGCTTCAAATATAACAATAAATATTTAAATTTAATAATACGTATTAGAAATTAGAACTTTTTAAATAATAGTAGTAATGAATAAATATAAATAAAAATAAATAAATATATCATCACGCTTTTTACCCATTACTGGATGTGGCACTCTGCCAAAGCAGATCTCGGTAAGTGATATTTTTCTTCGCGTGTAGTGCGGTTACCAGCCGTCAAATTACGGCCTCCAAAGATATTAGCGAAGGGGGAGCCACAGGGATAGATTTAATTGTTTGTCGCCTATGGGGATCGAACCAGGGTTCTCATGATCCACAGGCCAACAATCCTAAACTATTATCTCAGTAGATATGAAATTAATATCTCATGCTGTCTTTGGTAACCATGACACATGGAAATGTGTGTACAATTGATTATATTTCCCTAGCTATGACAAGCATAGGATAGGCAGATATCTTAGGGGAAGGGGAGCCGCAGGGGTAGATTTAAATTGGTGAAAATTGTTTGTCGCGTGAATTATGTATTAAATTTATAAATGTATTTCACCATAATCATAGCGTCAGCTAAGGAATATTCCATGCAATATGAATCATATTGAAATTTGTATAAAAACACGAACATGATAAGTAAAGCCCGGATATTTAGGCTCTTAAAAACACCCAAATAAGCAGGCATATAGGCCGGTAATTACTAAAAAATAGGCGGGATTTTAGGCAGCCTAAATGTAAATAATTTGTTTTAAAAAAATGAACGAATCCTTTTTCTAATATTGGTACTCGCATCTACTCTTCGTTAGAAAAAATAATCATTTTAAACAAAAATTAACGCAATCTGAAAAATATTAATAAAATAATAATGTAGGAGTCTCATTTTATTAACTATTATACAAATTCAAATTATGCAGTATACTTTAATTCACAAAATATTACGAGCAATTGCTCTATGAAATTTTCGGTCAGTCAGAACTTGGTTGTAAGCTGAAAACATCACAAAGGGTTCTCAAGATTCACAGGCCGACTCGATACCACTGAATAAATGTTATCCCTATAAAATTAATTCACTTATTGTACAGGTGCATGAATTCAGTTTTTTTGGTATTGTATACATGCTCGTATATTAATGTGAATATATAATATTTGTATGTGAAAAACAGGGTATTAAATTTGTCACGTATTTGAGACAGAGTATGTGATTACTGAAGCGTGCTCGAGAATACACTGTTACAAGTATACATATATTTAAATCTGTTCACATGCGTTAAATACAAAAATGTGTAAATATATTGATTCTCAAAATATACGAGCGGAGCTCGACAAAAAAACTCTCTCATGGAGATTAACTTTTAACAAAATTATTGTGTGTAAGCTTCCCACATTCTTACAGCATTTATATACATCATAAAAACGGAAAATTTGTTTGCATAAAATAAATAAATATATCATTTGTCCCGCGTGATGGCCGCGCGGCTTGAGGGCCTGACTGACGACCATAAGGACGTGGGTTCGGGTCCCGCCCGTGGCGGCCATACAAAGAACATATCGGCATATGACCTGAGTAGTTGGTGCGATATGTAAATAAAAAAAAAATACATATATCATTACACCTTTTACCCATTACTGGGTGTGACACTCTACTTAAGCAGATCTCGGTAAGTGATATATTTTTTCGCGTTACCAGTTGTCAAATCACGGCCCTCAAAGATATTAGTGTAGGGGGAGCCACAGGGGTACATTTAAATTGGTGAAAATTGTTTGTCAGCTGTGGGGATCGAACCAGGGTTTTGAAGATCCACAGGTCGACTCGATACCACTGAGCCACGTATCCCATAAATACATAATAAAACGTAAAATTTGTTTGCAAAAATTAAATAAATAAATACATCATCACGCCTTTTACCCATTACTGGGTGTGACACTCTGCCTAAGCAGATCTCTGTAAGTGATATATTTTTCGCGTGAAGTGCGGTTACCAGTCGTCAAATCACGGCCCCCAAAGATATTATTGGAGGGGGAGCCACAGGGGTAGATTTAAATTGGTGAAAATTGTTTGTCAGCTGTGGGGATCGAACCAGGGTTCTCAATATCCACAGGCCGACTCGATTCCACTGAGCCACCTATCCCATTTGTTTGCAAAAAAGGACGAATATATAAAAATATATTAGTAGTAAGTCGGACGGTGAAATGAAACACAAACAAAAGTGCTAACGATTCTGTGCGGAGCCCATACGGCGGTAAGTGACCGATTGACCCTCGCTTTCCCGGAAACTGGGATTGACCCCTGTCTTTCACACTGATAATTCGACCTTGCCATGAGGTAATTGAGTGCATCTTGAAGCGCGTATACAAGATTAATGGAACAGGAAGTGGATGAGAGGCCCTCAGAATTAATCATACCTCTACGTTCTATCTATCCGTGTACGCTGCGGGAACGTGTACGTTTCCAACGTGTAATTTTCATGACGAGTAGAGAATTCATCGCTAAGGGAGTATACTTGGGGAAAGTGATGTTGATCCTGAATTTTGAACTAGGAGGCAGTGATGGCGGACTGACATGCTATGAGGTAGCTTTGTATTTGTCGCGGGCTTCTCGCTGTTTGTTGTTTCTTTCACGAGAGGTTTATTGTGGCCTGTAGGACGATGCATTTAATATTTAAACGAATGTATTTTCTATCATGTTAGGAAACAAGGCGGTTACACATTTATTTTGTGGTTTCCGATGACATCTATTCCTTCGAATATGTTACATTACATTATACTTCCTTTGCTCTTACTAAAATAATCAATAATTATATCAGAAGTACAAGACAAATACCTGAATATTTTCTCGAGTGCACTAACGTGCACGAGCGAAAATATTCTGATTGTATTTGACTTGCACGAGTGGTATATTGGTAGAATATTTCCCGAGAAAAAGTTCACATTCGATATTTTATTATAATTTAATATTTATTTAAACTGTCATATAAACGTCAGTTGTCAGATCTTTAACACTTGATAAACGTCCAATGCAATTTTAGATAAAAAATATATATTTATCAAGTGGTGTAAGCAATAAAACAATTTTCTTAGAAACGTTATTAAACAAATGTAAATTTTCATTAGTGTTGTCAAATTGACATATTCGAGTATTGCACTTGTGCAAATACCCGGATATTGCACTTGTGCAAAATATTCACTAATATTCGATTGTGATTGGTCGAAATTAAACAAATACTGTAACCTGATTGGTTGAAATTTTTCGAGTGAAATATTCAGTATAATATCCAACTCACTTGCAGACAGCATCCCTGTTTAATTGTTATTTAAGTATTATAAATAAATATATCATCACTCCTTTTATCCATTACTGGGTGTGACATCCTGCCTAAGTAGGTAAGTGATATATTTTTTCGGATGTAGTGCGGTTACCAGCTGTCAAATCACGGCCCTCAAAGATAGTGGAGAGGAAGCTACAGGGGTAGATTTAAATTGGTGAAAATTGTTTGTCGGCTGTGGGGATTGAACCAGGTGTCTCAAGATCCACAGCCCGACTCGATACCGCTGAACCACCTACCCTATATTATTTAAGTATTAAGCACAGTAAGTGTTTCTGATTGGTTGAGGACTTTGTCAACCGATATTGGTAGGACAATTACTCTTCGCAATGAGTGAATTTTGTCTCTGGGAGAGAGGGGTATTGCCCATCATCTAAATATAAAAAACATTTGTATTTGCTCATATTATATTCCTGCTTTAAATAATTTTTATAATCACATAAAATCGTCTTTGGAATCGCATTAAATCACAATAAATCACTTTTTCACTTCAAAAATTTCTTCTAAGAACGCCAACACTTTTTAAATCATAAAGTTTCAATATCTAATTAGAATACAAAAATTATTGAATTAGAAGTTGATTTTCTAAGTGCAAATGTCGGTAGTCACATACTTGACTAGGTCTTAAATAGAATACCTCTCCCATCTGCGGGTCGAAATAATATCCCCACAAAATATTGGTTTTTGGCTATTTATTAAAATAATAAATCAAACAATAGTTCTTAATTATCTTAGAATTTTAAGTTCTTAGATAATATTTACTATTTAATTTGTTTAATAAATTGAGTTATCGTGAATAATTACATCATTATTATGTATTAAGGCCAATATTTTTTTAAAAAGTTCATGCTTAGGGGGGTCTTTAGTGAAATAAATCAGTTGCTGGTTTTTCTTTCTAATTTCCGAGAGAGTAATATTGTATTGTATTTTAATTGATATAAATACAATTTTTTGCTTGTCCATTTAATATGTGTAGATATTCCGGACGGTAACAAAAGAATCGAAAACTAACCAGTGACATTTTAAATAATGTTACGGCGTTTAAATATCAAATCACAATTGAGCTGTATCTAATATTCAATAACAAAAGTGGCTGTATGTTAGGAGAAAGGTAACACAAAGTAATTTTCTGTAAAGTAATCAGGAGAGCAACGCACACAGTGTATGTATGTACTTTAATAATAATTATTCATCGCTGCAGGCAATCAGCCATATTTGCAAACTTTCCCAATCCTAATCCTCGTTCAGCTTCAGTACTCTTACAACAAAATCCGATATTTCCAATATAAAACTCCAAATGACTTTGTTTCAAACAAATCGCAAACATTCATGTAGCTATAACCAAATAACGAAATGTCAGATTCCATGCAGCTAGGTACCGATATAGTCTGTGGCGTCGGCATCGGTGGCTCTAATGGCTGCGCACGCGAGTTAAAATCGACACGACATGTGAACATGTCGCCTGTAATGAGATAGGAACGTGCCGTGGTCCGTGGTAATGTCTCGGAGACGCAGTCGTTGCCAATTACCGTTCGAGAGGTATGGTGTGCTATGGTTCATGGGACTTCTGCTGATATCATAATACACAAAAGCAAGGCAAGATCCTTCTTGCGAACACAGAGTCGGACTATAACTTACTTTAGTGCCCCCAATTTTACGACACATTTTACAATGGAGTCAGATCAGTATGAAATTCAGAAGAATGTTCAACTGGGAGAGACTGCAAGAGCTAGTATCGAACTAATTATAAATCTTAATAATATATATATTTTTTTTAATTTATATATCGGACCAACTACTTAGATCATATACCGATATGTCCTTTGTATGGCCGCCACGGGTGGGACCCGAACCCACGACCTTATTGTCGTCAGTCAGGCCCTCAATCCGCGCGGCCATCACGCGGGACAAATAATAATAAATTAATTAATTAATTAGGGGTAGGTGGCTCAGTGGTATCGAGTCGGCGTGTGGATCTTGAGAACCCTGGTTCGATCCCCACAGCCGACAAACAATTTTCTATCCCTGTGGCTTCTCCACCACTAACATCTTTGGGGGCCGTGATTTGACGGCTGGTAACCGAACTTCACGCGAAGTAATATAGCACTTACCAAGATCTGCTACGGCAGAGTGCCACAGCCAGTAATGGGTAAAAAGGCGTGATGATATATTTATATTTACTTATATTTATATCACGCCTTTTACCCGTTATTAGGTGCGGCACTCTGCCGAAGCAGATCTCGGTAAGTGATATATCGCGTAAAGTGCGATTACCAGTCGTCAAATCAAGGCCCCCCAAAGATATTAGTGAAGGGGGAGCCACAGGGGTAGATTTTATTTGGTGAAAATTATCGTTTGATAGATGTTATTAATATTAAATCATAGTATTATTTCCGGTTGCTTTACTTTTCCACCAGTAATGGGTAAAAGGCGTGATTATATATTTATTTTTTTATATAATAATAATTAATTAGCCAATAAAGAAAACCCAGGAGAAAAGGCTGGATTTGACAGATATGAGAATTCTAGAAATAGTAAGTAGACAGCAAATGAGGGGAGAAGAAAGATAGGAAGATCGAAGAGAAGATGGAAGAACTATAATGTCCAGAACTTCGAAGAAAAAGAATTATTGACAGGCAAGAGTGAAATATAAACAGGTACGACTAATATAAATACGAAAAAAGTTGAAGAAGAAGAAATAGCAGTTGACTAACTTAACTTAAATGTACCTAAATAAGTTTGGAAACAATTCTATCACTTTAATTTAATTTTTTTAATATATATTTAGTTGAAGAGAGATTGCTAAAAATATTGACAATATCCACTTAAAATTTTAAGAGCTGGAATCTTACAAAATATTCCAAGACCGTCTCTGCAGCCAGGAGTACTTCACAGTAGTAGCTGAGGGTGTATAAGTGGAGTATTGCTCATCGTATTTTCCATTGATACAGTTGTATAAGAAAAATTGTTAGTCTATAGTAGGTTACGGTACTTTGAGTTACTGTCGTTAATTCGTAATAAAATATTGTTGTAATATAATCAGCTCTTGTATCAAATACAGTGAGAGCTCTCAGCAAAGTCAAGAGTTTCACTGTTTAGTATTATAAGCAAATACTAAGATATCAAATTAAATATATTTTTGTCTCTAGTAAACTGACAGTATGTTATATATATATATATAGTAAAGTGGATTATTTTAAACAATAAAAAATATTTTTCTACTTCCGTTAGGAAATAGACGTTTTATTTCACTTATTTGAGTTAGGTAATGAACTGCATTATTTAACTAGTGAAATAATGAGGTAACATAGCAACACAAAAAAATAAGATATTTTGATAGACGAATTCTGATGTGTTATTCTTTAATTTTTTGAATTTATAACTGTCATTAATATGTCAAAATTTCATAATTTCAAAAACGCTCTTCCGTATTTATTAGATCGGAAGTAGAAAAAATATTGTATGAAACTAGTAAGAAAATAGGTTATTACCTTACTTATGTGTTTACATAACTCGGCTACGCCACGTTCTGCAAATTTCACATGTGTAAGGTAATAACCTTCATTTCCTTACTAGTTTCATAAATAGCTATTATGACACTTGTACAATAGTTATTCATTCATTTTTTATTTGGGTGATACATTTCTTACCTAAGGAAGGAATGTAAAACCATATTCATAGCAACTGGCAAACAACGGTATTGTTTGATGTTAGTGACATTCAGGTGACATCTGTCAAGAGAAATATTAATCTTATCCAAATTTATAATTAATTAATGATAGTGATACTTTCTGGTAGGGTAATAAAAAAAATTATATATATACGTATATCTTGTGAAGAAGTTGTCATTCTTCCCTCAGGAGCACTTCCTTTCTTTGATGTTACATTGTAACAACAGTTAACTACGCTGTACATTTTCTAGGTATCAGTTATTTTTAAACAGGGTATAGTAAGGAAATATAAAACATTTCAGTATTGATTTAGGCTGATTACAATACAATTTTATTTGGTTTTCGGAAGTTAAGATTTTGTAGATATTGCTCTACTGGGATTTAGACATACTTGTGTAACCCAGTACTCTAATTGAATTGCATTCGGGTTCAAACAATTTTATTACTTCTTTTTTTTTTAAATAGGAACGATATGTAGTATTATGTAATTATTTATGCTACTCTGTAGAACAGGAAATTCATTCCAATATATTTAGGTTTAATGCAGAATAACTATTGTAGGTTCAGTGGGTAGCAAAATATAAATAAGCAGAATTTTCCTGTAAGGAAAATGAGCGTAATACCAAAGTCAAAAACTCGGTTAATTTCCATTTGTAGTCTCCAGTGTTTCGTTTCCCTGCGCAATGGAGGGTTGCAGTAAAACTAGCCCGAGGCGAAGACCCTTAAATTAATCAGTTTAATACGTTTTAAATTTGTCATTGTCAGGCAGCCCCGGAGTGGGCTGGAGCCAACTGGAGCTGGTGCCCGGAGCTGAAGGTTCCAGGTGGACGTGTCGCGCTGACCCGGACATTTCAAAGCAATTAAAAGTAAAACGAAACGCGAAATGGAGGAAAAATGCATGCGAGAGGCTGTGTCACGTGCCTCAAAATAATACTCTTTGATCGTTTCAACATCAAAACACTCTGCTTTACGATGTTTTTACGTATTTTTGTTGTGTATTTCTACTATACTGACCGATATAATACTAGCTTTACAACTTTTCTGCTGGAAAACTGTACTTCTCTTCAAATTTAAAGAAAATGACATATTTACTTTTACCTGCAAGATTTATTGGTTTTAAATAAAAATTTACCGCAAAAATACTTATACAGATACAGTCATTCCGTACGATTCACATCATCCTATGAATATAAAAATGTCAGCGTTTCATAGTTTCATTTACCGTTTAACACATTTACCATTAAGTCAAGAAAATTTCCTCAAAGAATTGGACATTATCAAACATATTGCCGTTAATAATATTATTTCATCCTTTTATAACACATACACTTTAAAAAATTTGCTAGTAAATAACAAAATAATTCAGAAAGACATTTTTCAAAATAGCGGAGTTTACCAAATTAGCTGTAGTGACTGCCAAGCAATTTACATAGGTCAGACCGGTCGTAATTTCAGCATTAGATTCAATGAGCATAAGAAAGCGCTACTAAATAATAATGTGTCTTCAAATGTTGCTAAACATTGTCTTGACAATAACCATAAGTTACTTGATAAGAGTTTGTCAATCAAACACATTTGTAAAAAGGGATTAAAGTTGGATTTCTTAGAATCCTTGGAAATTCAGATTGCCATTAGTGTTCAGCTAACAGTTATGAATGAACAAATAGATTTGTACCGTTCACCTTTAGTACGTCCGCTTTAATCTCTTTACAACTAGGTTTAAAATGTAATTTCCATCCAAATAATTATAGTTACCTCTTCGGTCTAATCTTATCTTATTTTCTTCCAACTATGGTCATAAATGTATTTTTCCCAAACTAATTGTACTTACATCTGTTTTCAATCATGTATCTCCCACTTCTTGTGTCAGAATTCTTGTGTATACTATTTATAAGTCTTACTCTAATGTACAAATTCATTCATATCTTGTTCACCTGATGATGGTCTAGTCGACCGAAATACGTATTGTAAAATAAACTTTACATTATTTGAAACTAACCTAGTGTTTTTTTAATTTAATTTTATTATAAAATGTTTCAACGAGAACCGACAGTTAAATCTATCGAATTTTTTAAATAAAAAATGTACAAAATCTAAAATTATACAAACAGTTATTATTTACGTAGTTAGAAATGGAACTGGAATAAAATTTAAAAATCTGCTGTCACATTAATATTTAATATTACTTATAAATTAAAATAATAGTCGTTTGTCTGTCTGTAAAATCAAATGTGTATGTCAGACACTGATTTAGATGTAGAATTTGGCGCTCTACAAATTTAATTTGAATTATATTTCTGTAAAGTAATCAAGAATGCAATGGCGCAAGTGGTAGTTCAATAGCGATTTCACGTCTAAGTTGTTTGTGATTTCTGCGCATTAAACAAGAAGAATGCAGCAGAGGCGACGTGTTTATTTATTTATTTTACTGTATTTCCCGTCTGCAAATCGTATCAATAACTTTTCAATCAGCAGTTTTTATTTTTTGTGGAATTAATCTTCCATGAAACCAATACAAAAGTAAACACGGCGGAATGTTCACGCGAACATGGCCACGGGTTGGATTTGAAAGAATCAATAACAACCAAAACAAACCACGCTCAAAACATTCAAAATTTCGCCGAATGTTTTTTGCCATGTCAATTTTCATCAAATTTCCGGAAGCAAACATATTCCTCACATTTTGGATGTTGACTTTTTTTAACAAATTTTTTTTACCATATTTTACTTGTTTGATATCAACAAAATCAGAATTATTGCAGTTCAAACCTTTGTTATTATTAGGAAATAAATAAATGAATACAACATGTACAAGACATTTCCTTTAGTAGCATATATATATATATATATATATATATATATATGTATATAACATAGGAAATTAAATGTCAAAATTTTGATTTAGTGATATCTCTTTACCTATTAATTTTAGAACAAAATTATACTGAAGAAAAATGTTCAGAATGAAAAACTGCATCCATAGAGTATAAGTTTGTTGTTCAATTGTTTCTTATGTCCATGTTAGTAGCAAAAGAAAATACACGCTTTCAAGCAATTATCAGTGCCATGAGAAATAAAATAATAATTTGTTTGTTGTGTCTGACCAGGGATGTGCGCGTAGTCTACTGCAAGTAATCTACGCCATTCTCTACGTGTAAACAATCATGTAGTCTACGTCTTCATTTTTCATGTAAACAATGTAGACTATGTAGACAAAGAAAACATCTGTGTTCACTTAAGTCAGATTAGAAATTTTATCCCTAGAACTAGGGAATTTTAAATGTTGTTAGAGATTTTATTTTTAATCTAGGGATTACATGAAAAAAAAACTAGTTGTGCAGGGCAAAACGTTCAAAATTTGTCAACTTGTTACTTTTAAAAATAGCGCCAAAGAAAACTTCGTCTGGTGAAATGGCGCGTTGATCGATTTAAAAAATATGACAGTTCGTCCAAGACCCAAGACAGACATTCGTCTAGTAATGTACGAGCACTTGCTTTTTCAGTTTTATTATATAAAGACCGATAATGGCCCGAGCTCACGAATACATGTAATAGTTACAAAGGAATAAATTTAGGTTATGTTGAATTTTACAACTGTCAGATGCATTATCTACATTGTTTACATTGTCTACGTCGCTAGAATTGTCGACGTATTGTCTACGTGTAGATGTAGACAATTAAAGATTACACGTAGATGCACATCTCTGTGTCTGACATTATTTGATATATTGGACCAGAATTAGAAGCTTACTCTAATTTATTTATTTATTCGAGCATTTAATTTAATAATAAAATTAATTATAGCAGCTAATTTCTTTTTTCTACACAGGGTTTCGATTCTAGTAATATTAATAAATTCCCTGACTTTTCCCTGACTAAGAAAAAAAATTCCCTGACTTCTAGAATATTGACTTATTTATGAATTTATGGTTACATTTCATATATTATATCATATATTGTAATATAATTGTTTTTTTTTATTAAATTTATAGTAAAAGCAAAATCAATTTGTGTTTCTAAACAGGCAAAGACACAACCTTAAATATTGCATACAGAAAAAAACATAGCGCGGTAGAAACGTTACATAAAACAAAACAGTTTTCAATTAGTAAACATCCTTCGGTTATATTTTCATAGATGGCGGTTCTCACTCTTAAGAAGCAATAAAGGGTATTTGTGGCCAATAAAGGTATACTATCTATCTAATAAAGGGTATTCTGCCAATAAAATCTAAAAATAACTAAATACATTTTGAAATAAAAGTTTGTAGTTATTTTTCTAAAATTAAATTAAAAAATTTAAAGTACAAAAAACTTTTTTCCCTGACATGGAATAAAATTCCCTGACTTTTCCCTGACTTTTCCCGGTTTTCCCGGTTTTCCAGGTTAGTCGCCACCCTGCACATAATCTAGGCAAATAAATACCTATTATTAAGTTATCTAATTTGTTTTATTTCCCAGCTTTTCATTCTAAACATTTTTCTTCAGTACACTTTTGTTCTAAAATTAATAGGTAAAGAGATATCACTAAATCAAAATTTTAACATTGAATTTCCTATGTTCGGAAAAAAAGTAGACACCCGGTATATATATAAATTATTTTCGGGTACATTTCTAGTAAAAGTTGACTCGCATTGAGAAGATAAGCATAATAAGTCGCTGTCAGCGGCCAAAAATCAAGAACCATCACATGATTTCATAGTCTGCTTTGTTCACTGGCCATGCGTTCACTTTGAGAACCTGATAACTATGTTATTTCATCCTTTGACGGAACCTAATTACGGGATATCCGTGTGATCACGTCGTTAACAGAGCAGATAGCCAGCGGAGAGTTGGAGAACCGGGGAGAAATATTATCCCTCTCACCCGCGTGAATTATCACCGAGCGAGGATGACCGGGTAAAGGCGACATCAAAAGAACAACACGCAAGTCCCAGGTCATCGGCAACACGTGCGAGAAGTCATACACCCTAAACTACGCGGAGTACAAACACCAAACTAACTGCACGAGAGAGAGTATTCGAATTCAGAAATCTGTCTACATCTATTATAATCTATAAATAAAATAAATAAATATATCATCACGCCTTTTACCCATTACTGGGTGTGGCACTCTGCCTAAGCAGATCTCGGTAAGTGATATATTAGTGCGGTTACCAGCCGTCAAATCACGGCCCCCAAAGATGTCTGTAGAAAGGGTGCCACAGGAGTAGATTTAAATTGGTGAAAATTGTTTGTCGGCTGTGAGGATCGAACCAGGGTTTTCAAGATTCACAGGCCGACTCGATACCACTGAGCCACCTAAACCATAATAATATTATAATCTGTACGTGAAATAAAATAAATCTTTCATCAGACCCTTTACTCTGGACTCTGCCGCAAGAGATCTCAGAAAATGATATACCAGCTGTCAAATCACAGCCTTGTCATGATAATGGAGGGAGAGTTATATAAGTAATTTTAATAATAATAATACAAAATTGTTAATTAAAAATATAATTTCACTTAATTAATATCTTTATGTTCGACTGCATCATATTACCTTGTTTTACGACACTGTTTACTGTCCATAATCGGGTACTTTATTGGACTAGTACGATAAAAATGCAAAATTGGACTGCTGTCAATGTCACATTCAAACAAAATTCAAAAGAAATATTTAAACACCATTTTCTGTATGTATTATATGTGTCTTCATACAATTGTTAGATATTCTCTTGCATTACATGCAAGATCTTTTATTTCTTTTGGAACGTCTTCAATGTTTTCATCCATCTCAACACTTTTTTCAGTTTGACAATATGATAAATAAAGCAACAAATGCATAACAACGAAGCACACTTTGAGATGCAATTAAATGTTTTAAATATATGTATTGACAAAATCATATTTTAAGAGAAAATATTCTTCATGCAGTCGAACATAAAACGTTGTATGCAACTCGTACATAATCGGACTTTATAGACTCGCCTTATTTATTAGCCTCGCTCGCTGCGCTCGCTCTGCCATCAAATTCGGCTCGTCCAATAAAGACCTATATTATGTACTTGTTACATAAACTACTATTTTAACACGTCATTTGTCCATGTAGTTTTCATTGTCTTTGTATTTGTATATTTGATCTGTTGTAGAATATGTCATTGTTTTATGTTTTTATTCTCTATTGAAATGTATTCGTTTTCTTATCTTCGCTTTTTGTTTGAATTAATGTAAAGGTTATATGTAAGAACAGCCCCGGCTGAATATTGCCACTAAAAAAGTTTATTATTATTATTATTATTAATGTGGATTAAAGTTTATCGACTGCGGGTATAGAACTTGGGTTCCACACGCTGATTCATTTCCCTTGAGCTATGTATCCCACAGAATTCCGGTTATAATGAACAAAAATGTGTAATTCCACATATCCCATTTCATTGAAATACGTATGAATCAATATTAATTCGGTTAGTTTCGAAATACAATATAAATTCTATACGTTTGTTTCATCAACAATATTTTTATTATATTTTATAATAATAACAAATTTGTAAAAATGTTTTTCATGAAAATACTTTACATTTCAATAAGTTTGATTGTTATTTGATTAATGTATATGAGTACTGTGATAATTAAAATTTACGTAGATACTTTGTTTATATATTTAACATTTATTCTATTACAGTATACATTTATATATACAGGGTGTAACAGCGAAACCAACCCCCGCCTATATTTTCTTTATTATTATAGTTACAAAAAAATATTATAAAGCAAAGTTGTAGAAGATCAAGGGGGACATCTGCTTAAAGAATAAAATAATTTTTTTAACCAGTGGTTCTCAAGTTACAACACAAAGTTATATTTTTTCAAATAGGATTATACATATTTTTTAGCTCTATTCGATAGGGTATTTTTTATGAATTCAACCATGTGACCATTTTACATCCTTTAAATTTAAATCATTTTTTATTTTTAATATTAATGTGCAGTAAGCTATAGATGAATATATATATATATATATATATATATATATATATATATATATATATATATATATATATATAATCATGCCTTTTACCCATTACTGGGTGTGGCACTCTACCGTAGCAGATATCGGTATGTGATATATTTCTTCGCGTGAAATCACGGCCCCCAAAGATGTTAGTGAAGAGGGAACCACAGGGGTAGATTTAATTTGGTGAACATTGTTTGTCGGCTGTGGGAATTGAACCAGGGTTCTCAAGATCCACAAGCCGAGTCGATACTAAAAAAAATTATCATATATTGTTTCATGCACCATATTTAAGAAATTTAAGTAATCTATTTTGAACTGAATTGTAAACGCACACAAAAGTATAGAATAAAACAAATAATCAGCATCGTTCATTTGAAAATTAAACCAAAATAATTTTACAGGGAATTCATTTGTTCTTTTCGTTTACCAAACAGACCAAAATAACATAAATTGTTTCAATATATCACATGGGACATTGATACATTCGATACATCGAAATCAAAGTTTATCTGCGAATTACATGTTATGGTTACGAATTAAATGAAAAATTCCAATCATTTCAAGTATGTACATATGTAAATTTTAAAAATGTTAACACGGCTTTGAACTATAGGAAACAGAGCGCAGAGGGCAGAGGGCAGAGGGTAGAGGGCAGAGGGCACACGCATCGGATGGATGGTGTATCAACAACTGCTATGCAGCTGTTTCATTCACATGAATTAAAATTTGAGTTACGCGAAGAGCTTGTTTTGATTAAATCAATGATCAAAAACAATTTCAAACACGCGCACGTGAATTGATTTTACAAGTGAATATTCCAAAAAAATTATTTGGTGTTCATATTATTTTTTAAATTTTTCCTGTGGCTTCCTTTTCCTAAATATATTATAGGACTTGCTTCGGCCAGCAGATAAACGTACTACACATGCAATATTTCATATACTTGAATCACTACATCCATGAATGGACAGTCCTAGTATCACGAAAAAGAATTCACCTCACAAATGAGAAGGCAGGAATTCAAGCTTCTTTGATTTTAACTTATAGCCAAAACTGCTGTAATTGAGATTAATATCCTATTGTGCAGCGTAGCAAATAAATAAATATGAATTTTATCCTCATTCAGACTGACATCTTTCCACAACATATCTTAAAATATGTAAATTTCTTCTCTTAACTAAAACCTGAATCTTTTTGAGACCGTCATCTTTCCAAACAAAAATCCTAAAACATTTATAACACAACCATTTCCTGTATAAAAATCTGATTAACTTTCATTTTAAAAACATTTGTGAAACAGCTTCCGGTCCAAAAAAAAAGTTAATAGTTATTTGTATATTAAGGAAAGAAAATGAGAAATTTCGTCCCAATTTTGTTTTCCACCCTATTAGAAAAATAAATAAATTAAAAATTTAGATAAGATTTATTTTTCTCTAGACAGATGTCACCTGAATGTCCTTAATGTCAAATTGTACCATTGTTTTCTAGTTGTTATGAAAATCATTTTCTTTTACTTTCTGACAGGGTCGTAGAAACATATCTATGATAGTCAATTACTTCGAGAATTCACCACACGTCACTGTCAACCAATAGGATCACGAATTTGTTTGAAAATGAACCAATGAAATGTACATTTCGTCGGAAATTCATCACTAATGAAATTTCATCGGAAATACCACTGTTATTAATATCCTTGGTTACGAATAAAGTAAATGATATTTTCAATATTTTCATAAACGTCAATTGGAAAAATCTGTCATCACTGTTATACCTAATTAATATTGTGCAAATAAATACCTAACTATTCTTGTTAATTAACTCTTGTTTCGTAAATTCTCAAGCCGAATACAACTCGTAGTATGAAAATTGACAGATAATATTTTGACATAAATATACATTCGTTGTTATGGAAACAGGAAACACAACTCGTGCTTCGCACTCGTTATGTTTCCATTTCCATAACAACTCATAAATTATGTCAAAATATTTTCAGCAATTTTCATACTACTTGTTGTATTATATATAAAAAAAAATCCAATTATTTTTTGGGGTGTAATTTTTTTAATATAATATTTCTGTAGTTTGTATAAATCAGCCATCTTCCCTTAAATAATCCTGAACTATTTAAAATTGTTAGAGTAGTAGAGTAAATTTCAACATATATTTAAAAATAAAATAAATATAAATTACATTTTCATCTTTCCAAGAATAAATTAGAACCATCTTCAATATCCGTCAGTACGGTGGTGTGGATTGCGATAAGGAATTCGAATTCGGAGATCCCGAGTTCGAATCTTACTCAAGCTAAAATCATATGAACTACCACACTGCGGTTCGATGAGTGCGGACCCTGTACTGTAATTGGGATTAAGTTCCTGTTGTACAGCGTAACATAAATAAATAAATATGATAGAACACCAAGCAAAATTGAAAATCTTTCCTTAATTATGTTTAACAGTCGTAGTCACTGTAACTGTTAAACTTAGATTAAATACAAACTACAAATGAAAGTATGTAAAAGTAAAACGCCATTTTGTTTTCTGCTGGTGGAATAGCCAGTTTCAAGTTACCGTTTTGTAGTAATCGGAGGCTGGTGTCGGTTGGTCGAATGGCGGTGTGTTCTCGTAGTTCGCGCTCCAATTACTCGCTATTAATGAGTGGGCGAATGTAAATCTTCGCGGTTTTATTTCGCAAGGGTGGCTGGTTGGTTGGTACGCGGTGTCGCCGAACGCAAGAAAATCGTAATTACAATTTAATCGAGCGTTCGTGCTGGCCTCAAGTCATTTATTTTATCTTCGTGTGGTATGCTGACAGACGGTCGCAACTCGAAAAATTGAACCAATTGAAGTTTTCGCTCGTCGCTGCTGTAATTAGTTGGCTCTGTTTCCGTGAGCCGCGGAAAAATTGATTCGCTGTTTGTCTGCAAACGGACACGACCACGGCTACGACGACAAGCTCACATTTGGTTCTTTCTTAATTCTACCACTGGTAAAATAATCTCTCAAACAAGAAATCAAATACAAACAGTTTATTTAAGTTTTCTTCCGAGAAGATTTAAAATATATTTTTTCTACAGCCCAAACCAAAAGTAAGCTTTTCTCTCCCAAAGAAAACAAATAGAATTAACCTGTCTTATTTACGGTTTGTGACAGAGGAATCGTCAGCTCCTCTGTACTGTAATTAGGCACATCTCTTAACATACTGTGACGTTACCCGAACTAAGGTTCGTCAGTTCGAATCCGCCTGTCGACAATGTGTGATTTGTCGTAAAATATAAAAATACAGTTACATGTATTTCTCACACTCGGGCGCTATAAGCTAGTCACTTATACGCCTTAAATAATCTGACTAAAGAAACCGGCAGTACGGCAGCGTAAAAACTGCGGCTCGGTGTGTCCGGCCCCTGTGTTCCGAAACGGAATGATGGGACTCATTATTATTATTACATAACATCGCACTACAAACTATAAGTTCTTGAAATGTTCTTTATATTGTAAGAAATGTTTGTCCAGGAAATTTCTCACTAATTTGTCAGTCTTCATTTTCGAGAAACATGTTCTTAGTTGAGATGGCAGTGGCCGAAGTGAAAAGACAGGGTTCCAGCGACGTCGGAGACGGAAGCGCCATCGCGTGAGCACAACCCAGGAAAATTTTGTTTGCGAATTATAGGACGTGCTCGGACAAGTATTTCCGAATTTTTCCTCGCAGAATTCCATCAACTGCTTGACAGCAAAAAAATTAAAAGGGGAAAAAGTGCGAAGTTGTTATCTCCCATTCTTTCATGTGTCAGTTATCCCGCCGTGTTGCAGCGCAAAAACGCATTTAGTTGGTCGTGTCGTGCCGCGATGAAACAAAAGACTTTTTGTTGTGTTTGGCCGCCCTTTTTATAAATTAACTAATGAACCGTAAGTAATTCCAATTCGAGAATCACTCTCTAGTTTTTACTTTCTTACATTCGAGTACACAAGAAATTGTAGTTATACTAATCATTAAACTATTCCGTTTCTCTTGGGTGGATGAGTGCCTCGAAAAAACTTCTCTTCAAAATCATTTAGAATATTATTTCCGAAAATAATTATATATATACTTCGTCATTTTTCCCTCAGATACTTCATATTTATCGAGAAATCAAACGGCATCTTCGGGGAAAAATCTAACTTTCTTCTTTTGTCTCCCATTTTAATTGTTTTGGTAAGACTTCTTGTCATCAATATCCTTTAATTTTTTTTATTTTGTAAATGCAGGAGTATATAATTTGGAAGAACTATAGCATTGTGTAAAATTCAGTTTCAAAAACAAGCGCAGGTAGATTCTCCCTTCCATCCTCATATTTTTTTCTTCATTTTCAATCTTTACTATACAGTATCTAACTGCAATTGTGTTAAATGTATTTTTAAACAAGCGTAGGTGATGCTGCCTTCATTTGTTGTTAGAGAAGCGGGCGTAAGTGAAGATTTACGAAACAGGTGTACAGGAGCGAATGGATGGATGTTTGTTGCGTGATGATGGATTTTGGTTGTGAGGAAAGAAAGAGTTCGTATGGAGGAAGTGTTAATGTAGTCGAAACGAGTATCGTGTGTCAGGATGAGAATGTTGACGGGTTCGTGCTACCCCATTTAATGGGATATAGCGTGATGTTATGTATGTATGTATGTATAGAATTTTTATAATATTTCTATTTTCTTTTGCTTCTTTTGATAGTAAAAACTTGGCAAAAAAGTAACATAGAGGTCTTATTATGTTTTCGCTCACTTTGTAAAAGATCAGGCTCTGCCAACAGCAGATTGCGTTAATTAACGAACTGAAAAATTTCCAGAATTGTAACAGAGACACGGTTCTGCGCCAACTATTTGCAGTTAGACAATGAAACTACAAGACGCTTGTGTCTTCATTCCTTCTTTAGAATATCCTCGGTCTAATTTCAGCGTCTCTTTCAGTTTCAGCGCTTTGAAATGACATTTAAAAATCTAATTAATTTATCATACTTTTATTTAACGGGCGATTAAATGATCAACACTCATTTCATTATTATTTTAGTTTTAGCAGGACAAGTACATTTGTATTTCATGTATTAATTACTCATTATTTATTGCCAATATTTATGATGGGCGAGTACAACAACAAACTATAAATTATTCCCACATTGAACGAAATTTAAAATGACATCAAACAACAGAACAGACAGGTCCTACTTCATCTCTTGCTGATTTCAACTTAACTATTTCAAAACTATCTAAATCTAAAAATATCTGCTAAAAATGTAAGTTCAAAAACTCTTCCACTTCTTATGATGTTAACTTGCACAAGTATTTAAAATTATAAATTACCCTTGATCAAACAAAAGCTATCACTATGGGCATTCTTGTCTTGTCATCTGAACATCAAATATGTGAAAATGAAGGTATTCCGAATTGAAAATTAAACGTCATATTTTATTTTTATGCAGTTTTTATATATTAATTATATTTTGTTTAATTATTTAATTATTTTAGATGGCTCAGTGTTATCAAATCGATCTTTGGATCTTGAAAACCCTGGTTCGATTTCCGCAGCCGTCAAATAATTTTCACCAAATTAAATCTACCCCTGTGGCTTCCCTCCACTAATATCTTTGGGGGCCGTGATTTGACGGTTGATAACCGCATTTCACGCGAAGAAATATATCACCGAGATCTGTTACAGAAGAGTGCTACACCCAGTAATGGGTATATTTATATTTAAATACCAGTTGTGATCAAATATACGAGTATTTAATTATCCACATTGAATAGATACTATAGTATGCAACCATATTATGACTGTATTTGACTTGTTTGATTTACACTATAAGCTACTATAATAGGGATGAAGTTCCTGTTGCGCAAGTAGCAAATAAATAAGTAAAAGAAAATAGTGTGTCATGTATCGAGATCTTACATTGGAAGAAGTCGGGAACAGGTAAAAGATATGTTTGTTTTCTCTGAAATAATTGTGTTTATAGAGATTTAAAGTTTATGTTTTAGGAAACTTCTAATGCGAAAATTGTACGGTAAATGTTGACTTACTCAAGTTGTGTATTTTTTTTATTAGGAAAGTTTTCTTATTTCGGCTGTCTCTTGAGTGGTTCTCAAATTACATTACATAGAGTAAATTAGATTAAAGTGCATGTGAACTTTTATAAAATAATATTTTTTACACTTTTTTACAAAGCAATGATTGTGTGGAAACCGTTTGTTTCACTCTATTTCAATAGTATTGTTTTCCATATATGTAACTACAAAATAAAATAAAATAAAGATGGCAATAAAATGTTATACGCTTCAGTTTGTGTTACGATACTATTATAATACTGAAATATTAAAAACAGAATCGGAACTAGTAAATTTAACATTAAAAAAATTAAAGGGTATATTCTGTACGACGTGCTGATCATGAAACAAAAAGAATTTTTTTTAAATTAAAAAAATTAAGGGTTGTTAACCTAAAACATTTTTTGTAGTACTGCACAGGATTCGCTTTCCTATTAAACACAAATAATGAAGTAGGTATCAACTACGAAAGAATAATTACACAATTCAATTATTAGCAGTTATTTATAATAGAATTTTATTTAATTAATAACTTTAACATAATCATCCACCCAGAGGCAGTGGCAACGAAAAATTTTGGACTGGGATACATGGAAAATAGTTTTGCGATTTAAAAAAAAATTCTTTTTGTTTCATGATCAGCACGTCGTACAGAATATACCCTTTAATTTTTTGCTCTAAGTTGTGAAACATCCTGTATAAATGTGATATTGAAAAAGTGTGTAAATTAATTGAGATGGTGTGGGCATGTACAACATATATTGAATAAAGGATTGATCTAACAAGTGTATATTGGCGAAATTGAAGACGAGGGATTGCGTGTATGATCTAGAAATAAATGAATGGTAATATGCAAGCTTGTATGAAAAGAATGATTGTTATTTGATGGGATATAACATTAAAATTCAAACATTTGATGACATCCTAATATAATGAAACCAAAAGATGTATTAATTCCTTAATGTTGATTGTTCTAAGATTCACATCCAGGACGTTTGTTGGTAAACATCTATGTTCAATTACAAGTGAACTTTCAGCGAACAGTATAATTACATCAAGTTATTTAAATGAAATTCTCGAACGTTTATTTTGTGAAGTTGTTGGCATGCAGCCCGTCGCGGTGGCAGCGATGTCCTCTGAAGGTGCAGGAGCTGATGCAAAGATGCAGTGGCGTCGTGAAATGCTTGATCAAATACAAGGATCAAAGACATACCTTCAGTTTTATTTGAGACAAGAGTAATAATAAATTATGTGTAATTTTATGGGGTAGGTGGCTCAGTGGTATCGAGTCGGCCTGTAGATCTTGAGAACCCTGGCTCGATCGCCACAGCCGACAAACAATTTTCACCAATTTAAATCTACCTTTGTGGCTTACCCTCCACTAACCGAGATCTGCTTAAGCAGAGTGCCACACCCAGTAATGGGTAAAAGACGTAATGATATATTTATTTATTTATTTTATTTTAGTTAACAATAAGAGTAGTTTTAAAGGAGCACACTAGAGTGATTTTGATGTTGGTATTGGAGGAAGAAGAAGGTACGGCACTGGCGCTCGGGTGGGTAGGAAAGTCAGGTAAACTGGTAAACGTTTCTGAGGACATACGGCCCACGTCCAAGGGATTCGGCACGTATTGCGCGTCGCAAAACTTCACGAGTAAATATAAAATATGCAGAGCCATCAAACCACGATGTCCTGGCGATCGATAACATAATGGCATGTGCAGGTCTCGCCCGACAGCACTACATATCTGTGCATCTCCGTTTCTCCTCACCCCTTCAGCCATCGCTAAAATACCAAAGCAACTTTCAATAAGTCTGTTCAAAGAAACCTGTTCCGATTTCTTTCAGCGAAGCACGCGACGCTATACAACTACGCCGCATGCCGCCTTCAAATACATCATTTTTATTGAAGTTTTTTTCGGAAATTCTTCTTTATTTATCTCGTAAATAAATACTCCAGATCATACCATCTGCCAATAGCGTTATTTTCTCCAAAGCATTGTTATGATTTAATGCAATTTCCGCCACGTAAATAAAAAATAAACTGCAGATATGACTACAATGCCATGAAATCGGATGAGTTGCAATCATTTTCCAATGACATATTTCATTCGAGATGTTACTAGATTTCATTACAAATGCTACATATACACTCAGCGACGAAAATTGCGATTATAACCACAAATATACCTACTCATACATACATACATACATAACATCACGCTATATCCCATTAAATGGGGTAGCACGAACCCGTCAACATTCTCATCCTGACACACGATACTCGATTCGACCACATTAACACTTCCTCCATACAAACTCTTTCTTTTCTCACAACCAAAATCCATCAACACACAACAAACATTCGTCCATTCGCTAGTGTACACTGCGCTTGTTTCTGAAGATGGTCTCCACACAATTGCAGGTAAATACTCGAAACATCTAACCAATGAAATAAAATCAAGAATCATACGCTTGTCTTCATTCATCATATTTATCCCGCAATTAATTCCTATCCTGACACACCACTTTTGCTTCAACCACATTCATAATTCTTTTCATACAAGCTCGTTTATTCTTCACGCTCAGAATCTTTCGCTCACGCAACAACCCTTCAATCATATTCATCCACTTGTTCCTAGGCCGTCCACGCAAACTTTCACCCTCAATTTCACCAACATACACCTGTTTCACCAATCTGTCATTCGACATACGTTCTACATGACCAAACCATCTCAACTGACTTACAACATTCTTCCCAATCTCACATTCATCATACACCAATGTATTCCGGACACGATCTCTTCTAGTATATCCACACACACCTCGCAAATACCTCATTTCCACAGCAGTTATACGCCGTTCATGTTTCTTCATCCATACCCAACATTCACTACCATACATCAACGTAGGCACTAACACACCATTATAAACACTCAATCGAGCATCTCTGGATACATTCACGTTCCGAGTAAAGGTTCCCAGAGCACCCAATATCTTATCTACTCCTAATACAAAAAAGTCTTACAGGTACAACAGTAGCTTATTATACACCATTCTCTTTCTACGACGACGGTATTGTGTCGGTATTAATTTGTATTTCAATAATTTGCTATTTGAATCAGATCTAATTGAACCAGATCACTTATCTGCTTCAATGGATTACTTTTTCAATTTAAAGTAATTCACCAAGTTCAGTGGTATCGAGTCGACCTGGTTCGATCCCCACAGCCGACAAATAATTTTCATCAAATTAAATCTACCTCTGTGGCTCCCCCTCAACTAACATCTTTAGGGGCCGTGATTTGACGACTGGTAACCACACTTCACGCGAACAAATATATCATTTATCGAGATCTGCTTACGGCAGAGTGCCACATCCAGTAATGGATAAAAGACGTGATGATATATTTATTTATTTTATAATTCACCAGAATTAGGACCCGTGTTTCCATCTCCAAATAAAATAATAATAGAAAAAATATCGCATCAGAAAATAACATTCATCCATTATTGGAAACTATCCGGAGATGGAAATACCGGTCTTTAATTCATGTGTTTGCTTAGTTCAGTTCAATTAGTCATTCTGTTTAATTTATTGGAACTGATTTCAAGCGCAGCTAGAAGCAAATACAGGTCATAAGTTTCTTTGGCAATTTTAAATTAGTATCCTAACAACGTTTCACTGCCTGTGGTAACTGTGAGATATGAAAATAATAATAATAATAAATGTCTTAATTGAGCACAATACTCAAGAGCGAGGTTCAGCCAAGGCTGTTCTTCCACCTAACCCAAATTACAAACACATAATATGTAGCATTAAATGAAGTACACATAATAAACAAAACTTAAACACTAGACTTAAAAACGAGTACATTGTTTTCTTCTTGTAGATTTCAATATACAAGGCAACATTAAAGCTATGAATTACCAATTTGTACAAATCTTTTACATGCATTTTAAATGTGGACAGGGACAGAGACTTTAAGTTATTTGGAATTTCATTATAAAGAGTTGGAGCAAGATAAGAAAATGAACTTTTAAATTTAGATTTATTGAAAGATGGAACAACAAATGCATCTTTTTCGCGTAATGAGTAATTATAATTTTTTTTAAATTAGTTTGATACGTAAATACTTTTATGTTCGACTGCATCATATTACCTTGTTTTACGACACTGTTTACTGTCCATAATCGGGTACTTTATTGGACTAGTACGATAAAAATGCAAAATTGGACTGCTGTCAATGTCACATTAAAACAAAATTCAAAAGAAATATTTAAACACCATTTTCTGTATATATCATATGTGTCTTCATACAATTGTTAGATATTCTCTTGCATTACATGCAAGATCTTTTATTTCTTTAGGAACGTCTTCAATGTCTTCATCTATCTCAATACTTTTTTCACTTTGACAATTTGATAAATAAAGCAACAAATGCATAACAACGAAGCACACTTTGAGATGCAATTAAATGTTTTAAATATAGGTATTGACAATCATATTTTAAGAGAAAATATTCTTCATGCAGTCGAACATAAAACGTTGTATGCAACTCGTACTTAATCGGACTTTTTAGACTCGCCTTATTTATTAGCCTCGCTCGCTGCGCTCGCTCTGCCATAAAATTCGGCTCGTTCAATAAAGACCTAAATTATGTACTTGTTACATAAACTACTATTGTAGCAGATATCGTCTGTACTTTTGTAGCAGATATCTTATTAAAAGAATATCCAAGTACTTTTACTCATTTCAAAATGAAACACTCTTCTTTAGTGTACCACAGAATAAGTTTTATACAACTGCATTTGAGTGATACAGCCTCTAGTATTTGCTATAGGCTCCAAATAATATATATGTTTTGGCATAATAGTTCAGTGTCAGTGTTTGAACGTTTCACGAAGATAAATGCAAGCTTTCTCGTTTGAAATATAACTCTCTATAAATTGATCGTAGCCATTGCAAGTAAAGAATACATCTAAAAACAGTTTTATGACACATTAAACAGCAATAAACATCTAATTTTCAGTTGACGAAGACGTATGATTATTGGAAATAGCTTTGGTATTTTTATTTACGAACAAAGCTCGACTAAAAGCTTGAGTTGTAAGATCGGAGCTAAAGAATGTGTGACACACGGGTTTAACCATGACAAACATTCGTCGATAATGGTCAACGGGGAACGAACGATCGTAAGAGAAGACATAGAATTTCCATTTCGGACTAGCTCGTTTCGTATCGGCCGAGCGATATTACACGAACATCGGAGCAAAATAAATGTGTTGAAATATTCAACTTAATCCCAATTACAGTATACTATTTTCATTTTAAACTGGAGGGATCGGCATAAAACGATTAAATGCACCGCAATTACGTTTACCAAAGAAACTCAAACTATACATACATACATACATACATAACATCACGCAATATCCCATTAAATGGGGTAGCACTAACCCGTTAACATTCTCATCCTGACAGACAATACTCGTTAATACTTCCTCCATACAAACTCTTTCTTTCCTCACAACCAAAATCCATCAACACGCAACAAACATTCATCCATTCGCTCCTGTACACCTGTTTCGTAAATCTTCACTTACGCCCACTTCTCTAACAACGAATCTATAAGAAATGAAGGCAGCATCGCCTGCGCTTGTTTAAAAATATATTTAACACAATTGCAGTTACACACTGTATAGTAAAAACTGAAAATGAAGCAAAAAAGACGAGGAAGGAAGGGAGTATCAAAACATGACCCGTTATAACTGATTTCACTAAATGGTCAATCATAGGAAAAAAACAAGAATAATTTTAGGCTGAATACAACCCTTAAAAAATTACCTGTTGTGGCCATCGTTAAGCGATTTGTGGTAGTTATATAAGACAGGAACGTTTAATCGTTTTATGCCGATCCCTCCAGTTTAAAATAAAAATAGTATACAGGGTCCGGTCTCAGCTTGAGTGAGATTCGAACTTGGAACCTTCGGTTTAGATTTCTGTAATACACACCACCGTACTGCCGGATACAGTTATAAAATTTATTGGATGTAAATTCAATATTTTTATTAAAAAATAAACGGTTTAACTTTGCATTAAACTTATGTCTGATGTACCTTCAGTCTTCATCAACTTCATCAAGACAAGTTTAATAAAATTTTATATTCTCGTATAAGCTTACGGAAACGTTGACATTGTAATAAAAGTTTTAAAGTTAAGCGATACGTATAACTTAGTTCATTTATCGCATAAATTCTGAAATCGTCTTTTTTTCATTGCTGAACATGCTGCTCATTATTGCACGACGTGTTTATTTGGTGGACACTTAGGTATCACTGTTACAAGTTTCTTTTATGATTATTTTTAAAATATCACTTGTCACTAAATTTATTATTTTCAAATGAAATAAAAAATAAATATATCATCACGCCTTTTACCCATTACTGGGTGTGGCACTCTGCCTAAGCAGATCTCGGTAACTGATATATTTTTTCGCGTGAAGTGCGGATACCAGCCGTCAAATCATGGCCCCAAAGATATTAGTGGAGGGGGAGCCACAGGGATAGATTTAAATTGGTGAAAATTGTTTGTCGTCTGTGGGGATCGAACCAGGGTTCTCAAAATCCACAGGCCGACTCGATACCACTGAGCCACCTATCCCATGAATGAAACATAAATGCAATATGCAATAAACTAATTCATCCTCGCATGAATTAATCTACATAATAAACAACAAAGACAAAATTAATTGTCTTTGAATGCTCACTTGGTGAAACTAGGTTTAATAAGAAAATATCTAACTAAACACTTGTCTAAATCTCACAAAATTCAGGCTCCAAGTCAACTTATGAGGGCATCGTCAGAGGCTGGCCAGCACAGTTAGTAACCTTTTTAGAGCTCATCAGTATGGTATAACCCGCTCCTTCACCTAGAACAAAGTTCACATAAAGGAGCTGTATGACGAAGAACTGTGCCAGCAGAGAATAAGATCTCTAACAAACAGTAAAATGACATGAGAAGTTCTGTCGAACCAGTAATGCTATCTACCAAACAACTGTGCTGACCAGCCTCTGACGAAGACCTCATAAGTTGACTTGGAGGCTGAATTTTGTGAGACTTAGACAAGTGTTTAGTTTAATATTTTAATAATAATAATAATAATCTCTTTATTACTTAACAGGTTCGAACCCTAAACAAGTAAATATAACAAAGTCCTAGAGCATGAAACATAAAACAAAATAAACAAATATACATAACATTAAGAAAAAATATCAAACATAGTACAGTTGTTATTATACAGGGTGTTTCAGGACTAGTGTAACAAACTTTAACAGCTTATTCCTGAGGTCATTTTGAGCCAAAAACGTCATATGAACATAGGTCCTATTCCTTCTAGTTACCAAAATACAAGAGGTTGAAGTTCTATAAATAACACGACATTTTCAAATTTTTGTAATCAAGATACTTTCGGAAAACAAAAATGCGCGCAAATAGGGGATGGGAAAGTTGGCTTCTATTTGGATATCTGTCTTGGTATTCTCTGGACGCATAACGGGCATTACCATTACATAATCTATAAATAAAAATCATATCTGCATATTCAGTAATACTATAACCATCCATTATGAAACAATAATACAATCACAAGTACAACAATTTTTAATTAAGACAAATAAGGTATGACTTTTCAATAAAATTCTTGTTTTCCGAAAGTATCTTGATTACAAAAATGTGAAAATGTCGTGTTATTTATAGAACTTCAACCTCTTGTATTTTGGTAACTAGAAAGAATAGGACTTATGTTCATATGACATTTTTGGCTCAAAATGACCTCAGGAATAAGCTGTTAAAGTTTGTTACACTAGTCCTGAAACACCCTGTATAAGGTACACATAACAAAAATAGGTGACTTACTTAATGCTAAGGATTTATAGTGTGGCAAATAAAATGTATTACGTGAGCGGGACGATGTTAATTAATTAATCTAGTATTTGGATCCGAGTATAGAATCCAATTTTTTGCCAGGTCTATTCCAACCTGAGATAGTCCAAACTGAATCTCGTGCAGCATTCGCCGCGACTTGAACAATGCACAATGCATCATTGCATTGAATCAGCGCGCC
This sequence comes from Pterostichus niger, assembly GCA_947425015.1. Lineage (NCBI taxonomy): Eukaryota > Metazoa > Arthropoda > Insecta > Coleoptera > Carabidae > Pterostichus > Pterostichus niger. The sequence goes on from OX380341.1 coordinate 36,544,744, forward strand.
AGATACAATGAAATGTCAAGAGGGACTGCACACTGCGACTGCACGATCAAATAAATATAACCTGCGGATCGTGGATCGACCGTCAGCCACTACACAGATCAGCATTCAGCGGAGAACCAACTACTTTCTAAGATATTTTTCCTTTTTGTATAACTGACCTAAGTACTTCAACTTCTGTTTCAAACTAAATTGCAGCAAATTTAAAGAAATGGGTCAGGCATGCTCCCAAAACTATTCTTACGTGAGGATATTATAATTACAACACAGTTTATACAAAATTTGCACTAATTTAAATCTACCCCTGTGGCTCTCCCTCCACTAATATCTTTGGGAGCTGTGATTTGACGGCTGGTAACCGTACTTCACGCGAAGAAATATATTATTTACCGAGATCTGTTTAGGTAGACTTCCACACCCAGTAATGGGTGAAAGGCGTGATGTTATATTTATTTATTATATTTTTCGAGTTATAACGGTTAAAGTTAAATTTTACATACATAGCATCACGCTATATCCCATTAAATGGGGTAGCACGAACCCATCAACATTCTCATCCTGACACACGATACTCGTTAATACTTCCTCCATACGAACTCTTTCTTTTCTCACAACCAAAATCCATCATCACGCAACAAACATTCATCCATTCGCTCCTGTACACCTGTTTCGTAAATCTTCAATTACGCCCACTTCTCTAACAACGAATCTATAAGAAATTAAATTCTATTTTAAACTTGGTTTAAATAAATAAAAGCACAGCAAAGTTGACTTTGTCATAAATAAAGATGTTGGAATCGCTGTATCAGCCCTATCAAAAAAATACAGGTCTTCTGGTAAAATCAGGGTTCGTAAATATCAAAATATCTGATATATAGGATATATATCAGATAAATATCACTTTTTGGATATTTATTTTTTCATTTTAGTTTTTGTACACATTTAGAAAAACTGAAAAATTCGAAAAATTTCACTTTTCCGGAGGCTATATCTCAAAAACTAAACAAGATATGGAAATGCGCTCAACGGCGTTGAATTCCCCGTGTCCGAATTGACTTATAAGCAAATTTTCATACAATTTTATGCAATTTAATATTTTTAATTATTTCCTAAGGGGTACCCCTTTGGTTTTTTCAGATTTTAATTCAATTTTCCCAAAAATCCTTAATCGAAGGATTATTAAAACGAAAATTTACATACATATGTATTTTGACCCACTGAATCCAGTGGTGCAATCTTCAAATGCATATGACTTCTGGTTTTCGAGAAAATGTTAAAAAACCGCTTTTTGCGATTTTTTTGGCGGAAAATTGAAAAAAAATAAAAATCGCTGAAACTATGTTTATAAGTTAACTGAAGCACGAGAAAATTAATGCCGTTGAGCGCGTTTTCATATCACATTTAGTTTTTGAGATATAGCCTCGGAAAAGTAGAAAAACTGAAAAATTCGAAAAAATTCACTTTTCCGGAGGTTATATCTCAAAAACTAAACAAGATATGGAAATGCGCTCAACGGCGTTGAATTCCCCGTGTCCGAATTGACTTATAAGCAAATTTTCATACAATTTTATGCAATTTAATATTTTTAATTATTTCCTAAGGGGTACCCCTTTGGTTTTTTCAGATTTTAATTCAATTTTACCAAAAATCCTTAATCGTAGGATTATTAAAACGAAAATTTACATACATATGTATTTTGACCCACTGAATCCAGTAGTGCAATCTTCAAATGCATATGACTTCTGGTTTTCGAGAAAATGTTAAAAAACCGCTTTTTGCGATTTTTTTGGCGGAAAATTGAAAAAAAATATAAATCGCTGAAACTATGTTTATAAGTTAACTGAAGCACGAGAAAATTAATGCCGTTGAGCGCGTTTTCATATCACATTTAGTTTTTGAGATATAGCCTCGGAAAAGTAGAAAAATTGAAAAATACGAAAAATTTCACTTTTCCGGAGGCTATATCACAAAAACTATTTGATATTTTTATATAATGGATATATATCATTGCAAAAATATGACGATATATATCAAAATAAATATCATGATATATATCGATCGATATATATCTTCGAACCCTGGGTAAAATAGAGTAAAAACATATATTAATTGTTATATTCTTTTGACTTATTATCTTATTTTTATTTAAATTTAAATAAGTAATTAAAAAAATATATATTATTAAATTGGGCATTCTAAATTCACTACTCCCTTTCTCCAACTGTATTTTTTAGAATGAAGTCCCCATAAAAATGTTTTATACCGACCATTACGACTAACATTTGATTATCTATTATTTTTAAAAACCATGTTCTCAACTAATCTCTTCTTAATAGGGAGGCGTTAGTGTGGTGCTATATCTATCAAATAATTAGTATGGCAGTTATAAAATTGTAAATGATATTACTTATGTTTACTGTGAGGTAGCTGCCAGCAGACTTATTCAATTATTTAAAACTAATTTCATTCTGTACCTACATTAATAAATTGATAAAATCATAGTAAACTATTAAACGGTTTTAATTAATGAGAAATCAATAATTGTTTAAAAGCCATAAAATATTAATTATACTCAAATATAAACGAAAAAGTACACAATTATCAACTGTCAAACAAAGATAATTGCCATGGAGCACGCATGTTTGATTTTTACATTTCCTAACCGTTTCAGGACTTGGATAATAAATAGATATAGAGATAAATATAGCTATGAACGCATCCGTATGCCAGACAAGTTGTCAATAATAATATTTATTCTATTGAAACAAAATAGAAAATATTTCTTTTACCATTACCTTTGGAATAGTTAGTAGTTTCACGCACAATAGATATATGTGTATTAAAAGCGTCAAGTGATTCTTTGTTACTCGAGCACGGTAATTGCAATAGTGTCCATATGACAAGTTTCTGTTTTGTTTGTATCCCTGGTAACTATTGAAATAAACGCGCATTTAATATCTTTTTCGCGCGTTGCCATTGGAGACGCGCAAAAAAGATATTTTTCGATTGTTGCACAGGAAACGTCAACTTTGCGATGACAAAAGAGAGCGTAATTGTCAACTTTTCATAGCAATCGTAGAAAAATAGTATGTTATGCATCAAGGGAGCTAAAGTCGAAGTTTGCCAAGTTCACACAAGGGATAATCGCGTCCTCCCGTGAGGCATATTATACTTTTCGTGCACAAAAATTACTGTCTTATCGGGACAAATGTCAAATATGGGTTGCGTTACTAGTTACCTAGGAAACGCCGCAAACAGCTAATAATCGTAGTCTCTAGGGAGAGAAACATGCTACCTAGGGAGAGAAACATCCTACCTAGGGAGAGAAACATACTATTTCTCTCCCTATGGGAGAAAAGCAGTGTTTCTCTCTCTAAAATTAGAGAATAAGAACGTGTTTCTTGTGCATGTGTTACGAAAAATATATTATAATTCGTTGTTCTCCCATCCTTCAAAAAGTAAACCAATATGATATAATTCTTTGCTTCACAAGTTACTCTATACAATAAAAACTTAATCTCAATTACTGTAATTTATAGTGGATTTTTAATTAGTCAGACTCATCATATTTGTATATTAATTTCATTGAAGTCTGCAAGTTTGTACGCTTTTCTTGGTAGAGGCAAATAACTCATATAATATATATTGGGCTTGGATTATCTATTCTGTACAACTTACAAAAACATTTTTCTGTTACCTATACTCAGCACTATATCTATGTGGTTAGAACGATTGCTACACGAGCAAGAGAAGTCGGATAAGGGTGCGTTTATGTTGAAACATCGATAAACGATAAGAGCAGTAGTGATAATAGCGAAGCGACGAAAAGAAACGCGTAGTATACGTTTTATGTTGGAGCAATGATAAAACGAACGCAAATTTATCTCTTTAGAGATGAGATCTACAAAATAGCTGTGTACAAAATTAAAGCGATTCAAACATTTAGTACATACTAGTACATGTACTGCAATAACCCTCCTTATTATTATTTCATTCGGTCAATATCTATTAGTGATCGATAAGTTCACGATAACCCAATTGTTGTGACCATTTGTTTTGTTATAATACTCGTATTTTACTTTTATGTGTAAATATTTCATTTTAACCACACTTTACGAAGCTGTCAGTGAGGTATAATTATATTATTTTTTATAATAATAGCTATATGTACATAAGTAAAAAGAATGCATGAAAATAATATAAAAATGTCAGGGTAAATTATTCTGGTCACAGAATACCGAAATTGTTATAAACTACTCGTATAATCATAAAGTATAAAAAGTTGTCATTAACCCATGAAGTGTATTGTCTCGACAACAAACAATATAGGAAATATACTGGGTGTTAAAAAAGTTCCGGGACAGTGAAATATGTCGAGAAAAAAACATGTGTTTCATATTTTGCAAAAACCTATCTAAGCACACCAAACCTCAACTCCCACCCCCAAGGGGTGGGGCGGGGAGCAACTTTGAAACCTTAAATGGGAACCCCCATTTTTTATTGCAGATTCGTATTCTGCGTAAAAAAATAAGTTAATTTTATCTGAAACTTTTTTCCATTTCGGAATAGATGGCGCTCTAATCGCAAGGGGACTAACCGAAAAAAGTTACCCCAAAAAACAATAAAGGAATAAAATAACGTTTATTTTATAAAATCGCTTTGCAAATTTATTTCAAGCATTTAGTCGGTGAAAGGCTTGTGGCTACTTGTGATTATGTTGATTTTTTTATTTGATTTAATGTTTATTTCTTGTGATATTAGAACGTTTTTTACTTTTCTTTCAGAATCATGTCAAAACTTCCATCTATTCCGAATTGGAAAAAAGTTTCAGATAAAATGAACATTTTTTTTCGCAGAATACGAATCTGCAATAAAAATGGGGGTTCCTATTTAAGATTTCAAAATTATACCCCGCCCCACCCCCTAGGGGTGCGAGTTGGGGTTTGTATTTGATGTACTTAGATAGGTTTTTGCAAAATATGAAACACGTGTTTTTTGGTTTCTTGATTCGATGTGTATTTCTCGAGATATTTCACCATCCCCGAAATTTTTTAACACCCAGTATAATAAATAATTGTTGTAATCAATTTTAATCTTTGACTTTCCTATTTTCATTTCTGCTGGATTTGAAAGGCAATGCAGCAAGATTTGTATCCACTTTGTCAGTATAAAGAATATATTTTTTAATTTCACAGTGCAGTAACAATTACAAATTCCAGTTGTAGTCAAAGTGATGAATGTACACTTGCATTATTGGGTTTCCGTGTTAACCTAAATTAATAAAAGTACGGCGTGTTGTAAATGTTCGACTTGATGCTTTTCCAATTCCAGGCGGCAATTCAACACCGAGAACATTATTCAATGCATAAGCGATACGCCAATACATCAAGATATGAGAGGCATCCATCGAACCATCGAACCATCGGGCCACCGGATCGCAGCGCGGCGCATCGCACAACCGACTCGTTTTTTATGTCGTTGCGGACAATAAATAACGCGTGCGCAGAGTACGCGCATCTACAGGGACGGACTTTCATCAAATATTATTACAGATTTAACTTGAAAACATTCAGTCGTCTCCATGAACTTCAACTTATCTCTATGGATGTTTGTCTAATCACGATACATTCTAATTTATTTATTATAGTTGATGATCTTTAGATTCGTCATTATTTGTGTATTAAGAGCGTAAAATGATTCTTTGATTCTCCACTTTGCGATGAGGATGAGGCTATTTCATGGGGAACGAATCAGCAACGGCGCCAACTTCACATTAATGCAGGTGGGAGAGGGATAATACCTGTTGTTTTTGTCAGGATGAAATGAAGAATACTAACGTAAACTAGAGGAACAACGACCTTAATTAAAATGCAGCTTAAAGTATGACCGTCTGTCGCACAGATACAGAGGGGGATTTATCATCATTAGAGCCCCATTTTATTTTGTGATAATTTCCCTTCATCTATTGTTAACTAATCATAATGCGAAACATTTGAAAACTCAAGCAATAATAAAAGTTTGTTACTAAGGTGAAATCCTGTTACCAAATAACCTTGAGTATATGCTGTTAATTTGACATAAATAGTTATTTGTGTATTAAGAGCGTAAAGTGATTCTTTGTTACTCGAGCACGGTAATTGCAGCGCTAGCCAAAGGCAATAATGTAAGAGGAACAAAGACACTTTACGCTCGTGATACACACCTCATTTTTTCTACGATTGCATCTTCAAATTATTAAAACACGTATACGTACTGAAAATAAATTCGTTCTGTTAACTGTCAATATGACAAGTTTCTGTTTTGTTTGTATCCCTGGTAACTATTGAAATAAGCGCTCATTTAATATCTTTTTCGCGCGTTGCCATTGGAAACGCGCGCATTTAACATCTTTTTCGCGTGTTGCCATTGGAGACGCGCAAAAAAGATATTTTTCGATTGTTCCACAGAAAACGTCAACTTTACAATGACAAATGAGAGCGTAATTGTCAACTTTTCATAACAATCGTAGAAAAAAGATCTTTCGATAAAGCAACAAACCTTTAATCATATCACGAAATCTCTCATCAATCTTATATTAGACATATGTTCCATATGAGCAAACTATCTCAAGTGACTTACTCATTCCCTCTTTTCTAACCAGAACTTTATATTCCATTTCCATTCTTAGTGCCTGAAATATTCCAAATCCTCTCCTGGATTCGAGTCCCGTGCATGTCCGTTACACTTGGTGCGCGCCCAACCACTGACACGCTGCTAAATGGAACCCTGTGTGTTTTTTTGATTTTATTTTGTGAGAGAAAGGTATTTGTGGTATGGGATTTACGTGCTAAATAGAGGCAGTTTATTGGAAAATGTTACTCTGTTTTTCACGGATATTCTTTCGCCTTTTCATGATTACAATTAACAATGATAAGTACTAAACTAATATTTGTTTATGTGATAACACAATAGGATTTTTTCAGAGTATCTACAATTTATAATGGAATCCTCGATGTATAATATGTATATAGGAAAAGTTAACTTTTCGGATTCCTGCAATCTTAGTCTTTAATTGCCACAATCATCCGTGAATATATAACTTTATATACTAGTTATACAGTATACTATTGTACTCATATTGTTTTATCTACGATCAGTAAAAAAGTAAACTTTTCGATTGCAGATAAAGCTTTTTTCTACGATTGCTTTGAACAGTTGACAATTATGCTCTCATTTGTCATCGTAAAGTTGATGTTTTTTGTAGAACAATCGAAAAATATATTTTTTTTATGATTGCTATGAAAAGATGACAATTACGCTCTCATTTGTCATCGTAAAGTTGACGTTTTCTGTGGAACAATCGAAAAATATCTTTTTTGCGCGTCTCCAATGGCAACGTGCGAAAAAGACGTTAAAAGATTATTTCAATAGTTACCAGGGATACAAACAAAACAGAAACTTGTCATATTGACAGTTAACAAAACGAATTTAGTTTTAGACGTATACCTACGATTTTTAATAACTTTAAGATGCAATCGTAGAAAAAATGATGTGTGTATCACGAGCGTAAAGTGTCTTTGTTCCTCTTACATTATTGCCTTTGGCTAGCGCTGCAATTACCGTGTTCGAGTAACAAAGAATCACTTTACGCTCTTAATACACAAATAACTATTTTGTGCGAATTTAACGTCTTTTTCGCGCGTTGCCATTGGAAACGCGCGTATTTAAGATATTAAATGCGCGCTTATTTCAATAGTTACCATTGATACAAACAAAACAGATACTTGTCATATTGACAGTTGACAGAATGAATTTATTTTAAATACGTACATAATTTTAAGATGCAATCGTAGAAAAAATGATGTGTGTATCACGAGCGTAAAGTGTCTTTGTTCCTCTTGCACTATTGCAGCGCGAGCCGAAGCTGCAATTACCGTGCTCGAGTAACAAAGAATCACTTTACGCTCTTAAATAAAATAAATAAATATATCATCACGCCTTTTACCCATCACTGGGTGTGGCACTCTGCCTAAACAGATCTTGGTAAGTGATATATTTTTTCGCGTGAAGTGCGGTTACCAGCCATCAAATCACGGCCTCCAAAGATATTAGTGGAGGAGGAGCCACAGGGATAGATTTTTTAAATTGGTGAAAATTGTTTGTCGGCTGTGGGGATCGAACCAGGGTTCTCAAGATCCACAGGCCGACTCGATTCCACTGAGCCACCTACCCCATACTTTACGCTCTTAATACACAAATAACTATTTGCACACCACACCATTTTTGTTTTGTGTGTATTATTTTCCTACTTATTCAAAATTTTTCTTATTAACCAATACTAAGAAAGGTTCCTCTTAAGCTTACATGAATCAATAGTCCTCAATCCTCTATGATTCTATCGGTGGTCCAACACGAAATCTGCATAATGCCGCCGGTTGCTTGTCTGCAGACTTGCAGCACATGCAAATGAAACAAGCGCTGCTACATCGCGCAGCGGTCACTTGACGTTCGGACGTTGGTCAGCGCAGTCAGCTGTATGTAGCTCGTGTTGGGTGTAGCCGCTAACGATCACCCGTTGACGTTAGGATTTCCTGTAGCTGTAGGGGGTTGACACTCTGACATGTTTATCCTGGGAGTTTTATGGGACGGTTACAGTTGTTGTAGTTACGAATAAAAGAGTTCTACAAGAACCTGTTTCTTTATCATATTTTTAATGCAAAATTAGAAGACATCGTGACCAGATTGCTTTAAGATTGAAAAGAATGTTATTAGAAGATGGATTGGTTACGGGGAATATACGTCGAATGGAATAGATAGCGTTTACCATTACATATTCTAGGTAATATAATTGCTGATTTGATTGTATGAAAAGAATTATAAATATAAATAAATAAAATAAATAAATATATCATCACGCCTTTTACCCATTACTGGGTGTGGCACTCTGCCTAAGCAGATCTCGGTAAGTGATATATTAGTGCGGTTACCAGCCTTAAAATCACGGCCCCCAAAGATATTAGTGGAAGGGGAGCCACAGGGATAGATTTAAATTGGTGAAAATTGTTTGTCGACTGTAGGGATCGAACCAGGGTTCTCAAGATCCACCACTGAGCCACCTACCCCATAAATATAAATATGTGAAGCTAAATTGATGTGTCAGGATCAGGGTTCGTAAATATCATGATATTTATAATAAATATCAAAATATCTGATATATAGGATATATATCAGATAAATATCACTTTTCGGATATTTATTTTTAATTTTAGTTTTTGTACACATTTAGAAAAACTGAAAAATTCGATAAATTTCACTTTTCCGGAGGCTATATCTCAAAAACTAAACAAGATATGGAAATGCGCTCAACGGTGTTGAATTCCCCGTGTCCGAATTGACTTATAAGCAAATTTTCATACAATTTTATGCAATTTAATATTTTTAATTATTTCCTAAGGGGTACCCCTTTGGTTTTTTCAGATTTTAATTCAATTTTCCCAAAAATCCTTAATCGTAGGATTATTAAAACGAAAATTTACATACGTATGTATTTTGACCCACTGAATCCAGTGGTGCAGTCTTCAAATGCATATGACTTCTGGTTTTCGAGAAAATGTTAAAAAACCGCTTTTTGCGATTTTTTTGGCGGAAAATTGAAAAAAAATAAAAATCGCTGAAACTATGTTTATAAGTTAACTGAAGCACGAGAAAATTAATGCCGTTGACCGCGTTTTCATATCACATTTAGTTTTCTAGATATAGCCTCGTAAATGTAGAAAAACTGAAAAATTCGATAAATTTCACTTTTCCGGAGGCTATATCTCAAAAACTAAACAAGATATGGAAATGCGCTCAACGGCGTTGAATTCCCCGTGTCCGAATTGACTTATAAGCAAATTTTCATACAATTTTAAGCAATTTAATATTTTTAATTATTTCCTAAGGGGTACCCCTTTGGTTTTTTCAGATTTTAATTCAATTTTCCCAAAAATCCTTAATCGTAGGATTATTAAAACGAAAATTTACATACGTATGTATTTTGACCCACTGAATCCAGTGGTGCAATCTTCAAATGCATATGACTTCTGGTTTTCGAGAAAATGTTAAAAAACCGCTTTTTGCGATTTTTTTGGCGGAAAATTGAAAAAAAATAAAAATCGCTGAAACTATGTTTATAAGTTAACTGAAGCACGAGAAAATTAATGCCGTTGAGCGCGTTTTCATATCACATTTAGTTTTCGAGATATAGCCTCGTAAAAGTAGAAAAACTGAAAAATTCTAATAATTTCACTTTTCCGGAGGCTATATTTCAAAAACTAAACAAGATATGGAAATGCGCTCAACGGCGTTGAATTCCCCGTGTCCGAATTGACTTATAAGCAAATTTTCATACAATTTTATGCAATTTAATATTTTTAATTATTTCCTAAGGGGTACCCCTTTGGTTTTTTCAGATTTTAATTCAATTTTCCCAAAAATCCTTAATCGTAGGATTATTAAAACGAAAATTTACATACATATGTATTTTGACCCACTGAATCCAGTGGTGCAATCTTCAGATGCATATGACTTCTGGTTTTCGAGAAAATGTTAAAAAACAGCTTTTTGCGATTTTTTTGGCGGACCGCGTTTTCATATCACATTTAGTTTTTGAGATATAGCCTCGGAAATGTAGAAAAACTGAAAAATTCGAAAAATTTCACTTCTCCGGAGGCTATATCTCAAAAACTATTTGATATTTTTATATTATGGATATATATCATTGCAAAAATATGACGATATATATCAAAATAAATATCATGATATATATCGATCGATATATATATCTTTGAACCCTGGTCAGGATGAATATGAAGAATAAATTGTTCAAGGATTCATACTTCCTCATTTGATGGGATATAGCATGAAGTTATTTATTTATTTGTTACTCTAAACAATAGGATCAAGATCCCAATTTCAGTACAGGGGGGACCTACTGCTTGCTTATAAGGAATCCTAACTATTTAGACACAGTTGTATTTTTTATATAAGTTTCATTTATTTATTTATGTTACGCTGTACAACAGGAATTTAATCCCAATTACAGTACAGGGTCCGCACTCACCGAGCCGCAGTGTGGTAGTTCATATAATATTTAGCTTAAGTGCGATTTGAACTCGGGATCTTCTGATTCGAATTCCATAACGCTATTCAAACCACCGTACTAACGGACCGAAGTTGAAGTCAGCGAGATTTGAACACGTAACTCTAGCTTGATAAATGGCAGTTATACCCACTGGGTTACAACTACCTGTGATCGGCAATTTATTGATTGAAATTTATAAAATTATATTGCCTGATAAGCAAGAAATATATTTAATCATTTCCCTTAATAATAATTAAATCGTTGTCACATATTCGAATCTGAAGGTCCCGAGTTCGAATCCCATTCAAGCTAAAAATATGACCTATTAAATTGTGGCTCGGCAAGTTAGGACTCTGTACTGTAATTGGGAGTTCATGTACAAAGAAGCATAATAAATAAATAAATGTTACTAATAATGTAGCATATGGAGGCGACTCCACCAAATAGTGGAGTGTTCATGAATTTTTAATAAATTGTTGATTTACTGAGAAATTTATGTAAACTGACAATATTTTCCGATGTTGCCAAGTTTCTACGGTCCCTCAGGAATGTAGCCGCAGGTGAAAATATGTGGAAAATATTTTCCAAAACTTATTAATCGAATACACATCAATTTAATTTTCCTATAACTCGATATATTTAATAATGCAGCAAGGAAATAAGTTTTGTCATCTAGTAGAAAAATTTCTAACATATTCTTTTAAATTAATTAATTAAATAAATAAGGTATCATGGCGCGATTTTATTAAATTCTGAATGTAACACATAATTATATCAGATTGCTCGATGTAGTTTCCAGCTGTCAAATCATAACCCCAAAAAGTTTTAAAAAGTAGCAACCAGAGCAGTGATTTTAATATGGTGTTAGAAGTGCTACTAAATAATAAATGTTTTGGGATATCAGTAGAATGTCATGAAAAACAGATGAAAAAATGAATAAATTTACTAGTTAGAAACTAATAAAACAAATATATTGGAAAAGTTAATTTAATTTCACAATTTAATGGAATTCGGAAATGCTTTTATTAAAAACGAACCACTGTAGCAATTTCCATAAAACCGCATTCGTGACTTGTCTGATTAGAATATAACCAGAATTTTTATACCACGTAAAAATAGATCAAACAGAAAGACCCATTACGAATTACGTTAAATGAATTGTAATAGTCGCTGAAAATTTAGTATAACTACACGAATCAAATAATGAACAATTTATCTAACAAAATCGATGTTATAGCTTCATGTTGAAGACAAAGGCCTAGCAAGCAAAAGTTTCCGAATTTAACTCTCACTGATTTCAACTTATAACCAAAAACATAATTTCTATAACAACAAAGACAAAATTAATTGTCGTCCATACACTTGGTGAAACTAGGTTTAATAAAATATAAAATAAACACTTGGTTAAGTCTCACAAAATTCAACCTCCAAGTCACCTTATAAGGTCATCGCCAGAGGCTGGCCAGCACAGTTATTAACCATAGACGCGTTTCGCTCTTATTAGAGCTCATCAGTTTTACCAAGTGTATGGACAACAATTAATTTTGTCTTTGTTGTTATTTAAATTGCTATTGCGTAGCTTTTCCTTTTTTTTGGTAGATGACATTGCCCGTTCCACATAACTTCTCATGTCATCTTACCGTTTGTTAGAGATCTTATTCTCTGCTGGCACAGTTTGTCGTCACCAGGTTCTTCATGTGAACTTTGTTCTAGGTGAAGAAGTTAGTTATACCATACTGATGAGCTCTAATAAGAGCGAAACGCGTCTATGGTTACTAACTGTGCTGACCAGCCTCTGACGATACCCTTATAAGGTGACTTGGAGGCTGAATTTTGTGAGACTTAGCCAAGTGTTTAGTTTATATTTTATTAAACCTAATTTCACCAAGTGTATGGATGACAATTAATTTTGCCTTTGTTGTTATTTAAATTGCTATTGCGTAGCTTTTCCTTTTTTGGTAGATGGCATTGCCTGTTCCACAGAATTTCTCATGTCATCTTATCGTTTGTTAGAGATCTTATTCTCTGCTGGCATAGTTCTTCGTCACACAACTTCTTCACGTGAACTTTGTTCTAGGTGAAGAAGTGAGTTATATCATACTGATGAGCTCTAATAAGAGCGAAACGCGTCTATGGTTACTAACTGTGCTGACCAGCCTCTGACGATACCCTCATAAGGTGACTTGGAGGCTGAATTTTGTGAGACTTAGCCAAGTGTTTAGTTTATATTTTTTATTAACATAATTTCTCCCAACTGGTCTATTAGTGTAAAATCATCAGTACTAAATTAATGTATTGAATCAATTTTACTGACATTATACCATTTTCAAATAAAAGGTAAATAATTATTCTGAACATTATTTGCAGTAAAGCGACAAATTTAAATAGTTCAAATAAATGCAGATTGATCAGAATGATTAGAGCTAAAATTCTGTTAGTTTTTGTTATTTGATCAAGAAATTATACAAATACTATTAGGATAATCAAACTACATTTAATTTCGATTTAAATTGCCTGAACCTAAATTCACCATTTATCATATTGCGTATGCATTTCTTGTTTGGATGAATTATGCGAAAACCCATGCGACAAAATTATTATTATTTACTATGTTATAGTATAATTTATTTACACTGATAATTGCGATATTATAATATTAAATATATTTGTTTACAGTGCTTTATAAATAATCTGATCAACAACAAATCATTTGTAAATAGGTATTAACCACGCACTGGTGTAAAATTATTATATATAATTTTAAAAAGAATTTTACACTTACGTCGACACGAATATTTATATCTTTTATTTATTTATATTAGGACCGGTATTTAAAACTTTTAACTAAGTTCCTCATAAATTTATCTATTTCGTATACACATGTACGGTGGTGTGGATGGCGATACGGAATTCGAGTCCGGAGAACCCGAGTTCGAATCGCACTCAAGTTAAAAATTATATAAACTATCACACTGCGGCTCGGTGAGTGCAGACTCTGTACTGTAATTGGGATTAAATTCCTGTTGTACAGCGTAACATAAATAAATATTTATTAATATATTATTCTTGTAAGGTGTTTTCGACTTCTATATTTTATTATATCTAAATAGAATAGAATGAATAACTATTTCAACGTGGGAGGAAATAGTATTATATCTTCCCAAGTGTGATGATTAATTCCTGAAAGCGTAACTGAAGGCAGGGAAGAAAATTTTACTTCAAAGGGAAACATACAATTTTTCACGTCATTTGAATAAAAATTAAAAAATACAATATTTTTATAAATAAATATCTAAGACTGTGCTGATGTATGACACCAACCATAAATAATAGAGGAATAGTATTTTATGCTTCAAGGCAGGGAAACAAGCTGAAGTCGAGGTTTGCCAACTTCACACAAGGGATAATCGCGCCCTCCAGTGAAGCATATTATACTTTTCGTAACAAGTGCACAAAAATTACTGTCTTATCGGGACAAATGTCAAATATGGGTTGCGTAACTAGTTCCCTAGGAAACGCCGCAAACAGCTAATAATCGTAGTCCCTAGGGAGAGAAACATGTCCCTGGGGAGAGAAACATAATGATCGTAGGCCCTAGGGGAGAAAACCAGTGTTTCTAACTCTAAAATTAGGGAATAAGAACGTGTTTCTTGTGCATATGTTACGAAAAAAAACTTATCAGAAAGTTAAATTTTCTATCCTTACTTGAAAGAAAAAAAGAGATGGTGCAACAATGAACTTTGTAGTATATAACCTAGAAGTATCTAGCTACACCGTCTTTTCCATAAGCAATGCTTTAATTTTGGTAGTTGTTTGAAGTGAGAAAATGAGCAGTTTCTAAAAAATGTATAAAAATGAGTTTAGAGTTGTGATCAAACATGTTCATCTGAAGTAGTGAACGGCCGCGCAGATGAAAGTTAAGTTAGGCGAAGTTCATGAGGAAAAAAGAATTTGTAGCTTTTTTAGGAGACTTATCAAACGACCCTCGTATATTTAGTTAGACAAGTATTATTGATGGGAAAACAAGTTCAGTTTTCTTTTCATGTATTTATGTAAAGTTTGGTAGCTATAGCGGTGCTAATATATGTATGAATCTATCTCTCGTCTCACTTCTTGCACCTGATGCAGCTCAGCTCTATGAAATGTGAAACTAGGAATAATTATCGCTAGTGGTCTTGTTCTAATTACCATCTGTACAATGGGATCATCTTACCTGCGCGCCACGACGTCGCGCGTCCCGAGGCACCGCGGGATGTCAAGACAATGCGTCGCACATCTAACTCACTTATCTACCGTCGAGATACTTGAGCGTTACCGAGAATTATTAGAATTAATTACATCTATACGACCGCGATACACTTCTCTACTTCTATATTCTCATTTTCTATTAACGGTATTCAATAAAATAGATGTATCATCTCATCATTTTATCTATTTGTGGATGTTACAGTTTCATTCATTTGAACGCTATTCTCCACAACAGGAATTGCATCTCAATTATAGTAGCTTATAAGGTGGCCGAGCATGTTAAGGCACATCTTTTAACATACTGTGACGTTACCCGAACCAAGGTTCGTCAGTTCGAATCCGCCTGTCGACAATGTGTGATTTGTCGTAAAATATAAAATACAGTTACATATATTTATCACACTCGGGCGCTATAAGCTAGTCACTTATACGCCTTAAAATAATTTGACTAAAGAAACCGGTGTGCCCGCTCCCTATGTTCCGAAACGGAATGATGGGACATCATTATTATTATTATAATGGATATGGTTGGCAAAACTTTGTAACTAACATCTACATACACAAATGTCATTCCTTTTTTAACGAATAGCCATGATATTTGAATGTTTACATATTTAAGAATTGAACATTTAATTACTCATGTTTAAGAAATATTAAATAATCATTTGAAATGGAATAGAACGATCGCTTAAATATTCATTGAACATTTATTTATCAGATTCATCACTCAATCAATCTTCGCTAGACATTTATTTCTTGACACCACTTTTGCTTTTCTCATATTCAAAATTCTTTTTATACAAGCTCGTTAAATTTGTCATTCATTTAACAAACCTTCAATCATATTCATTCATTAATTTCTAGCAGGAATGTGCGTGTAGTCTACTGCAAGTAATCTACGCCATTCTCTACGTGTAAACAATCATGTAGTCTACGTCTTCATTTTTCATATAAACAATGTAGACTATGTAGACAATGAAAACACCTGTGTCCATTTAAGTCATATTAAAATGTTATCCCTAAAACTAGGGAATTTTAAATGTTGGTAGAGATTTTTATTTTTATTCTAGGGATTACACGAAAAAAAATAGTTATGCTGGGCAAAACGTTCAAAATTTGTCAACTGGTTACTGTTAAAAATAGCGCCAAAGAAAACTCCGTCTGGTGAGATGGCGCGTTGATCGATTTTAAAACTATGACAGTTCGGCAAAGACCCAAGACAGATATTCGTCTAGTAATGTAAGAGCACTTGCTTTTTCAGTTTTATTATATAAAGACCGATAATGACCCAAGTTCACGAATACGAATACATGTAATAGTTACAAAGGAATAAATTCAGGTTATGTTGAATTTTACAACTGTCAGATACATTATCTACATTGTTTACATTGTCTGCGTTGCTAGAATTGTCGACGTATTGTCTACGTGTAGATGTAGACAATTAAAGATTACACGTAGATGCACATCTCTGATTTCTAGATCATCCATTAGTTGCACATTCCCAAATACTCTCAACTAACACACCCAGTCTTCTAACAACATTCAAATAATGGACAAGTTTAAGATATGGATACTTTCATTACTTGTTGTTAGTGACTGAAATTGCAGTTGTAGGTAAGTAATTATTTATGTAAATTGGTATTACTGTCATTTTAAACTTGTTAATGGAGAGATAAAGTTAACACTTGTTGTTTTCTAATTTCCTGATGCGTTGCGGCGAAACTATTTACATTAGTTTAAGAGTAAATAATTCATATTTCTAAGATGAACATATTCGTGGTTAAGAATAAACTAAGAAGGGTGTACAAGAAGTAGGAATTTCGTTTGAAGTCTTGAGTAAGCAGAAAGTAGCATCATCCACTTGTCTATGGCTGATAAAGTTAAAATCTTGGTCGGTCAGCGCATTTCTAAAGCTTATTTTAATCGGCATTTGAAAGTTAATCAAGTTAATAAAATCCCAACGACGCGTCGAGACGGCGGACGTCAAGCGGATATACGAATGATGTGGCCGCTAACGGCCACCAACGCTAACTTCTCGATGAAGTTCTGACGGAAACACTCAAAACTTGTGCCGTAATACTTGAGAAATTGCAGTAAAATGTTCAACAGGCTATATATCGGGCCGCGTAGCCTTGTATTTTATAAACTGTCGTTCGGGGAGTACAGTGAGGCAAGGCGAGACGAGGGCGGCAACGTGCCCCTAATAGATGCCATTTCTCATCTAATATCTTCGTTATGGCTCGCCGGCAATACCGGAATCTAAGCCATCGATCACTCGCGCTAACAAGATTATAGGAAACGAAGTTGTTGTGCAGATGCGGCGATGGCATACCAATAGCGCTGAGCTTGCAGAACTTGACGTCACCCACATTACCCTTACTTCAAACATGTGCTACTTACATCGATATTCACATTCCGTATATGATGTTTGTTTTGTAAATTAATTGAAATTCATTCCAGATTCAGGGTCAGGTTCACCTTTGTCACGAGATTAAAAAAAAAATCTGATGTGGACACCACATGACTTCCTTGTACGCGTATTAAACTATAGATATTTTTTTAATTGCACATATTTGACATTAAATCTTTTATTTTTTATCTTATTTTTTGTTCTCATCCACTTAATTATATATATATATATATATATATATATATATATATATATATATATATATATATATATATATATATATATATATATAATTTTTAAATTTACATATCTCGCTTATACAAAAAGTTAATTAAATAATTCTTAATGAGCTAGACACAAAAAATAATTCCATATTTTTCAAGAAAAACTGTTAGCAGCTTCATGTAATGTGCCACTTCCGGTTAGTCTATTTTAACCAAAATCTATTATGTTATTTCCATTGATACAGTAGTCTTATATACCAAATTTGGAAAGTTTGAAATTATATTTGAATATAGTTTTTCATGAAAATCTATTATAGGCTTCAAGTAAAGTACCACCTCCAGTAGTTGTATAATGACCAAAAAGGGAGGTGCACAACTAGATGTTATAACAGTTCTAAATGTAAAGTTTAAATTTTCTACGGCTTACCGTTTTTGAGTTATGCGAGATACGTACGTACAGACGGCACGACGAAATTAGTCAAAATGGATTCAGGGAGGGCCAAAACACCTATTTCCGTTGAAATCTGAGAACCGAAAATTTTCGCGATTACAATACTTCCTTTACTTCGTACAAGGAAGTAAAAATAGATCCAGGTTAGTTGGTCGGATGTACGTAACCGCCATATGTCAAATAGCTTTTACGCGACTTGAACAAGGTAGCTGTTGCTTGATGTACCGTGCATGTCTGTTGGCTTTACTCGCATTAAAACTTGTCGGCAGTAATACACGAGACGGTTATTGTAGCTCAAATGTAATACTGCTCCTGCTAATGAAGTTTGAAAACCGCAGTTTGCTGCGAACAAGATCAACGACTGAATTGCCAGCGACGTCATGTGACGGAAAGCTTCACATGAATTACTCGTATTTACGAATATACATACAGAAAAATAAAAATAATTCACAATCTTATCGACTCACCAAAAAATCCGGGAAATACTGAATGCTACACTTGGCCACAAGAGGCGGATCCAGGGGGTGGGATCATGGGGGTCATAACTCCCCCCAAGCATGGACTTTTTTTTAACTGTTGGCCCTAATAGTGAATTGGTCCTAATACATAATAATGATGTAATTATTTACGATAACTCAATTTGTTAAACAAATTAAATGGAATTGAATTTTGTGAAACATAGCCAAGTGTTTATTTTATATTTTTTATTAAACCTTGTTTCACCAAGTGTTGGATGACAATTAATTTTGTCTTTGTTGTTATTTAAATTAAATGGAAAATATTATCTAAGAACTTGAAATTCTAAGTTAATTAAAAACTATTGTTTGATTTATTATTCAAATAAATAGCTAAAAACCAATATTTTGTAGGGATATTATTTCGACCCGCAGATGGGAGAGGTATTCTATTTAAGACCTAGTCAAGTATGTGACTACCGACATTTGCACTTAGAAAATCAACAATAAAATCATCACTGAATTTGCAAAAAGCAAACGACGAATTGATTTTGTTATCTAAGTATATTCTAAAGATGATTTAATGTTATTCAATGTGATTTAATGTGATTCCAAAGAAGATTTAATACAAATGTTTTTTATATTTAGAATATGGGCAATATACCCTCCCTCCCCGAGACATAATTAATTCCATTACAAACCCCCACCCCAGACCCCAATTCGACGTCTGGATCCGCCCCTGCTCGGCCACAAGAGGCGCTTGTTCCGAAAATAATTTAAACAATATTTATTTTGTACGAAATGCGTAAATCTATTTTTACAGAAAACACACATACTGTCTACATAATTATTATATGTAAAATTAGAATTATGACAATCAGTCACTATACAATAATTAAATAAAACAACTAAAATTTTTACATAAAGAGATTTGACAAATTTTGCAACGTTTATTTCTCCATTTTTACTCGAAAATATAAATAGAAACCTTTATTAGCAATTGTAGAAAAATAGAAAATGGCAGAAATATTTTTCATGCTGTCAATTTGTTTAAAGTACCGAAAAATCGAGTTTTTGAATTTAAATATATACAGAATTAAACCAGAAGCCCTCTTTTATTTAAATATATGAATTCTGAAAGATTTTTCCCTATGTTAAAAATACGAATTTATATTTGAAGCTTTCTTAGAATCATATTTATAATACTTAATTGTTTAATTGCTTAAAAGAAAATTAAAAGGCAATTATAATTCAGTGACTAAAACCCGGCTAAAACAGCTGACTTCAAAACGTAAATTAAATAATGATTTGGATTCCAATATAAGTTATTACAATTGGGATTAAATTCTTGTTTTGCTGAGTAACAAATAAATAAATATGGTCGTAAATAAACCTACATGTATTTCTTATTAAAAATGTCTTGTTTATTTCATCGTTTGTAAAACCGCCTAGTTACGTCTCTGCATTTTCGTATTTGCTCCTCGAAGAAAATGAAGTATCACAGTTCATTTGAAAGTAACTTGAAAGCAATAAATTTCATGCAGTAACGGAACATTAGATCGCGCAGTCATGGTTTGCTTGCTGTTCATCGACCAGTGTAAATGACTTTTAGATTCAAATTTAATTATTTTTGTAGATACTTTCTGCAGCGGAGCGGATATAAATGAGTGCATCAACTCTTCTGTTTGCAGCTCGTAAAAAAACGAAGTTGCAAATGAATCATCGAGGTACAATGCCACCTAGGAACAATAACAAGAAATACAACAGTGTTGTACTGCAATTCTACTTTAAATGACATGTAAAACAATTTCAACTACTACTAGATTGGAATATTCATGGGGCAGGTGTTGTATTTCTATTGACTAATTAAATTCTCTACAATTACAAACGTTATTATATTTTTTCACAACGGATTTTTTTCATTTACTGCACTATAATTATGACTTATAAATCATAATAGTCCAACAATAAAACAAAATGGATTTAGCACCAACTTTTGTAAGACTTTATCATCGAGTTCTACAGTCATACAAAACATACGTAACATCAGGCTATGTCCTATAAAGTGGCGTAGAATAATTCATTCCAACATTCTATAGATTATTGTTACAATTTGTTTCGAGAAACATTCCTATTCTGCAATACTACTATAGAAACAATTAAGAACGGAAAAGTTAAGGCATTTGAATCAAGCAACGACTCGGTCCGAACCCTGTATTGTAATTAAAATTAAGTTCATCTTGTATAAAGTAACATAAATTAATATTGTTAATTACTTCATTTTCAGGTGCTGAGTTTTATCATCCAGATTTACAATTTCTTTTATACAAGCTTGTCTTATCTTTCGTTCACGCAACAAACATTCATTTCTTCCTATATCGTTTACCAGTCTTTCATTCGATATACGTTTCATATACCTAAACTATCTAAATTTACATCCATTCATTCTTCTAACAATAAAATAAATATTTCACTATAGTTTTTACTTATTATATAATAATATATTTTACTACGATTGCTATGAAAAGTTGATAATTACGCTCCTATTTGTTATCGTCAAGTTGACGTTTTCTGTGGAACAATCGAAATAGTTATTTGTGTATTAAGAGCGTAAAGTGATTCTTTGTTACTCGAGCACGGTAATTGCAGCGCGAGCCGAAGGCGAGAGCTGCAATAGTGCAAGAGGAACAAAGACACTTTACGCTCGTGATACACACATAATTTTTTCTACGATTGCATCTTAAAGTTATTAAAAAATGTAGGTATACGTCTAAAACTAAATTCGTTTTGTTAACTGTCAATATGACAAGTTTCTGTTTTGTTTGTATCCCTGATGGTAACTATTGAAATAATCTTTTTCGCGCGTTGCCATTGGAAACGCGCAAATTTAACGTCTTTTTCGCGCGTTGCCATTGGAGACGCGCAAAAAAGATATTTTTCGATTGTTCCACAGAAAACGTCAACTTTACGATGACAAATGAGAGCGTAATTGTCATCTTTTCATAGAAATCGTAGAAAAAATATCTTTTTTACGCATCTCCAATGGCAACGCGCGAAAAATATTATAAATGCGCGTATTTCAATAGTTACCAGGGATATAAACAAAACAGAAACTTGTCATATTGACAGTTGACAGAATGAATTTATTTTCAGTACGTATATGTTTTTAAATAATTTTAAGATGCAATCGTAGAAAAAATGATGTGTGCATCACGAGCGTAAAGTATCTTTGTTCCTCTTGCACTATTGCAGCTCTCGCCTTCGGCTCGCGCTGCAATTACCGTGCTCAAGTAACAAAGAATCACTTTACACTCTTAATACACAAATAACTATTTGCGTGTGAAGCATTAAATCACGGCTCCCAAAGATTTTAGTGGAGTAATTTACATGTGGAGAAAATTAGTTTATCGTTATTACAATAAAAATACAGTAAGGTATTGCGGACACGATAGGTTACTAATTATCTTGAATGAGTGATCATATTAGCAGTCAATATGTTTAAGAAAAGTTGATACTACCTGTGTCTGTCGTTCTTGTCAGAAGTTCTTTAATCTGCAATTTTTATGTGCTACCTGTAGCACCTGGCGCGTTTCCCACCCCGTCACTACCCTCGTAATGATTTACAGCACTGTCCGCCATCTTATCTGATCATATATTTTTTGCTGTGCCATTTACATTAGTGTGTTTATATTTTCGTTTTCTTCCTGACGTTATCTTGCACCCCACGTTTCATTCCGTCCTTGTGTATTCAGGGGGATGGAAGGGTTCTGACGGACTTTCACCCTACAGTTCATTATTAATATATAATTTCTACCTTGTTAAATAAAACAGGCAAAAAGAGATTATCCACGATGAGGAAACTGAATTTAAACTTTGGTTTAGAAGATTAAATTGCAAAAGTTAATTTCCAAATGTTTCAAATTGTATTCTTCGCCTTCTAATGTCTATTAAACATTTACACGTTTTCATAACTTTGTAACTATTAGTGGAGTTTGATTCATTTAAAACTTGAGTAATGTTATAATAAATGTGGGTATTTGTCATGTAATAATTGAGTGTGGGTTCACGAGAGTGCATGCACTCATGCACGGAACAGGAATGTAGACAAAATTTTAGTTAAATTAGAGAAAACGTTTAACGCATTCCGGGCATTCGTGGCAAGAGTTCTGTTTACTGTTAACTTCACCTAACTACAAACTCAAATGGAAACGTAATGTCACTCACTATTTTCTCAATCACCTTCTACTACTTATTACCAAATTATTCTACCTGTACTACATAACACGAAATCCTATTCGAAATACTCTCCTATATGATGACTCTAAGATTGAGAAAAATGTTTGACCATCTGATATTGAGGGTGGAAGATTGAGTGCATAGAAATAATGGAAGATATTATAAATAAGCGACTGTGCCTAGGAATGGAAATATAAATAAACAGGAATTCAGTCAAAATTATCCGTGTATTTTTCTAAGCCAACGTTTCGTTGTCAAATGCAACCTCATTAAGGCAAAGCCAAAAACAGGTGTAAATAGTTACAATAATATAAAAAATCATACAAAACATCCAAAAAGATGTAGTCAATAAAAGTAATAAACAAAATAATGTCCAAAGCCTCATCTAACAGGTTGATATTAAACAATGAAAAAATATTTATTTTATGTCCTACAGACAGGTCGAATGACGAGCAAGTGACTTGATTTTTTATATTATTGTAATTTACACTTGTTTTTGGCTTTGCCCTGATGAGGTTGCATTTGGGAACGAAACGTTGGCTTAGAAAAATACACGGATAATTTTGAATGGATTCCTGCTTATTTATATTTCCATTTTAGAAATAATTTAAATAAAATTTACCTAGTCATTTTCAAGACAATGTGCAAAATTTATATTATTTACAAATTATTTTTATATTAGACCGTATTTTTAGCAAAGTTCGCAACGTTCGCACTATTAGCAGACAGCATTTGTATGATTTAATACAATTGATATTGATGTTAAATATTCGACTTGCTTTTAATTATTTAAGGATAGTTTTGTTTTTACTTCCTTGTACGAAGTAAAGGAAGTATTGTAATCGTAAAAAATCTCTGTTCTCAGATTTCAGCGGAAATACGCATTTTGGTAATCCCTGAATCCATTTTGACTAATTTCATCGTGCCGTCTGTACGTATGTATCTCGCATAACTCAAAAACGGTAGGCCGTAGAAAATTAAAATTTGGTATTTAGGACTACTATTAAAACATCTAGTTGTGCATCTTCCTTTTGGTCATTATATAACATCCGGAAGTGGTACTTTACTAGAAGCCTATAATATATTTTAATGAAAAACTATATCAAAATATAATCCAAAACTTTTCAAATTTGGTATATAAGATATCAACGGAAATAACATAATAGATTTAAGTTAAAAGGGACTAACCGGAAGTGATACATTACATGAAGCTGCTAAGAGTTTTTGTGGAAAAAAATGGAATTTCTGATTTTAGAAATAAATGCTGCAAATAAAAGTTTTAGAGAATTAAATTCTGCGTCTAGCACATTAAGAATTATTTAATTAGCCTTTTTGTATAAGCGAGATATGTAAATTTAAAAATTATAATTTTTTTGTTTTTTTTAAATTAAGTTTGCTATGGATTAGAACAAAAAATACAAGATTTAATGTCAAATATGTGCAATTAAAAAAATATCTATAGTTTAATATGCGTAGAAGGAAGTCATGTGGTGTCCACATCAGATTTTTTATTTAAAAATCTATGACCACTAATTACGTCGGTATGCCCTTCCACCTGAGGTATCGCTTCCAGTAGTGAAGACGGTATCGGGGGGCAGATGAAGCGATCCACCCGGGAAGGTCATAATTTTATATTGCCCGGCCGTGACGCGATAAAACATAATGGAAAGTTTAATAGGCGCGTCGAAACATCGGAGGCCGCCGTCGCTAAATCCCGTACATTCGTCTTGTCCCGCGTCGCGACGCGGACACCAACTCCACGTCTTCTCGTCCTCGTCATGTCTAGGACATTGCACGATATTTTATTGCAGGTTCGTGTCGTTTGATTTTGGAAGAAAGTGTGTACTTCACAGATGCCGCGATTTCGTACAATATTGCCTACGACAGATGTATGCAATCTCATTTTTCAAATAGTAATTGGCATATTTATTTATTTGCTACTCTACGCAACAGAAACTTTATCCCAATTACTGTAGCTTATAGTGGAATATGAATTACTTAAATACTGTCCTATTATTAGGGTATAACTTTATCTACAGTTTATAATCATCATGAATTACTATTGAACATATAATCTGAAATTGGTCTAAAATTATGTGCAAATCTTCATATTTTGTTTAGAATTTAAATCATCTTTCTGTTTGCTGTTTTATTTTAAAGCTAGATAGTTTTGTTTGTAACATAAGGTGTATAAAGATGATATAAATTCGATAGATTTAACTGTCGGTTCTCGTTGAAACATTTTATAATAAAATTAAATTAAAAAACACTAGGTTAGTTTCAAATAATGTAAAGTTTATTTTACAATACGTATTTCGGTCGACTAGACCATCATCAGGTGAACAAGATATCTTGTTGATGATGATGGTCTAGTCGACCGAAATACGTATTGTAAAATAAACTTTACATTATTTGAAACTAACCTAGTGTTTTTTAATTTAATTTTAAAGATGATATGTAATAATGAGTGTTCATATTAGTTAAAACTAGATAGAAATACGAATGAAAAACGTTGAAAAACATGAGATTTAGTGAAAACTAATCTGACAGCAGTGCTGTGCTAATGAAGGTAAAATCTGCAAAATCTACTCTTTTTAGTCTGCGATTAGCTCCACCTCTCGTCATTAAAAATCCCAATTGCGGATACAAAGCAGAGAAAAGTTTCCAAAATGTGATTTTAAAAATTACATCGAGTGGAATGAAGACAATAGCCAACCTTTTTAGCGTCCGCAGAGCATTGTTACCAAGATATAAAATAATTAGCAATTTAAAAAGGTAGTACACAGTTTTAATACAGATCATAAATAATAAATGCATTCTATTATTCATAAAGTTCATGACTAGGTTAATGAATTTATCCACGTAATTAAATATTTCTCATTTAGAGAACTTTGCAAACTAACTGCAAAATATACAGTTTGTGTTTTATTGTGATTCCTTCAAATATTTTTCATTTCATTCAATATTATTAATTATTTATGAATTTAATAATCGTCAGTTGTGGCTGCATGTTTAACGCGCTCGTTTCACAAGAGAGTTATCGGATCATAACCAACTTCACTTATAACCAAAACTCTAATTGTGTCCGAGTGCTTTTAATTAAATCATTTTATACGTCTAACTTATTTATTTTTATTTTTTGTTATCATTATTACATTACAGGGAACCTACAGTTTATAGTGGAATCCTAATTGTATTTTATTCGCAATACCTCATTTTTCAAGGATCAATGTTCCGAATCGGATTTATAGTCATCTTCATGAAGTTCTTCTAATCTCCATTGATATTTGTTTATTCACTAGTCTTAAAATCTACAAGTAAATATGTAAATAATGTAACAATATGAGCTATCTCATTGTTGTTATGTTGCATTTAGGTAAGATTGGTTTCGTGTAATTTGACACTCGTGACCACATGTGCCATTAAGGCTGAGTGTGAGATCTTTTGGTTTTCGAATATAGGGCATTAAATTATAAAAAGAGACAGTTATAGTTAATATTCTTTAGAATTCCAACAAGATTTCATGTTCGCGTTATCTGCACTGCCCGAGTGTCAGACTACATAACCAAAACACTTGAGGCATCTGTGTCCAGCCCGATGTGTGGGGAATGGATTCCAGATGTGGGTATCGTACCCAGGACAGCAAGTGTTTTGGTGGAAACCATCAGTCTCGTCCATCGACTCAAAGCGTGAAGATGTAGATCTTCACATCACGCGGTGTTCGCGTTTTATTTCATTTTAAACTAGATTAGTGATTTAAGTATTATAATTAATAGAAATATAATTTAAATAATAATTCTGTTTCCATCCTCATATTAAATTATAATGTTTCGTATTACAATTAGTATAAAAATATTTGATAGCAATGTGTTAATACAATTTCAATACTGCATCCATTCCTTTCGTGTTACAATTGACGCAATCCGGTAAAATTGACTTATTCACCCAGCTCTGCTCGTATTACAATAATTAACAAAATCATATCAATATTTGTTGATAAATAGAAAATATTTCATAAAGCCATAAGTTTCATTGCGATTTTTTTCATTATTTATAGATTTATAGCTCTACAAAACTCATTGATTTACACATATTTCAACAATCTGAACTACTAATGAACAATTTTTGCAACAACTGCTACATTCTAAGTTTCACAGCTTTGTTATTGCAGATCTTCCTTGTGAAACGTACAACTACATAAATGGATCGCATCAGCCTATTGACCCAAACCAGTTTCTAAAATTTTTCTTAAGTTTTGTTGTTTGTAGAATCTATAATAAATTCAAATTTATTACGAATTTTATGTTGTAAATCGTAAACGCCTGTCAACTTTAAACGGTGGGTGGTATCTTGCACCAGTTCAGAAAAGTAAGACAATTGCATCTACGATATTTACCTGGCACATATCTGATGGGTATACGACGCTGATTTACGATACACATAAACCACAAACAATTAAACCATTACAAGATATCACACAAATTGTTTCATTGTAAATAAATGAAAAATTGTTTTATTTTAAAATGCCCGTGTTACGACGGCAACGAAGGTGGCAATTGGTTCTTAAACATTTGAATTGTTTTGTTGCAGCAACTAAAATATAACAGTAACTAAACTGTTGCCGTTAGAATAAAACAAACAGAAAACTTTAAAAAATATATAGGTACAAATATGATTTGGAATTCTTTTTCTAGGTAATTCAATAGTAGTAAAGCCCGGATATTTAGGCACTTAAAAACACCCAAATAAGCAGGCATATAGGCCGGTAATTACTCTAAAATAGGCGGGATTTTAGGCAGCCTAAATGTAAATAATTTGTTTTTTTAAAAATAAACGAATGCTTTTTCTAATATTGGTACTTGTATCTACTCTTCGTTAGAAAAAGTAATCATTTTAAACAAAAATTAACGGAATCTGAAAAATAATAATGTAGGGTTCTCATTTTATTAACTATTATGCAAATTCAAATTATGTAGTATACTTTAATTCACAAAATATTACGAGCAATTGCTCTATGAAATTTTCGGAAGGGGACTGTCTTCGGTCTGTCAGAACTTGCTTGTAAGCTGAAAACTGCGTTCGACATCACAAAATGTGACAGGATCGTTCTTATATTTAGCCAAATCGTCTAAAGTTACCTAAGTTCCATTGATTAATGGCAAAGACACAATTGAATTGCCACGTAAAATTTTGACTAAAAAACGTTTTTTTCTTTCAGCATTTTAAATTCACACACAAAAACTTGATTAAAGTAAGTAATTTAAATATTATAGGTTAGGTTGAAACACTTTGTCGAGTGCTGAATTTGTCAATAAAAGTTAGAATAGGCAACAAAAATAGGCAAAATAGGCTGTATAAGGTAAAATAGGCACAATAACCAAAATATAGGAAAAATAGGCTCTAAGGCACGATAATAAAACCTTCCATTACACGTAAACATATTACCTATGTATAGAAAAACGAAATTGCCTGAAGTATATTAAAATTGCCTAAAAATCCGGGCTTTAGTTATTTGTATACCACTGAAAGAATGTCAGATATCATCAGATGTCACTAATGTCAAATTATGCTATTGTTTTCAAGTTGACACGGGTATAACTTTACTTTTCTTCCATAGGACAGAAAACTATCTTAGGGATTAAAAGTATTAGTTTCTTTTTTAAATGAGGAAACAATTTTAGTTTCTGAACGGGATGTGATGTTTGTATTTGTATAACTACCATTTACATAAACATAACGATATGTTAAAACGAAAGTGCATTCTGTTTGACCGGTTTCACCGACACCACCTCCGCGATAAATCATCCGCAACATCCATCTACACTATCCGCATAGCAATTAGGGTTGACTTCAGCTTCATTTAGCACTCGGTGACTTACCTTGGCTGGAGTGTAGGGTACCTCCACCACGAGGTATGACACACTGACGGTGGCACACACGGCAGGGCACTAGCTCACTGAACGGCAGTGAGCTATCGACTGGCGCCGGCAGCGGCAGACCCGAACAGAAAAGGGGGCCGCGAGGCGACGCCAGCGCCGCTGAGCGCCGTCGCGACATGGATGGTGGAACACGCATGCTACGAAACGCCGCGACGAGAGCGGGGATGGAAGGATAGTGGAATTAATAAATAATATAATATGGTTTATGAATTATTGGTAATAAATGGTTTGGAATTTAAGCCTGAATTTAACAAACAAACATAACTGGAGGATTCGAGCAAGAGGATGCGTTGATTTCAACTTATATCTGGTTGGTTTGGATTACTCTATAAACTACAATTGTAACAAGTCTAAGTCAGTACAATTAAGACATACATATTAAGTAACTTCAATAACTGGGTCATAGTGTAACATGTAATATACAGGGTGTTTCAGGACTAGTGTAACAAACTTTAACAGCTTATTCCTGAGGTCATTTTGAGCCAAAAATGTCATATGAACATAGGTCCTATTCCTTCTAGTTACCAAAATACAGAAGGTCGAAGTTCTATAAATAACACGAAATTTTCAAATTTTTTTTAATCAAGATACTTTCGGAAAATAAGAGTTTTATTGAAAAGTCATACCTTATTTGTCTTAATTAATTTTATTTATTAATATTAACGAATACGATTTAGAGAACAAAACATAAAATGACACAATTAAATAGACACAGAACAACATGACCAAACATGGAATTATTTAACACAATATGAAATAAGATAACAAATTTTTTTTAAATTACAGCGAGTGTTCAAAATGAGCGCCTTGAACTCGTATGCATGTTAATATTAATAAATAAAATTAATTAAGACAAATAAGGTATGACTTTTGAATAAAACTCTTGTTTTCCGAAAGTATCTGCATCCTATTGGTTGACAGTGACGTGTGGTGAATTCTCATTTTAAATGGGAGGGATCGGCATAAAACGATTAAATGCACTGCAATTACGTTCCATTCGCCGGTACGTGTATAATAAAAACAAAAAAATTCAATCTTTATTCCTTATCCATATGATACAAGTATAATATATTATAAATATTATATATAAACATAATCTAAACATTTACCTACATTACTCAGTTTGTTTCGGTACAGGATATTTAATCTTCTTATTGTGTAACATAACTGCTAATTGGATAATTTAATCCGAATTAGTAATTTTTAAATGGTCAATCATAGGAAAAAATCTGATGTGGACACCACATGACTTCCTTGCACGCGTATTAAACTATAGATATTTTTTTAATTGCACATATTTGACATTAAATCTTGTATTTTTTGTTCTAATCCATAGCAAACTTAATTTTTTTTAAAAACAAAAAAATATATAATATTTAAATTTAGATATCTCGTTTATGCAAAAAGCTAATTTAAAAATTCTTAATGTGCTAGACGCAGAATTTAATTCTCTAAAACTTTTATTTGCAGCATTCATTTCTAAAATTAAAATAATACCTTTTTTTCAAGGAAAACTGTTAGCAGCTTCATGTAATGTGCCACTTCCGGTTAGTCTATTTTAACCTAAATCTATTATGTTATTTCCATTGATATAGTAGTCTTATATACCAAATTTGGAAAGTTTTAAATTATATTTGAATATAGATTTTCATGAAAATCTATTATAGGCTTCAAGTAAAGTACCACTTCCGGTAGTTGTATAATGACCAAAAAGGGAGGTGCACAACTAGATGTTATAACAGTCCTAAATATAAAGTTTCAATTTTCTATGGCTTACCGTTTTTGAGTTATGCGAGATACGTACGTACGTACGTACAGACGGCACGACGAAATTAGTCAAAATGGATTCAGGAAGGGCCAAAATACCTATTTCCGTTGAAATCTGAGAACCGAAAATTTTCGCGATTACAATACTTCCTTTACTTCGTACAAGGAAGTAAAAACAGAGTAATTTTAGGTTGAATACGACCATTAAGAAATGACCTGTTGTGACCATCGTTAAGCGATGTGTGGTAGCCGCACTAATAGATTTCATTGTAGTTATATGGGACAGGGACGTTTAATCGTTTTATGCCGATCCCTCGAGTTTAAAATGAAAATAGTATACAGCGACTTAGAATCTTCGTTCACTCTTTGAACCTTTCATCCATATCTCTCTCTTAGTTTCACCAGTCTTTCATTCAATATAAGTTCCACATGTACACAAACCATCTAATATCTAGTTAGGTATTAAAACTGTATTAACTAAATGTATTATCCCCACATATGAATGCTAACAGCTAACACAATTTAGGTGGCGCGTATAATAGATAGTTGTGTGTTACGCGGCGCACGTAGTTATTTAAATGAATAACAGTGCAGTGGTGTGGCGCAAGGTCCTTGCCAGATGACTGAGTACATTAGTGAGTTGCGCAACTGCGTCTTCGCGTTAAATGCACTGGATTAATCATGAGGCTCAGCCGTTGCAGCGCAAACAAACCACGCTGACTCACTCTGACGATAAATATTTCATTAGCTGCAGTATGCAGTCGCGAGGGTTCTGCTAGTGGCCAGGCACGATGCGTCCCTTGATCTCTTCTTCTTTCTACTGTATTTCATAAATTACCGTGTACTTTCAACATCAGAGATATTATACAGGGTGTTTCAGGACTAGTGTAACAAACTTTAACAGCTTATTCCTGAGGTAATTTTGAGCCAAAAATGTCATATAAACATAGGTTCTATTCCTTTTAGTTACCAAAATACAAGAGGTTAAAGTTCTATAAATAACTCGAAATTTTCAAATTTTTGTAATCAAGATACTTTCGGAAAACAAGAGTTTTATTGAAAAGTCATACCCTATTTGTCTTAATTAATTTTATTTATTAATATTAACGACACAATTAAATAGACACAGAACAACATAACCAAACATGGAATAGGTTAACACAATATGAAATAAGATAACAAATTTTTTAAAAAAATACAGCATGTGTTCAAAATGAGCGCCTTGAACTCTTATGCATGTTAATATTAATAAATAAAATTAATGAAGACAAATAAGGCATGACTTTTCAATAAAACTCTTGTTTTCCGAAAGTATCTGGATTACAAAAATTTGAAAATTTCGTGTTGTTTATAGAACTTCAACCTCTTGTATTTTGGTAACTAAAAGGAATAGGACCTATGTTCATATGACATTTTTGGCTCAAAATGACCTCAGGAATAAGCTGTTAAAGTCATTGTCATCAAGTTTTCTACTTTTGAACTGTGCTCATCTCTTTATCCCACTCTACCATTCCCCTATTTTTCAGCTCTTCTTTCAGTTTCATTTTTATCAATTCTCTCTTACGTTCTAAGTCCAAAATTTCTTCTATTGCTGTCTTCAATACATCATCATGTTACAATTAGTATCGTAAATTTTCTGCTTCTAATTAATTTTTTTATATTCCTATAAACAACGAAATTATTTTTGTTTCTAGTTCTGAATTATCCTCTTCCATACTTTCCTGTCTTATATCTTTCATTTTACTTTCTTTCAGGTTAGACTTCTACGCAATTGTCATCCCATTTTTTTATTAACTTTTTTTTTCATTCTTGGTTTAATCTTGCTTCGTAAACTTGTTTTGCAAATCAGCCTTAATCAATTCTGTTGAAATATCTAGACCAATTTAACTGTTCTTCTTGTATAGTGTATTTTCCTGCTTCTCCCTGTTTTTTTAAAAAATCTTATCTCTAAGTTTCTTAATCTATTTCGATTGATTGTCACCAAATTTTCATTCCTGTAGTTCTCTCTTCACTAGCATCTTTGAGGTCGTATTTTGAGGACTAGTAACACGGGAAAATATAACTTACTGAGTTCTGCTGCGAAATGTAGAAGGAGTCATGATATATTTATTATTTATTTATATAGAGAATTTATTGTAAAATAATTTATAAATGTTTAAAACTGTATATAATATGTCAAGATGTTTTTATTTGGTTCTGTTAATACAACGTATAGTTGAGCTATTTAAAAAGCTAGTCTATATATGCGTGGGTATATAAAACATTTTTCAATACTTTTGTAGTCAATAAAATTCCATATTCCACATGTAATGTCAAAGTGTCGCTGCAATTACAATTAAAAATTGCAAAAAATCGAGTGTAAAATTGTGCTTTTGCAAGGCAGAAAAAATATACATCCATTACAAAAAATATAACGCTTGGATACAGGAGCATGATTGCATTTATTACCAATTGCAATGGCAAATTTCCGGTTTAATTAAAATACCATCATTTGATCGCGATTGAAATGATGTTTACCCCGTTTATTCGACCCCACCGTGCGTACTGCTTTCCACCAATCATAATGCGTCAAATTACGAATAGAAATATTTTTCATTAGTAAATACTCACCGTATTTTTTTTTGGATTTATTCGCACTATTAAATTTATTACCGCAATAAATATCCTTTCGCCAATAATAATTTTTCACTTTGTTTTGACTTTTTTGTTATATTTATGTTTCTGTTTTGCTTAATATTTAACTAGTTTATGCATATGTTGTTACTAATTTTATATAGATGAGCCAATTGAACATTTTGACGCACATATTAATTAAATTGTATTAACGATAGCAACAATTAGTATGAAAAAGAGTAGTGTATGTAAAAAACTATGTTAAATTTAATAAAGAACGTGTAACGCCTTGTCTCTTTATTTTTTGGTTGCACACATTTTCATTGTCCGTCAGTACGGTGGTGTGGATAGCAATATGGAATTCGAATCCGGAGATCCCGAGTTCGAATCTCACTCAAGCTAAAAATTATATAAACAAAAAAAATATAAAGTAAACACTTGGCTATGTTTCACAAAATTCAGCCTCCAAGTCACCTTATGAGGTCATTGTCAGAGACTGGCCAGCACCAGTTAATAACCATAGACGCGTTTCGCTCTTATTAGAGCTCATCAGTATGGTATAACCCACTTCTTCACCTAGAACAAAGTTTACGTGAAGAAGCTGGTGACGAAGACCTGTGCCAGCAGAGAATAAGATCTCTATCAAACAGGTAAGATGACATGAGAAGTTCTGTGGAACAGGTCATGCCATCTACCGAAAAAAAGGAAAGCTACGCAATAACAAAACGCGTCTATGGTTACTAACTGTGCTGGCCAGCCTCTGACGATACCCTCATAAGGTGACTTGGAGGCTGAATTTTGTGAAACATAGTCAAGTGTTTACTTTATATTTTTTATTAAACCTTGTTTCACCAAGTATTGGATGACAATTAATTTTGTCTTTGTTGTTAATTATATAAACTACTACACTTCGGCTCAGTGAGTGTGGACCCTGTACTGCAATTGGGATTAAATTGCTGTTGTACAGAGTAACATAAATAAATAAATTAAAATTCTCTTACATTTTATTTAGTTTATAATTTGTTTCATACAAATGCATCTTGTTTGTAGTGACCGATTCATCATATCCACGTACTCTCTCAGCCTTAATATCACGAGTCTATAATTCGATTCCACAAGAGCATCAGATCTCAACTGACACATTCAGTTTGATATTAAGCATATAAAAAATAAATAATGTGCGTCATGACGACAGGAAAAGTAAATTTATCTACGCATTCAATTAACCAGCGAACGAAGCAAAGTGAAAATAAAAACGATGTTTTAATTTGGCAAGTTTAAAATGAACGGCGTGGTAATATTTCGTCGACGGTTAGGCATATCATTTTTCCGATGTTCTTCCTCAAATTCCCCGCGGAAACAGCGGACTGGAGTACTGGGAACTAGGCGATGTCCGCACTTCTTTAATGGACTCAGCCCTTATCGTTCCTTTAATTAAAAATCTCAAACTACTGCGATATAAATTAGCATCTCGCCGCGCCGCAATAATGGACGCAAATTTGGTTTCAACCACAACCCAGTGTACACGTTCATGACAATATCAAAAATTACAAATCATCAATATACATTATAATAGGTACTACAATGTTCTAAGCAAAAGATTACTTTTTCATCAATATTTGTTTTAAGGAATTACTGCAAAATTTAAGAAATTTAATTTAATTATTTTTGAATTTTATGATTTCGTTTCAAACACTTTACCACTCCAATTAATTCAAATCCAAAGACATTTTTTCGAAAGTTCGACGTGTCCGGAAGCAGTATCTCAAACACTAAGCAAGATATGAAGATGCGCTTAACGGCATTGAATTCCTCGTGTCCATATTGACTTATAAGCATATTTTTACTTCATTTAAAGCGATTTTATGGGGTAGGTGGCACTGACAAACAATTTTCACCAATTTAAATCTACCCCTGTGGCTCTTCCTCCACTTATATCTTTGGGGCCTTGATTTGACAACTGGTTACCGCACGAAAAAATATATCACTTACCGAGATCTGCTTAGGCAGAGTGCAACACTCAGTAATGGGTAAAAGGCGTGGTGATATTTATTTATTTATTATTTTATTTAAAGTGATTTTTTCTTCTTCAGATTTTTTTGATTTTCAAACAACTTTCTGTAAAACTCTTTCTCGTACGAATAATGTAACAAAAAATATCTGATGTGGACACCACATGACTTCCTTGTACACGTATTAAACTATAGATATTTTTTTAATTGCACATATTTGACATTAAATCTTTTATTTTTTGTTCTAATCCATAGCAAACTTAATTTTTAAAAAAATCAAAAAATATATAATATTTAACTTTAGATATCTCGTTTATGCAAAAAGCTAATTTAAAAATTCTTAATGTGCAACGCGCAGAATTTAATTCTCTAAAACTTTTATTTGCAGCATTCATTTCTAAAATTAAAATAATACCATTTTTTTCAAGGAAATCTGTTAGCAGCTTCATGTAATGTGCCACTTCCGGTTAGTCTATTTTAACCAAAATCTATTATGTTATTTCCATTAATATGGTAGTCTTATATACCAAATTTGGAAAGTTTTGGATTATATTTTGATATAGTTTTTCAATATATTATAGGCTCCAAGTATGGTACTTTACTTTCCGGAAGTTATATAATGACCAAAAAAGGAGGTGCACAACTAGATGTCATAATTATAAAATTTTAACTTTCTACGGCTTACCGTTTTTGAGTTATGCGAGATACATTACGTACGTACAGACGGCACGACGAAATTAGTCAAAATGGATTCAGGGATGGCCAAAATGCGTATTTCCGCTGAAATCTGAGAACCGAAAATTTTCGCGATTACAATACTTCCTTTACTTCGTGCAACATCTCTTAATTTTTTTTATTCTTTCCTTCGTCTTAACATTTTCTCCCTCTTTATATTCATCTTTCTCTCTAAGAATTTTTATTCTCTTTTTGTTGTTAAAATTTTCTAGCTTTTTATTCATCTGCTTGTCGTTTTTCAGAAATGTATTTCTTCATTCTACCCTTCTTTTGCCTGTTTGATTGTTTCTTTCCCATCCTTTAATTATTCAATGAATACAACGAAAGGTGCACAACTAAATGTTGCTAATGCAATGACATTGACATTTAATTTTTTATTTTTTTCTTATTTTTTGTTCTAATCCATAGCAAACTTAATTTTTTTTTAAATAAATATATAATTTTTAATTTTAGATATCTCGCGTATACAAAAGGCTAATTTAATAATTCTTAATGTGCTGGACGCAGAATTTAATTCTCTAAAACTTTTATTTGCATCATTTATTTATAAAATTTAAATAATATCATTTTTTTCAAGGAAAACTGTTAGCAGCTTCATGTAATGTGCCACTTCCGGTTAGTCTATTTTAACCAAAATCTATTATGTTATTTCCATTGATATAGTAGTCTTATATACCAAATTTGGAAAGTTTTAAATTATATTTGAATATAGTTTTTCATGAAAATCTATTATAGGCTTCAAGTAAAGTACCACTTCCGGTAGTTGTATAATGACCAAAAAGGGAGGTGCACAACTAGATGTTATAACAGTCCTAAATATAAAGTTTCAATTTTCTACGGTTTACCGTTTTTGAGTTATGCGAGATACGTACGTACGTACGTACAGACGGCATGACGAAATTAGTCAAAATGGATTCAGGGAGGGCCAAAACACCTATTTCCGTTGAAATCTGAGAACCGAAAATTTTCGCGATTACAATACTTCCTTTACTTCGTACAAGGAAGTAAAAACATAACACAACATGTAACATATCTATTTTGACACGTTGTGTAATCGCGAATATATTTCGAAATTTTAAAAATTGCTGAAAACTTGTTAATAAATTAATTGAAACACGAGAAATTCAATGCTGTTGAACACATCTAAATAAGTCGAAAATCTAATGTTAAAAAATATTTGGAAAGTTAAATTCTTCTATTGTACAGACAAACCTCCGTAAAAATTGCTTTCAAGTAGAATGCTTTAAATTAAAAATACGCATATATGTAACATATATTTCAGGAATAGAATCTAAGGTCTAAATAATATTAAATATAATTTTAAATTTAACTATTGAGAAACTGCTAGTACAGATAAAATGATTTATATTTGTCGCAAACATATTTAATGTCTAAACCGTAAAGTCTAGTTTTTTTGTGTCTTGCATCTCTTTGATGAAAAAAAATGGCGCTGAATATATATAACAATTTCAAGTTTGTACTGTCTATACGATCCCCGATGTACTGTTCATTCATTCAGAATCAAATCAAAATGATAGTAAATAAAAAATCGCCGTGTTCCACTCTAATATAATTGTAGCGATTTTTATTTGCAAGTTTGTTAGCTTTATAGCCGTGTGCTCCCAATCAATGGCCTCGTTTCGATTGCCGTGTAGTAGAGAGGTAGGTAATTACATTTAGGCACGGGAACTGCAGTGTGCGATCACCCCGAGAATTGCCGGACCCCATTTTTTTAATGAAAAAACAAACATAAACTTCCTGAACTGGATAAAAATTACATTAAAAGATTCAAGTGTCTGCTGGATGGGTTATTGCGAATTATAGATGATGTACAACTAAT
Organism: Pterostichus niger; assembly: GCA_947425015.1. Classification (NCBI taxonomy): domain Eukaryota; kingdom Metazoa; phylum Arthropoda; class Insecta; order Coleoptera; family Carabidae; genus Pterostichus; species Pterostichus niger. Next base: position 36,582,772 of record OX380341.1, read on the forward strand.
CACTAAAGCCCGGATTTTTAGGCAAATGCCTAGATTCAAATTTTAATATACTTCAGGCAATTTCGTTTTTCTATACATAGGTAATATGTTTACGTGTAATGAAAGGTTTTTTTTTTCGTGCCTTAGAGCCTATTTTTCTATATTTTGGTTATTGTGCCTATTTTACCTTATACAGCCTATTTTGCCTATTTTTGTAGCCTATTCTAACTTTTATTGAGCAGACAAGGTTTATCATCTACTTCGTTGACTAATTCAGCACTCGACAAAGTGTTTCAACCTAACCTATAATATTTAAAGTACTTACTTTAATCAAGTTTTTGTGTGTGAATTTAAAATGCCGAAAGAAAACACGTTTTTTTTAGTCAAAATTTTACGTGGCAATTCAATTGTGTCTTGTGCCATTAATCAATGGAGCTGAGGTAACTTTAGACAATATGGCTAAATATAAGAACGCTCCTGTCATATTTTGTGATATCGAACGAAGTTTTCAGCTTACAAGCAAGTTCTGACAGACCGAAGACAGTCCCTTTCCGAAAATTTCATAGAGCAATTGCTAGTAATATTTTGTGAATTAAAGTATACTACATAATTTGAATTTGCATAATAGTTAATAAAATGAGAACCCTAGATTATTATTTTTCAGATTGTGTTAATTTTTGTTTAAAATTATTATTTTTTTCTAACGAAGAGTAGATACGAGTACAATATTAGAAAAAGGATTTGTTTATTTTTTTTAACACAAATTATTTACATTTAGGCTGCCTTAAATCCCGCCTATTTTATAGTAATTACCGGCCTATATGCCTGCTTATTTGGGTGTTTTTAAGTGCCTAAATATCCGGGCTTTACTCATCAGAATTGAAATTAAATTCCTGTTGTGCATAGTAACAAATAAATAAACGATAACTATAGGTTTGAGTTATTAAAACCAAAAATATGTATCAATTGCTACGAAAACCTCGCAATGCAAAACATTATGATAAGCTAGAATACAATCTTATTCACTTGACTTGGAAAAAAGTAAAGTAATCTGTGCGCTTTCATTTCGCAAATGCTCGAGGTACAAATTAAAATTTAGTATTTCAAGTAGCCGTTCCTTCATCCCGTACTTCGTACAGTTGAGTGCACAAAACACAGAACATTCGCAAACTTGTAATCCATGTTCATAATTCGTTATTAAATTCTTTATCCGGTTGCACGAACACCTTTCGACTGTGCGGAGATTTCTACCTAGACTAGTTATTCTAATAAAAGGTAAACAACATTAAGAAGAGTGGTTTTTATGCGTAGATGCCAACAGCTAAGGAATACGTTCCTTTGCAATTCGACCAGGCCCAACTATGGACATTGAGATGTTTTACACTAGCTTATAGTGAAATCCGAACCACTTAGATGCTATACAACCTCTTCAGTGAGAATAAGTTTTATAATAGTTATTTATGGTACAAGTGTGTTATACAGAGATGTGCATCTACGTGTAATCTTTAATTGTCTACATCTACACGTAGACAATACGTCTACAATTCTAGCGACGCAGACAATGTAAACAATGTAGATAATGTATCTGACAGTTGTAAAATTCAACATAACCTGAATTTATTCCTTTGTAACTATTACATGTATTCGTAGTCGTGAACTTGGGTCATTATCGGTCTTTATATAATAAAACTGAAAAAGCAAGTGCTCTTACATTACTAGACGAATATCTGTCTTGGGTCTTTGCCGAACTGTCATAGTTTTAAAATCGATCAACGCGCCATGTCACCATATGGAGTTTTCTTTGGCGCTATTTTTAACAGTAACCAGTTGACAAATTTTGAATGTTTTGCCCAGCATAACTATTTTTTTTCATGTAATCCCTAGAATAAAAATAAAAATCTCTACCAACATTTAAAATTCCCTAGTTCTAGGGATAAAATTTCTAATCTGACTTAAGTGAACACAGGTGTTTTCATTGTCTACATAGTCTACATTGTTTACATGAAAAATGAAGACGTAGACTACATGATTGTTTACACGTAGCGAATGGCGTAGATTACTTGCAGTAGACTACACGCACATCCCTGGCTGTTATATTACAAATAAGTCACGGAAGAAAAGTATTAGTCCACGAGGCCGCAGGCCGAGGGGAATAATTTTCTGAAGTGACTTATTTGTAATATAACACACGAGTGGCATACGAAATTTTATCCAACAACTACAATTAAGACATTAAAATATAAATTTTGACACAATTGTCTACATTTCAAATAATATTCTAGTTAGCCATACTTTCTTGTTTTGTTATCTAGGTTACTCAAATTTTTTAAATAAACAAAGTTGAAAAAAGGTTGCAGCTGTAGTATTTGAAATGGAAGACGAGAGTTTTATTCCCGAAAAAATAAGCGGAAAAAGTGGTTGTTGATATTTTACCAAAAAAGTCTAGAACTTCCTATGAAAAATACTTTCATTCATACCTTTGACGTTTCTAGTTGTCATCTATAAAAAAGAATTTCATATGTTTGAAGACTGGATGACAACTAGAAACGTCAAAATTGAAAGTGTTTTTTATAGGAACTTCTAGACTTTTTTGGTAAAATATCAACAACCGCTTTTTCCGCTTCCATAATGATTATTTCGGGAATAAAATCCTCGTCTTCCATTTCGAATACTACAGCTGCAACCTTTTTTGCAACTTAGTTATATTTAAACTCAATAGTGAGTTACAAGTCATAATTTATGCGTGACATATAACTCACGTGTGACTTATAAACCACTTTACTAATCTAAAATGACAACAATTATGACTTTATAAGTAGTGGGTGTTGGATAAATAAATAAATATATCATCACGCCTTTTACCCATTACTAGGTGTGGCACTCTGCCGTAAGCAGATATATTTCTTCGCGTGAAATGCGGTTACCAGCCGTCAAATCACGGCCCCCAAAGATGTAAGTGGAGGGGGAGCCACAGGTGAAAATTGTGAAAACTGTCAACTATTTTAGAAATAGATGTATGATTTAGAAATCAATAAATGATTGAAGGATTGTTGAGTAAATGGAAGATAAGACGAGTTTGTATGAAAAGTACTACGAATTTGGTTAAATTAAAGGCATGTTTCAGAAAGTAAATGTTTAGTTATTGCAGAATAAATGTTCTAGAAATATTTCTATTATCAAGAGATAATGTGAAGTGAAAATTAAACTTATAGTAATTCTACCTCATCATCTCTTATCTACTTTAGTTAATTAAAATTAATTTACGGATATTACAAGCACAGGATTTTAAGCTGTAAGCTTCCGGAATACACTAGGTAAAGACGTTGACTCTGATGGCGTTGTCCACGATAATTATAACTCCATTGAAGCTACTAAGAAAGCCTGGTATTTCAAGATGATGTTAGGATTAAAAGACGTCATTGCGAGATCATGGTGTCCGTAGAAATATAAAAACAACATACTTGATCTAAAACTATATTCAATTTTAAAGTTCTTAAAAATTTATTTATTTATTTCTGTATTCCACACGAAAAAAAATGGGGTAGGTGGCTCAGTGGTATCGAGTCGGCATGTGGATCTTTGAGAACCCTGGTTCGATCCCCACAGGCAACAAACAATTTTCACCAATTTAAATCTACCCCTGTGGCTCCCTCTCCACTAATATCTTTAGGGGCCGCGAAGAAATATATCACTTACTGAGATTTGCATCGGCAGAGTGCCACACCCAGTAATGGGTAAAAGGCGTGATGATATATTTTTGAATTTATTTATTTTTCCAAACGAAATTCTATTTTTGGGTATAAGTTGAAATCAAGTGCAACAATTGTGCTACAATTTAGAATTTGAAATTTTAATTAACCGAAGAGATAATTTACAATGAACTAAATAAAAAAAAATCTGATGTGGACACCACATGACTTCTTTGTACGCGTATTATACTATAGATATTTTTTTATTTGCACATATTTGTCATTAAATCTTTTATTGTTTGTTCTAATTCATAGCAAACTTAATATTTTTAAAAAATCAAAAATATATAATATTTAAATTTAGATATATCGTTTTTGCAAAAACTAATGTAAAAATTCTTAATGTGCTAGACGCAGAATTTAATTCTCTAATACTTTTATTTGCAGCATTTGTTTCTAAAATTAAAATAATACCATTTTTTTCAAGGAAAACTGTTAGCAGCTTCATGTAATGTGTCACTTCCGGTTAGTCTATTTTAACCAAAATCTATTATATTTAAATTTAGATATCTTGCTTATGCAAAAGGCTAATTTAAAAATTCTTTGCAGCATTTATTTCTAAAATTAAAATAATACCACTTTTTTCAAGGAAAACTGTTAGCAGCTTCATGTAATGTGTAACTTCTGGTTAGTCTATTTTAACCAAAATCTATTATATTATTTCCATTGATATAGTAGTCTTATATACCAAATTTGGAAAGTTTTAAATTATATTTGAATATAGATTTTCATGAAAATCTATTATAGGCTTCAAGTAAAGTACCATTTCCGGTAGTTGTATAATGACCAAAAAGGGAGGTGCACAACTAGATGTTATAACAGACCTAAATATAAAGTTTCAATTTTCTACGGCTTACCGTTTTTGAGTTATGCGAGATACATACGTACGAACGTGCAGACGGCACGACGAAATTAGTCAAAATGGATTCAAAGAGGGTCAAAATACCTATTTCCGTTGAAATCTGAGAACCGAAAATTTTCGCGATTCCAATACTTCCCTTACTTTGTACAAGGAAGTAAAAAAAGATTTTGGGTAGTTTATCTGTACGGAATTTTGAGTAGAACATGTACAAGTATGTAAGGTCTAACAATTTGTGAATTTAGAGTGGAAGGAATGAGATTGTCTAAAATAGAATCTCGTCCTGCAGCTGCAGTAATTAAGGAGAAACTCGAGTTCTTAGCCTAATCACAGCGATATAAAGGTGAACCACGAACCACACAGTTTTTGCATACCTGACTTCACTCACACTCGTCGTTCCGTTAGTCGCCACACCTTTCAGAAGGCGCTGGCAGCCTGAATCACCCTCGGGTGTCGGTATCTCTCCCTCTCTCTGTCACTCCCCAGTGCCAGTTAATTAAAAAGTACGCTGCATTGAATAATTACCTGGTTAAATGCTGCTTCTCTCGCCCAGGTTTGTTTAGTATTCTTTTATTTAACCAAACAAAATATAACTTTGTTTGCAAATAAAAGGCTATTCATTGAAATAAAATATTGCTTATTCTCGCTATTCACTGGCTAATTAATTTATTGCTGCCATGAAACTGAATATATTACTTTGTATTTATATTATTTTACATTCAAATTAAAGAAACTAAATCATAATTATGTGGACAACAAATTTTATACAGCTACAAATCCTTAAAACATTCTCAATATTTATTCATTAAATTTATCCTGCCATAAGTAATCTTTCTTAAACAATTTCTTTATTCAAATATTTTATTTAATATTTTCAATGAGATATAAGTTATGTAAGTAATAATCGAAAAAACTTTTATTAGCATTCGGTTAACCGATAAACAAAAAGAGGTTTTAAATTTTTATACCGGTTTCGATAATCATTTCTACTTATTAGGTATACTATTTTCATTTTGAACCGGAGAAATCGGTATAAAACGATTAAATGCACCGCAATTACGTTTACAAATATGACCCGTTATAACTGGTTTCACAAGGTTCACACAGGGTTGACCAGCCCCATTCGCGAGTATTTTTAAATGGTCAATCATAGGAAAAAACAAGAATAATTTTAGCCTGAATACGACCCTTAAAAATTACCTGTTGTGGTAGCCGTACTAATAGATTTCATTGTAGTTATATGGGACAGGGACGTTTAATCGTTTTATGTCGATCCCTCCAGTTTAAAATGAAAATAGTATACTTGTTCTTTTCTGGAAATCACGACTGGTTTTGTAAAGAATAACCGTTTAAAAATAATAAAATTTGAGTGAATCTTTTCTGCGTTCCAGCGTTGGTAGAGACAAGTGGAGTGACATGAAAGGCTAGTAGAGTTGTAGCTGTAGGGCAGTGTAGTGCGCAGGAGGGTGAGATTACAAGTACGGATAGGCGTCCAAGTGGAATGAAGTGCACGTGCGCTTTCATCCCGTCAAGTGTTGTGACAGAGACTCTGAGGAAAAACTCGCAACTCGCATAATTACTAATAAAATCCCGCGCACTGAATTCCTCCCATTTACATAATGTGTATTTGCTAGTCACTTGAAGCTCTTAAGTATGCATTTCATGTAGCAAATTGAGTTGCGCGATTCACGTCTAATGAACAGGGTTGTTATGCAGAAATGTGCGGCGAATTTAACACTGCACTTAGAGCTTTTTTAAAAGTCTTTCGCACTTAGACGGAGGCATTCCGTCGAGGCACTTGCGCGTGAAATTGCAGAGCGCCGCGCAGCCAATCAGCGCTTCAGACTCTGCATCTGTACGATTCAGAACTCTCCCTCGTCCCCTATACTGGAGACTCATTCTACATTTACTTCTTACAACAGTTTGTGGTTTACTTCATAAAAAGATCATATTATTGAAAAGAATTTTCTTCATTTTAGTTGTAATGCCTCGTTAACAACTCTGAAAAGACCATTGAATATTACCACAAATACGTCAAAAGTAACACATTCCGAAGACTACGAGTTCGAATCCTTACTGCAATTTGAAATAAAATTCCTGTTGTTTAAAGCAGCATAACCCCTTACTGGATATGGCACTCTCAGTAAGTGATATATTTCTTCGTGTAAGGTGTGGTTACCAGCTGCCAAATCACGACCCACAAAGATGTTAGCGGAGGGGAAGCCACAGGGATAGATTTAATTTGGTGAAAATTGTTTGTCAACTATGGGGATCAAATCAGGGTTCTCAAGATTCACAGGCCGATTCGATACCACTGAGCCACCTACCCCATATTATATTTTTGTATTAAGTGTTGTTTTTTTGTTGCGCTTAAGAATGTCACGTTTTAGAATTTCGTCCAAAAAATACAAATAACATTGTTTCTACAACTGTCAAAAATAATAACTATTATTTTATTTAAGTAAATTGAAGAAAAATATATATATATAAATTTGATACTATTGATGAGTTGTAACCAATGGAACGTAAATAAAAATAATTTGAGAATATTTGCTAAATATTTATTTCGTGCACTTGGATGCGAAACACGACTTGTCATGGTATTGTACATGATAAAAAATCATGTACTTCGTTTACTGATGTTAGTTAAAAAAGTGAGTAGTTGTAAAAAAAATGTAATTAATATAGTATACAGCTTGTAGTGAAATCCGACCCACTTAAATCAATCATATTTTTAGATATAAGTTGGAGAAGTCAGCGCACTGTTTTAAAATGATCGACAGATAGAAATGTGAGTATCACGCATATGTAATATATGCGAAATGTACAACATGATGATTCGTTTTCCACGTGAGTTATTTTCACAACATTGCGTCCGGCCGACATGAAATCAGCAAAGCGGGGTAAAGTTAGAAATTCCAAGTGTAGTAAAATGGCTAAAATGAATTTCCACGCAATGCATTTCCCCCTGGCACGACGGCACGAGCACGAAGTACAGTTAGTCCTGGTGGCCACGTCGGATACCACGGCACATCGTGCGGTCACAGAATATGCCACATTATTGAATTTATGAGCTCCTGAATTTTAGAAAAGGAAGAATGCTGTGAATAGCGGCTTCTATCAGGAACTAAATAACTCTAGTGCTGCCACCAAATAAAAGAAGGACACGGGTCTTCCTACACGAGGTAAAATCTCCGAGAACTGAATATACCCGTACTAGTTCATATAAGAATTTGAATTGTGTTAGCTATCAACATATTATATAAAAACAATTGTCTATATGAATAATTCATGGGGTAGTTGGCTCAGTGGTATCGAGTCGGCCTGTAGATCTTGAGAACACTGTTTCGATCCCCAAAGCCGACAAACAATCTACGAAATCACGTGGTATATCCCGGAACAAATATAATAACATAATATTGTGTCAAGCTGACAGCATAAAATAAAAATAACAAATTTACTTTGTGACTTAGTAGATGGGGTAGGTGGTTCAGTGGTATCGAGTCGGCCTTCTTGAGAACCCTGGTTCGATCCCCACAGCCGACAAACAATTTTCACCAATTTAAATCCACCTTTGTGGTTCCCCCGCCACTAATATCTTTGGAGCCGTGATTTGACGACTGGTAACTGCACTTCACGCGAAAAAATATATCACTTACCGAGATCTGCTTAAGTAGAGTGCCACACCCAGTAATGGGTAAAAGACGTGATGATATATTTATTTATTTATATTAATTTCAAAATTTAAATAATGTTTCAATTGCAGGAATTTGTACAAACATATTAATTTCAGTGTTTTTCTATAGGTCTCAGGATTCAAATCCTTGCGGTATCCTAATTTCTGAACCACTGAACCACCTAACCCATACATAGGTACATAAATAACTATTTTTTATCCTTTCAAAAAATATAATTTTGTTCCCTTAAGAGAGAGAATAAATTGATACTTTTCATCTCTAGAGTCCCAAAAATCTCTATGATCTCTAAAACAATGTATTAGTAACGTAGAATAGCTGGGAATATTAGAAAACAACAGACAAATACATTTGATTGTAGATGAACCAGAAATAAAAACACAGAAACATTTTTTGATTTTGCAAACAATAAGTGTCACCGCAAAAATTGTGCTCGTTTTATTGGTCGTTAAATTCGCCGGTGTCCGACATTTTTATTATGAATGTGCGAAGTCTAGAAATACTAAATTTGTGTCTAATCAAAATATGCTTCAGATAACATGAGAAGATAAGCAATTAAGGAGCATATTCTTTCATTACAAGTTTTCTATAAAGTATAAAGTATAGGCAGAAATCACAAAAATATATTTGGGTAGTTTTCTAACGAGACCGCTAGCACCATCTATTGACAACTTACGAACTATATTCGAGGGTGAATATCTTGGAATTGGGGAATTTAATCAAAAAATACTTCAAATAAATGTGACAGACAATTAAAAAACTAAGAAGTTTCGTTTGAAGTCTTTTTCAATTCATCCATTAGTTAAAGAAATAATTGCAACTGTATTTATTACCTAAACACACAATTATTTTAAATATAAGGACTTTAATAAACAATTAGTATAATTAAAATAACCAGAAAATAACAAAATGAACTGTTTTTTCTAGTTGTCATGGATATTGCTTTACTTTTCCTTAAAATTTAATTTTAAATTGCGTTCAAAACGATATTGTTGCAGAATACATACATAAGATCACGCTATATCCCATTAAATGGGGTAGCACGAACCCATCAACATTCTCATCCTGACACACGATACTCCAATCCATCAACACACAACAAACATTCATCCATTCGCTCGTGTACACCTGTTTCGTAAATCTTCACTTACGCCCACTTCTCTAACAACGAATCTATAGGAAATGAAGACAACAATTTTCACCAATTTAAATCTACTCCACTAACATCATTGGGGGCCGTGACTTGACGGCTGGTAACTGCACTTCACGCGAAGAAATATATCACTTACCGAGATCTGTTTAGGTAGACCTCCACACCCAGTAATGGGTGAAAGGCGTGATGTTATTTTTATTTATTATATTTTTCGAGTTATAACCGTTAAAGTTAAATTTTACATACATACATACATACATAACATCACGCTATATCCCATTAAATGGGGTAGCACGAACCCATCAACATTCTCATCCTGACACACGATACTCGATTCGACGAACTCTTTCTTTTCTCACAACCAAAATCCATCATCACGCAACAAACATCCATCCATTCGCTCCTGTACACCTGTTTCGTAAATCTTCACTTACGTCCACTTCTCTAACAACGAATCTATAAGAAATGAAGGCAGCATCTCCTGCGCTTGTTTAAAAATACATTTAACACAATTGCAGTTACACACTGTATAGTAAAATTATATTTTATTATTCATTTCTAGGTGTGTAATATCTGCAATTTCAGATCTTGGTAATTAACTAACTTGGACATATATAAATCATAGTACTGTAAGAAAAGTTTCTAATGAAACTGTCCTAAAGATAAATAATGTATTTGCGTAGTGATCTAAAAACTAAAGTGCATCTCGCATTGGATCAAACCCATCACGTTGCGATAAATCTGCGGCTAGCAGGCGTGGGACCCAAGAGCGTACGACGCAGCCAGGAACCTCGTAATTGCCGGTGATGCATAATTCAGATATAGCGTGATGTGGTGGTAGCCACGTGACGACGCCTTGAGCTTAACGCGCCCAGCCACGCGCACCGACGACCGAGATATCACTATTTGGTCAGCGAGCACAAACGGAAATGTGCAATTTTTGGTGCAATCATATTTCTAAAATAAAAATAATTCCGAAAAGACACTCGCTAAAACAAGGTTTTAATTCTTTTAAGCTATGTTGGGCTCCTACTGTTTGCCTATAGCAGTGGTCGGCAAACTTATTAGCCAAAGAGCCAAATATGAACATTACAACAATTTAAAAAAAATTGGGAGCCAAATCTGCTTGTTTAGTAAACTTTTATTACACTAAATAAGTAGTACACTTAAATGAAACTAAATTTCATACTTAATAAATATTTATTAATGAGAACAATGTGCTTGCATCTCCTTGGATAGTTTGAGTAAGTCAGGTTTGTATGTTGTTGTTTTTAATTATTTTCTTACTGAGTTTTTTTTAAATGAAAATATTATTGCGCCTTCCGTGGATATTTGTGCCAGAGCCGCACTTAAGGAGCCAAAGAGCCACATGCGGCTCTGGAGCCGCACTTTGCCGACCACTGGCCTATAGGATAATTCGCCACTTATTATTTATTTATGTTACGCTGTACAACAGTACCTTAATCCCAATTACAGTACCGAGCCGCAGTGTAGTAGTTTATATAATTTTTAGCTTGAGTGAGATTCGAACTCGGAATTTCCGGATTCGAATTTCGTATTGCTATCCACACCACCGTACTGACGGTATGGGGTAGGTGGCTCAGTGGTATCAAATCGGCCTTTGAATTTGAAAACCTGAGTTCGATTCTCACAACCGGCAAACATTTTTCACCACATAAAAACTACCCTTATGACTCCCTCTCCACTAACATTTTTCGGAGCAATGATTTAACGGCTGGTAACCGCACTTTACTTGAAGAAATAATATCACCGAGATCTGCTACAGAAGAGTGCCACATCTAGTAATGGTTAAAAGGTGTGATGATGTATTATTTATAGCAAAGAAATATGTATATAAATGGTTCAATTTCCACTAAAAGTTATTGTAATAATTAGGATTAAATTCTAGTTGTTCCAACGTGTAAATTATATTTATGTATTTGTTATGTCCCACAACAAATGACAATTGTACATTGATTATTTATAAAAAAATAATTAATTATTAGAGTTTATTAAATTGTAAATCATCAAATGATATGAGTCGTCTAGTTTCAAAACCGGCCAAGTCAATCTTAAATCATTTTGTAAAAACGACGAAAGTTTAATTACAGTTATCTGATAAAAGGTATTCATCAAAATGTAACAAATAGATTTATGTTTACTTTCTATTGAGATTATTATTTTTTATAAAGTTGGGAAATGACTTGGCCGAATTTGAAATTCACCAATCACACAACGGCCGAGTTGTACGAAGTAAAGGAAGTATTGTAATCGCGAAAATTTTCGGTTCTCAGATTTCAACGGAAATAGGTGTTTTGGCCCTCCCTGAATCCATTTTGACTAATTTCGTCATGCCGTCTGTACGAACGTATCTCGCATAACTCAAAAACGGTAAGCCGTAGAAAATTTAAACTTTATATTTAGGACTGTTATAACATCTAGTTGTGCACCTCCCTTTTTGGTCATTATACAACTACCGGAAGTGGTACTTTACTTGAAGCCTATAATAGATTTTCATGAAAAACTATATTCAAATATAATTTAAAACTTTCCAAATTTGGTATATAAGACTACTATATCAATGGAAATAACATAATAAATTTTGGTTAAAATAGACTAACCGGAAGTGGCACATTACATGAAGCTGCTAACAGTTTTCCTTGAAAAAAATGGTATTATTTTAATTTTAGAAATGAATGCTGCAAATAAAAGTTTTAGAGAATTAAATTCTGCGTCCAGCACATTCAGAATTTTTAAATTAGCTTTTTGCATAAACGAGATATCTAAATTTAAATATTATATATTTTTTGATTTTTTTTAAAATTAAGTTTGCTATGGATTAGAACAAAAAATAAAAGATTTAATGTCAAATATGTGTAATTAAAAAATATCTATAGTTTAATACGTGTACAAGGAAGTAATGTGGTGTCCACATCAGATATTTTCCTATACATTTTACACGTTATTTAGCCGGTTTTGAAACTCATCAAATTATTTTTCAAATGAATGCCTTTATAAAGATTACAAAACTTAAAAAAAATAGAAAATTACATTTTCGTGACTTGGCCGGTTTTGAAACTAGACGACTCATATGCAGTTTAATGTATAATTGTAAAATAATGAATTAACCATGTATCACACAAAGTAGTACTGTCCATGTTCACAAAGCTATGTGATTTAATATGTCAGTTGAATAAATGTGGGATATTTTTCCAACAACGTCCATTCATCTTGTACGTAAAGAGTTGCTTGTGAAAGGCATTACAATCGATGAAATATTTCCTATTCCGTTTCTAGACATCTAATCATGTATTCACATACGAAATAGTGTAAAATTACAAGCTACATAACATTTCTTTCAGTAGATGTCTCTGGTCCGATATCGCGTATTATTCTGCATAGAGATGAAAGATGTATAGCTGAAGGCTCTACACTATTTGATAGATTTCAGACATACATTCAACGACGTGACTTAAAGCAAATATTATCTATACAAGTCGAGGTATCGTCGTGAATAATGCGCAGACACGGTCATGTAACAAGAAATTTAAAAATACTAGTTTTGCTTTAGATTTTGTGCGGCATTTTCGTATATCGCTAATCGCCAACTTTTAGAGATAGTTAACAAATGTAAGATTGGGAATAATGGGTGAAGACATTGAGACAATGACTGGTGACACAGGAGCCAAATTAAGGACGAGGATATCTCGTCTCGAATATTTTCTTTCTCCTCTCGATTTTTTGAAATGATGCGACTGTAATATTTTGGAGACTAGCTCAAGACAGGGTTCGAAGATATATATCGATCGATATATATCATGATATTTATTTTGATATATATCGTCATATTTTTGCAATGATATATATCCATTATAGAAAAATATGAAATAGTTTTTGAGATATAGCCTCCGGAGAAGTGAAATTTTTCGAATTTTTCAGTTTTTCTACATTTCCGAGGCTATATCTCGAAAACTAAATGTGATATGAAAACGCGCTCAACGGCATTAATTTTCTCGTGCTTCAGTTAACTTATAAACATAGTTTCAGCGATTTTTATTTTTTTTCCATTTTCCGCCAAAAAAATCGAAAAAAGCGGTTTTTTAACATTTTCTCGAAAACCAGAAGTCATATGCATTTGAAGATTGCACCACTGGTTTCAGTGGGTCAAAATACATATGTATGTAAATTTTTGTTTTAATAATCCTACGATTAAGGATTTTTGGTAAAATTGAATTAAAATCTGAAAAAACCAAAGGGGTACCCCTTAGGAAATAATTAAAAATATTAAATTGCATAAAATTGTATGAAAATTTGCTTATAAGTCAATTCGGACACGGGGAATTCAACGCCGTTGAGCGCATTTCCATATCTTGTTTAGTTTTTGAGATATAACCTCCGGAAAAGTGATTTTTTTCGAATTTTTCAGTTTTTCTACTTTTCCGAGGCTATATCTCAAAAACTAAATGTGATATGAAAACGCGCTCAACGGCATTAATTTTCTCGTGCTTCAGTTAACTTATAAACATAGTTTCAGCGATTTTTATTTTTTTTCAATTTTCCGCCAAAAAAATCGCAAAAAGCGGTTTTTTAACATTTTCTCGAAAACCAGAAGTCATATGCATTTGAAGATTGCACTACTGGATTCAGTGGGTCAAAATACATATGTATGTAAATTTTCGTTTTAATAATCCTACGATTAAGGATTTTTGGTAAAATTGAATTAAAATCTGAAAAAACCAAAGGGGTACCCCTTAGGAAATAATTAAAAATATTAAATTGCATAAAATTGTATGAAAATTTGCTTATAAGTCAATTCGGACACGGGGAATTCAACGCCGTTGAGCGCATTTCCATATCTTGTTTAGTTTTTGAGATATATCCTCCGGAAAAGTGAATTTTTTCGAATTTTTCAGTTTTTCTACTTTTCCGAGGCTATATCTCGAAAACTAAATGTGATATGAAAACGCGCTCAACGGCATTAATTTTCTCGTGCTTCAGTTAACTTATAAACATAGTTTCAGCGATTTTTATTTTTTTTTTATTTTCCGCCAAAAAAATCGCAAAAAGCGGTTTTTTAACATTTTCTCGAAAACCAGAAGTCATATGCATTTGAAGATTGCACTACTGGATTCAGTGGGTCAAAATACATATGTATGTAAATTTTCGTTTTAATAATCCTACGATTAAGGATTTTTGGTAAAATTGAATTAAAATCTGAAAAAACCAAAGGGGTACCCCTTAGGAAATAATTAAAAATATTAAATTGCATAAAATTGTATGAAAATTTGCTTATAAGTCAATTCGGACACGGGGAATTCAACGCCGTTGAGCGCATTTCCATATCTTGTTTAGTTTTTGAGATATAGCCTCCGGAAAAGTGAAATTTTTCGAATTTTTCAGTTTTTCTAAATGTGTACAAAAACTAAAATTAAAAAATAAATATCAAAAAAGTGATATTTATCTGATATATATCCTATATATCAGATATTTTGATATTTATTATAAATATCATGATATTTACGAACCCTGGCTCAAGATGAAAATAAAATTTCGAGATATCATTTCACTTTAATTTTTTTAATTCGTATAAACTAGAGATGGGCGAATATCCAATTTGTCGAATTCGAATATCGAATACGAATATTCGAATACTCCTAAAAGTTAATTTATTTATTATTAATAATTATTTAATTATGTCCGTTTCATTATTTGAATGAAATTGTTAAGATAAAATAAAATTAAAACAAAAAGTACAAACAAAAATGAAAAGACGAAAACTTCAAATTTAAGGTGAAACGTACAGGCTGATGTTGGCGAAAAGCAAATTTGAAATATGGTACGTCTTCATGGTTTTGAAACAAAATATCTTTGTTATTAATAACTACAAAGTATTGTAATAGCTTTAAGTTTATGTACAAATGATAAAGGAAAACATAGTCAAAAATTTAGGTCAATATATGGCGCGATATTCGAGGTATTCGAATGTTCGGTATACTGACGTTAATATTCGAAAATCTCGAATATCGAATAATGTCAATATTCGCGGCATTCGAATATTCGCGGATGATATTCGCCCATCTCTAGTATAAACTTATCTAATTAAACTTTTGAACCAATTTTATACTATTATATCTCAAGTACAAAAATTATTAGAAATATAGGTATAGGTATGTCAAATGCCAGGATCAAATTCTATTATTTTTAGTAAAGTAGTAGGAATGGCACGTAGTGATATCCAATGTCAGGATGTAGATTTTTAATTCACGCTTGTTAAGCAATTATTCCATGTCCTTTGAAAGGAGAAGAAGACAGTTGAACTGCCGGTACGTTAAAACATGAACAAACAGACATATTAAAATGTAATGGCAAGAATCATATTCATCTCTATGATTTCTATTTGTTTTACTAGTATATTAAAATATATTTGCGGTAAAAATCTATAAATTGCATTTATTTATTTAATACGATTTTACTCATATTTTTTTTAATAAAATATTTGAATTTTTTTATATATGTATATTATAATATCGTCTTCTTTACTGTAAAAAAATGATTATTGATAAAAAATAGTTATTTTTGTATTAAGAGCGTAAAGTGATTCTTTGTTACTCGAACACGGTAAGTGCTGCGCGAACCGCAGGCGAGAGCTGCAATAGTGTAAGAAATAAATAAATATATAAATAATTTCGAATTCGTAATAGTTATTTGTGTATTAAGAGCGTAAAATGATTCTTTGTTACTCGAGCATGAGTAACAAAGACACTTTACGCTCGTGATGCACATATAATTTTTTCTACGATTACATCTTAAAATTATTCAAAAACAGATACATACTGATAATAAATTCGTTCTGTCAGCTGACAATATGACAAGTTTCTGTTTTGTTTGTATCCCTGGTAACTATTGAAATAAGCGCGCATTTAACGTCTTTTTCATCCGTTGCCAATGGAGACGCGCGAAAACGATATTTTTCTATTGTTCCACAGAAATCGTCAACTTTACGATGATAAATGAAAGCGTATTTGTCAACTTTTCATAGCAATCGTAGAAAAAATATTGTATCCGCAATCAGAAATCCGCGATACGATGTTTAATTATTTAGATTAAATGAATATTTCTAGAGATAATACTAATATTCCTTACTTATTTTATTCCCCGTATAGAAGGAGATTTAAATTAAAAATTCTTTTACACGTAATTTTTGCTTAATTAGTAGAAGAAATTAATGAGCTTGGATAAGAGAAATTATGAATGTTTATAATTGCAGAATGAATTCAATGAATACTTGTTTAGTAAAAGTTTCAAGGGTTTGTGCTACTCCATTTGGTAGTATGATATAATATGCTTCAACCGCATGTAACATCTTAACAAGATCTGCTACGAATAAGTAATATAGCTGATAAATCTATTTATTTCATTTGTAAATGTGTGTACAGCCATTATTTAACCGGTCGACTAGAATAGTCACCTCGTTGAAAGAATAAAGAATCCCATTCCAGGCGATAAATATTCCGCTTACTGTATCTTGGTACATAAATAACTTGTTTCGTTGAATTCAGATCACTCTAGGGATCCTACTGGTCTTCAAGACACGCAATGAATAATTATCTGGCGTCAGACACTTCAAAACTTCATCAATTAACTCCTCTGATGATTCTCAGGAATTTCACTGCTCTCATAATTACGTGCTCTAAAAATATTTCATAAATAATATCAAATCTAATCATGTTCTCGTCAGACAACTTCTCGAACCAACTAATACGTTTCATTAAGAAATCTCCAAGGTTTATTATATTTTCATCAACACCCTCAATTTTAATATGTTACATTATTTATTAAGCTAAACTACTTAACAGAAATTTCATCTTAATTACAGTAACTTATAGTTGAATCCGAACCAGAGTATTTTTTATATTAATTGGTCTAGATTTAAACGCGGTATCTTGTTAATTATTAAACGAAGTTTATCGTAGCTTTAGTGGAATTTGAGCCAGTGAGCCACAATTGTATTTTTGGTTCAAGTAATTACTATTTTCTACGATTGCTATGAAAAGCTGACAATTACGCTCTAATTTGTCATCATAAAGTTGACGTTTTCTGTGGAACAATTGAAAAATATCTTTTTTGCGCGTCTAGTTATTTATGGTACAAGTGTGTTATATTACAAATAAGTCACGCAAGAAAAATATTAGTCCACGAGGCCGCAGGCCGAGGGGAATAATTTTCTGAAGTGACTTATTTGTAATAACACACGAGTGGCATACGAAATTTTATCCAACAACTACAATTAAAACTTTAAAATATAAATTTTGACACAATTGTCTACATTTCAAATAATATTCTAGTTAGCCATACTTTCTTGTTTTGTTGTCTAGGTTACTCAAATTTTTTAAATAAACAAAGTTGAAAAAAGGTTGCAGCTGTAGTATTTGAAGTGGAAGACGAGAATTTTATTCCCGAAATAATCATTAATTAAGCGGAAAAAGTTATTGTTGATATTTTACCAAAAAAGTCTAGAACTTCCTATGAAAAAGAATTTCATATGTTTGAAGACTGGATGACAACTAGAAACGTCAAAGGTATGAATGAAAGTGTTTTTCATAGGAACTTCTAGACTTTTTTGGTAAAATATCAACAACCGCTTTTTCCGCTTCCTTAATGATTATTTCGGGAATGAAATTCTCGTCTTCCATTTCGAATACTACAGCTGCAACCTTTTTTCAACTTTGTTATATTTAAACTCAACAGTGAGTTACAAGTCATAATTTATGCGTGACTTATGACTTATAACTCACGTGTGACTTATAAGCTACTTTACCAATCTAAAATGACAACAATAATGACTTTATAAGTAGTGGGTGTTGGATAAAGATATTAAATGCGCGCTTTTTTCAATAGTTACCAGGGTTTTAAACAAAACAGAAACTTGTCATATTGACAGTTGACAGAACGAATTTATTTTCAGTACGCGTACATTTTTACTTCCTTGTACGAAGTAAAGGAAGTATTGTAATCGCGAAAATTTTCGGTTCTCAGATTTCAACGGAAATAGGTGTTTTGGCCCTCCCTGAATCCATTTTGACTAATTTCGTCATGCCGTCTGTACGTACGTACGTACGTACGTATTTCGCATAACTCAAAAACGGTAAACCGTAGAAAATTGAAACTTTATATTTAGGACTGTTATAACATCTAGTTGTGCACCTCCCTTTTTGGTCATTATACAACTACCGGAAGTGGTACTTTACTTGAAGCCTATAATAGATTTTCTTGAAAAACTATATTCAAATATAATTTAAAACTTTCCAAATTTGGTATATAAGACTACTATATCAATGGAAATAACATAATAGATTTTGGTTAAAATAGACTAACCGGAAGTGGCACATTACATGAAGCTGCTAACAGTTTTCCTTGAAAAAAATGATATTATTTAAATTTTATAAATAAATGATGCAAATAAAAGTTTTAGAGAATTAAATTCTGCGTCTAGCACATTAAGAATTATTAAATTAGCCTTTTGTATACGCGAGATATCTAAATTTAAAAATTATATATTTATTTTTAAGAAAAATTAAGTTTGCTATGGATTAGAACAAAAAATAAGAAAAAAATAAAAAATTAAATGTCAATGTCATTGCATTAGCAACATTTAGTTGTGCACCTTTCGTTGTATTCATTGAATAATTAAAGGATGGGAAAGAAACAATCAAACAGGCAAAAGAAGGGTAGAATGAAGAAATACATTTCTGAAAAACGACAAGCAGATGAATAAAAAGCTAGAAAATTTTAACAACAAAAAGAGAATAAAAATTCTTAGAGAGAAAGATGAATATAAAGAGGGAGAAAATGTTAAGACGAAGGAAAGAATAAAAAAAATTAAGAAAAGTTGCACGAAGTAAAGGAAGTATTGTAATCGCGAAAATTTTCGGTTCTCAGATTTCAGCGGAAATACGCATTTTGGCCATCCCTGAATCCATTTTGACTAATTTCGTCGTGCCGTCTGTACGTACGTAATGTATCTCGCATAACTCAAAAACGGTAAGCCGTAGAAAGTTAAAATTTTATAATTATGACTGTTATAACATCTAGTTGTGCACCTCCTTTTTTGGTCATTATATAACTTCCGGAAAGTAAAGTACCATACTTGGAGCCTATAATATATTGAAAAACTATATCAAAATATAATCCAAAACTTTCCAAATTTGGTATATAAGACTACCATATCAATGGAAATAACATAATAGATTTTGGTTAAAATAGACTAACCGGAAGTGGCACATTACATGAAGCTGCTAACAGATTTCCTTGAAAAAAATGGTATTATTTTAATTTTAGAAATGTATGCTGCAAATAAAAGTTTTAGAGAATTAAATTCTGCGTCTAGCACATTAAGAATTTTTAAATTAGCTTTTTGCATAAACGAGATATCTAAAGTTAAATATTATATATTTTTTGATTTTTTTAAAAATTAAGTTTGCTATGGATTAGAACAAAAAATAAAAGATTTAATGTCAAATATGTGCAATTAAAAAAATATCTATAGTTTAATACGTGTACAAGGAAGTCATGTGGTGTCCACATCAGATATTTTAATATTTAAGATGCACTCGTAGAAAAAATGATGTGTGTATCACGAGCGTAGTGTCTTTGTTCCTCTTACACTATTTCAACTCTCACCTTCGTGTTCGAGTAACAAAGACTCACATTATGCTCTTAATACGCAAATAACTATATCGTGTAAAAGGAAAACTCAACCATAGTGCTGCAACTAGTAAAGAAGAAGATAATTTAGAAAAGTTTGATTCTGGAAACCTAGAAGTAAGAAGTGTGGTGATACAGATGTGTGAGTGAGGAACGCATATTAAGTCTTAATTCCATCGCATAAGTTCTGATCGAAGTGGGTGGTTGACAGACAGCCGTGCGACGAAGTCCTGGAAACTTATCCTTCCAATTCCAATCCAATCGCAATCCGTCTCCCATTATTGGTTGGCTGGAACGCGACGCCAGGAAAGATATGGAAAATATGCAATAACGAGCAAAGTCATTGCGATCTTATTTCGTTTTAATTAAATACACAAGGGCTGCTCCATAAATCTCCACTTTGCGATGAGGATGAGGCTATTTCATGGGGAACGAATCAGCAACGGCGCCAGCTTCACATTAATGCAGGTGGGAGAGGGATAATACCTGTTGTTTTTGTCAGGATGAAATGAAGAATACTAACGTAAACTAGAGGAACAACGACCTTAATTAAAATGCAGCTTAAAGTATGACCGTCTGTCGCACAGACACAGAGGGGGATTTACTATCATTAGAACCCTTAAGAACAGACAATTGCAAATTTTATTTTGTGATAATTTCCCTTCATCTATTTTCATAAATAAAATAAATAAATATATCATCACGCCTTTTACCCATTACTGGGTGTGACACTGTGCTTAAGCAAATCTGGGTAAGTGATATATATTTTCGCGTGAAGTGCTGTTACCAGTCGTCAAATAAAAGTCCTCAAAGATATTAGTGGAGCGGGAGCCAAAGGGGTAGATTTAAATTGGTGAAAATTGTTTGTCGACTGTGGGGATCGAACCAGGGTTCTCAAGATCCACAGGCCGACTATTTTATTTTATTTTTAAACTAATCATAATGCGAAACATTTGAAAATTCAAGCAATAATAAAACTTTGTTAAATAAATATATCATCACGCCTTTTACCCATTACTGGCTGCGGCACTCTGCCTAAGCAGATCTCGGTAAGTGATATATATTTTCGCGTGAAGTGCTGTTACCAGTCGTCAAATAACGGTCCTCAAAGATATTAGTGGAGAGGGAGCCACAGTGGTAGATTTAAATTGGTGAAAATTGTTTGTCGACTATGGAGATCGAACAAAGGTTCTCAAGATCCATAGGCCGACTCGATACCATTGAGCCACCTACCCCATCTACTAAGGTAAAATCTTGTCACCAAGTAAATTTGTGTATATGCTGTTAATGTGACATAAAAATATGTTATTTTTATATTATGCTGTCAGTTTGACACAATATTATGTTATTATATTTGTTCCGGGATATACCACGTGACCTCATAGATAAACATTTGTTTTCAAGCTCACAATCTTTTTGCTTGTAGCAGAATAGCTCAAGCAACTCTTTGCCCTTTGTGCAAAACTGAAGTTTATCGATAAAATCTGGAGGTCTAGTACTTCTGGTCTAATTTATCGCGACTGCGTAATTTTAGCTTCGTAATTAATTAATTACATTAAAAAATATTTTCCGATTTATTTTAATAACATAAATATTCATGAAAAATATTTGGCTACTTATAAACGTCGACATTTTCGTTTAATCTTTATTATTGCAAAGAGAAATAAGTTTGCATTATTTGTACGAATTTATTCAGAGATGTCTGCTAAATTGAGGCCACTTGTTTTGTTTATGAAAATAAACTAAGCTTTGCAGATTAAACATTGTTCATTTTAAGCTCGGGTTTATATTAATTATTGTAATTACGAATGAGATGTATTACAACCACGTAAATACATATAGTTATTTCTATACTTATGTGCTTTTCGAAAATGCTGATTTAGTGAAAAAAGACAAATAGTATTAACAATTGTTGAACAGTTGAAACCGAACGCTGTTTCTGTATATTGAATGCAGTTTTTTCTTGATTGCTTCGTTACCATAGCGCTCCCTAGGGTAAAGGTTAATTAAAATAGACAAGCGGGTAGAATACACAAAACCATTTATAGACTGCGTCACCAGTTGTCGCGGTGTTTTTTGTGGTTTTCATTTCAAATGTGACAATATCTTATTGCCATGTTTGCTGTAATTGGGTACCTGTATTTTGCCGTTTCCTCCGCATTTGTTTATTACAAGAAATATAATATTCAATGAAATACTCGTCTAGAGTATCAAAACACTTTGTATACTGCTGCTACTATATTTTACGTTGCTACTAACGACGCTAAATCTGCTAAAATAAATTAAAAACTACCGATTTCTTAGAGATATATTTTATTAAAAGTACGTGAAATGATATGCCGTACGACTGACGCTAAGCATTTTATTGAACGACATTTATAACAACAAATGTTAAAAACTTATTTCACTAATAATATCGTTATAAGTTATTGTTATTATGTGGTTATGGTGGTTATAACGATAATATATTTACATTTGTCTTCCAATTTAAATTTGAAAACGAAATTTGACATATTGATAACGTGATTTTTGATTCATTATTTTATTAATTTCGTTGTATTAATAATCAATTGATATAAAAAGGAGATCTGCAAAAACGACCTAAAGACAATGTGATATATATATGGAAGAATTGCAAAACAATACTTTATTTCGCAAAGAAAATGGATCAAATGTATCACATAGAATGCGGTTATATGATCTGACCGCCTCACACAAATATATAATTTATAAAAATATTTACAAAACAATAAATACGTCAACTTTAGACAAAAATAAACACAAATATTTATGCATACTTTTCAAATATATGCTTAACATTAATTGAAATATGTTTAATATTAAATATAAAAATGTTACGAGGTGAATAAATACACACCTTTGCAGAATATCTTACTCACTTATAATTAATAACATATTTTCTTCAGCCATTTTAACTTTTTTATTGGAAATATGTCAAACTTTACAACTTCAACGAGGCATATAAACTTGTCGTTCATTAACGATATACAATAACAATTGATAACGATAATAGCTATTTATGAAACTAGTAAGGAAATGAAGGTTATTACCTTACCCATTTGAAATTTGCAGAACGAGGCGTAGCCGAGTTATGTAAACACGTAAGTAAGGTAATAACCTTATTTCCTTACTAGTTTCATAAATAGCTATTATCGTTATCAATCGTTATTGTATATCGTTAATGAACGACAAGTTCATATGCGATTGCCTATGCCCGATTTGACCAATCTTAACAGGATTTGTCAGGGTTAAATTTACATAAATACAATAACTTTGTTATTAAAATTTATAATAAAAGTAAGGAATAAATGTCCATTCATTGTAGTTGTTAACGTTTCATTAAATGTTGTTACATATACCTACTTTAAAAAAATAAAATCAATGAAATAATGATCTCATTATTTCACTAATTAAATAATGCAGTTTATTACCTAACTCAAATAAGTAAAACGTCTATTTCCTAACGGAAGTAGAAAAATATATTAGCAGAATAGGATTAGGTCAAAAATCGTAAAAATAACTGCATATTGTCTGGTAACGAGTTGTAATGCAACATATTTTTTTTTAGTAGAATAGAGTTTTTAGTTACGGAATCTAAATGTTTGACAGGGAACTAAATTATCAATTTTTTGTATGTAATATATGCATTTGTATATGAAATGAGTTTTAAAAAGATTTTAATCAAAGTGAAAGAATATACTCGTATATATATCCTATTATTCAGAAATGAATGCAAGTTTTTTCCAAATAGGAAACAGAAAAACTTAATTTCAATAGAGGTTTATTAAAATCAATTTTCTTTTTATTTAGTTAGTCTTTGTGGATTGACTGGGACTGGATGACCTGCATATCTATGTATGCAAATATGAATAAATTTAAAGATTTCATTGAGAATTAATTTCATTTTGAATAGCTACTCGTAAAGCTACTTCTTTCATATATACCAAGCTATCATTTACTCAATAAATACGCAATTTAACAAACATATGCGATCAACAATTCTTTACATATCTAAACTTTACTTAATAAACTTAACAAAATAATTGTTTTATCGAGAGAGACCCGTAAACTGTGTAATCTCTTTGAACATTTCACAAGCAAACCCAAAATTCAAGTGGTTGTATTGCATATGCTTCGGATACTACTCTCGCATAAGATGTTTAACTAGAGATGGACGAATATCAAATTTCTCGAATTCGAATATCGAAACGAATATTAATCAGATCTCGAATATTCGAGGTACTCGAATATTGGAATACTCCTAAAATTATTAATAATTATTTAATTGTCCTTTTCATTATTTGAATGAAATTGTTAAGATAAAATAAAAATAAAACAAAAAGTACAAACAAAAAAGAAAAAGACGAAAACTCCAAATTTAAGGTGAAACGTACGCGCTGATGTTGGCGAAAAACAAATTTGAAATATGGTACGTCTTCATGGTTTGAAACAAAATATCTTTGTTATTAATAACTTCAAAGTATTGTAATAGCTTTAAGTTTATGTACAAATGATAAAGAAAAACATAGTCAAAAATTGAGGTCAACATATGGCGCGATATTCGAGGTATTCGAATGTTCGCTATACTGACATAATATTCGAAAATCTCGAATATCGAATAATGTCACTATTCGCGGCATTCGACTATTCACGGATGATATTCGTCCATCTCTATGTTTAACGTAAACTTAATGACATCAAAATCTAAGAATTGTCAAATTTTCTTCTTTTTTATTTACGTGCAAATCTATCAAAATCGTTTAGTTAATTTTTATTCTAACAAAACTCACAAATTTTTGCTAACAGAGTGACCATCTATTTATTTTGTTACTTAAAATTAGGAATATTTTTTATCTTTCCACTTTTTGTTATACTTTTTTGGTATATCTGCTATTGCATGATAATGGCAATTTAAAACATAGTTAATCCATCTGGCGGATTAAGGTAATACAAGTTCTACGAACATTTTACTCGGAAAAAAGTTGATGATATATTTATTCGTCAGATTGTAAAATTTACATGTAGCATACGTGTATTGCATACAAAGTTTTTGGATGTAAATAATTAAATCATTCTAACAAATATTCAATGTTTGTTAATTAGGAAAAACTTTACAAAATATAATGATGATTGGGTTTTTATTGAACAGTGTTGTTTATAAAATCATTAAAATGAAATAAAATAGATATTCTTGCTTTATTTTAAAAAAGTAACCACACATCAATAATTGCTTGATATAAAATTTAAATAAAACATAAAACAGTCCTAATAACTTGTTAATGGTAATTTACTTATAAGTCGAACTAATTAATACAATTGTAATTATAACTTGATGTAATTATAGTTTTATTATTTTCTTGATGGAGAGTAAAACGTACAATAAAAGTTTGTATTGCGTGACTACGTTATTTTATAAATATAATTATTTAATTATAAAATATTAAAAGTTGTTTCAATATACTAATACACAAATTTTCTTTAATTAAATTTAATAATTTATGACCAATACTTATATTTACTAATAATTTCGTTGTTTATTTGTTCAGTAAAAAACAATTTATACACGCATATAAATAATTCTTAAATAGTAAATATTTTGTTGTTGTATTTGCTTGAATATGGGAATCATCTCTTGATATAAAGTTTATACGCAGATGTATTTAAATAAAACATGTTTACATGGCGTTACCTTGTCTTGATCGCAGGAGGAATATATACAAAAGTTCATTTATATTTAAACATTATAAAGTCAGTTTACCAGGAACATATTCGTTAGTAAATTTATTTATAAGAAATCTGTAAAGAGGAATGATAAATTAGTGTGTCTTTTAAATATGTATTGCATATTTGTTTCAATTTAAAAAAAAAAACGTAAGATATTGTATCGTAAGGTTTGTTGTGTGAACGAAAGGGGGACGAGCTTGTATAAAAATTATTTGTGTATTAAGAGCGTAAAGTGATTCTTTGTTACTCGAGCACGGTAATTGCAGCGCAAGTCGAAGGCGAGAGCTGGAATAGTGGAAGAGGAACAAAGACACTTTACGCTTGTGATACACACATCATTTTTTCTACGATTGCATCTTAAAATGATTAAAAAACGTATGCATACTTAAAATAAATTTGTTCTGTTATTTGTCAATATGACAAGTTTCTATTTTGTTTGTATCCCTGGTAACTATTGAAATAAGCGCGCATCTAATATCTTTTTCGCGCGTTGCCATTGGAAATGCGCACATTTAACGTCTTTTCCGCGCGTTTCCATTGGAGACGCGCAAAATAGTTATTTGTGTATTAAGAGCGTAAAGTGAGTCTTTGTTACTCGAACACGGTAATTGCAATAGTGTAAGAGGAACAAAGACACTTTACGCTCATGATACACACATTATTTTTTCTACGATTCCATCTTAAAATTATTAAAAAACGTATGCGTACTGAAAATAAATTCGTTCTGTCAACTGGGAATATGACAAGTTTCTGTTTTGTTTCTATCCCTGGTAACTATTGAAATAATATCTTTTTCACGCGTTGCCATTGAAAACGCGAGCATTTAAGGTCTTTTTCGCGCGTTGCCATTGGAGACGCGCAAAAAAGATATTTTTCGATTGTTCCACAAAAACGTCAACTTTACGATGACAATTGAGAGCATAATTGTCAACTTTTCATAGCAATCGTAGAAAAAAAATATTTTTCGATTGTTCCACAGAAAACGTCAACTTTGACAAATGAGAGCGTAATTGTCAACTTTTCATAGTAATCGTAGAAAAAAAATATTTTTCGATTGTTCCACAGAAAACGTCAACTTTACGATGACAATTGAGAGCGTAATTGTCAACTTTTCATAGCAATCGTAGAAAAAAGTAATTATGAATGTGGGTCAAACTAACTACTACCCCCATTTGATGGGATGTTAAACAAATACAACTGTGGCCAATCATTTCTGATTCCATGATAAGCTATAGCCTCCCATTACTGTATTAGTTGTTTTTAAGAATACGAATCCTTAGGGTAGGTATATATCCTCACCGCCTCTGAAAATCATCTTATCTCTACTGGGAAATATTTTGCGCTACAAATAAAATTAATCTTACGGCAAACGAGCAACAGATATATCACTTTCTATTTAAAAAGAAAAATTTATGAGGCCAGACATAACAGAAACTAATTATTTCGTACGATTGTTTTATATGAAGCATCACGAGATAATATATGAAGGTAGTGCTCTCTACATGGTTCAGAACGTGAACATTGTTATTTTAATTGATTACACTCTATTGTTTATTGTAGTCACGAATTTACTAACAAATAGGTTTGTTGTTTTTTTTATCACTTTTTATGAACGATGCCTTCGGTATACATCTACCAATTTATTTCATCATCACCAAAAAAAAAATGTATGGTTTTATTCATTGTTGATAAATAACAAAAACATATTAAAATAATTTTCACTTCTGGGATATATGTAGAGAAAGATTGCGTTGACAACTTAAGAACAAATGAATGGATGTGATTGAATGGTTGTTGTATGAAGAAGGGGTATGGATAGTAATGTTTGGGGAGGATTAGTTATAGGATGGGGTAGGTGGCTAAGAAGTATCTTCAGAATCCTGGTTCGATCCCCACAGTCGACAAACAATTTTCACCAAATTAAATTTACCCCTGTGGCTCCCCCTCCACTAATATCTTTGGGGGCACTTCACGCGAAAAAATA
This sequence comes from Pterostichus niger, assembly GCA_947425015.1. Classification (NCBI taxonomy): domain Eukaryota; kingdom Metazoa; phylum Arthropoda; class Insecta; order Coleoptera; family Carabidae; genus Pterostichus; species Pterostichus niger. The sequence goes on from OX380341.1 coordinate 36,610,640, forward strand.
TATCATTTACCGAGATCTGCTTAGGCAGAGATGCCACACACAGTAATGGGTAAAAGGCGTGATGATATATTTATTTTATTTATTTATCTTATGAATAAATGTTTAATGAATATTTTTATAATTCGTAATATCCAATATGATGAAGCACAACTTTGTGAATAAAGTAATTTAATTTATTTGTTACTTTACAGAACAGGAACTTAATCCCGATTACAATTCAGGAGGACTACGCTACATTTAAAATTTGGCCTATACAAGTTAAAGTCGCATGTTCCAATTTGTGCGGAATTGTCCCGTTGTCCCAAAATGTCCAAAATATGAATAATGTTAGTTATTTAATTTTGTAACTACTTCAACAATAAGGTCTGTTTTTCTTTTACATTATTATTTATCTCTTTTGTCTAGTATACTATTTTCATTTTAAACTGGAGGGATCGGCATAAAACGATTAAACGTCCCTGTCCCATATAACTACAATGAAATCTATTAGTGCGGCTACCACAAATCGCTTAACGATGGTCACAACAGGTCGTATTCAGCCTAAAATTATTCTTGTTTTTTTTCCTATTAAAAATATTGTTGAATGGGGCTGTAGAACCCTGTGTAAACCTTGTGAAACCAGTTATAACGGGTCATATTTTGAGTTTTCTTTGTAAACGTAATTGCGGTGTATTTAATCGTTTTATGCCGATCCCTCCAGTTTAAAATGAAAATAGTATAACATAGTAGGTATATGACTACTTTATTCAGGATTCATATCTTTAACTTTTTCATTCAATGATGCCAGTTGGTTAGGGATGGTAAAAATAACCCACAATATACCTGTCTTATGTTCAATATTTTGTTCATAAAAGCTTGTTTTATTTTTTTTTTAAAAATGTAAAGTAAACACTTGGCTATGTTTCACAAAATTCAGCCTCCAAGTCCCCTTATGAGGGCATCGTCAGATGCTGGCCAGCACAGTTAGTAACCATAGACGCGTTTCGCTCTTATTAGAGCTCATCAGTATGGTATAACTCACTTCTTCACCTAGAACAAAGTTCATGTGAAGAAGCTGTTGACGAAGAACTGTGCCAGCAGAGAATAAGATCTCTAACAAACTAGTAAGATGACATGAGAAGTTTTGTGGAACTGGTCATGCCATCTACCGAAAAAAAGGGGAAGCAGAGATGTGCATCTACGTGTAATCTTTAATTGTCTACATCTACACGTAGACAATACGTCGACAATTCTAGCGACGTAGACAATGTAAACAATGTAGATAATGCATCTGACAGTTGTAAAATTCAACATAACCTAAATTTATTCCTTTGTAACTATTACTTGTATTCGTATTCGTAAGCTCGGGTCATTATCGGTCTTTATATAATATAATAAAACTAATAAAGCAAGTTTTCGTACATTACTAGACGAATGTCTGTCTTGGGTCTTGGGCGAACTATCATATTTTTTAAATCGATCTCACCAGACGGAGTTTTCTTTAGCGCTATTTTTAACAGTAACCAGTTGACAAATTTTCAACGTTTTGCCCTGCACATCTAATTTTTTTTTAATCCCTAGAATAAAAATAAAAATCTCTAACAACATTTAAAATTCCCTAGTTCTAGAGATAACATTTCTAATCTGACTTAAGTGAACACAGGTGTTTTCATTGTCTACATAGTCTACATTGTTTACATGAAAAATGAAGACGTAGACTACATGATTGTTTACACGTTGAGAATGGCGTAGATTACTTGCAGTAGACTACGCGCACATCCCTGAGGGGAAGCTACGCAATAGCAATTTAAATAACAACAAAGACAAAATTAATTGTCATCCAACACTTGGTGAAACAAGGTTTAATAAAAATGTAAAGTAAACACTAGGCTATGTTTCACAAAATAGCCAAGTGTTTACTTTACATTTTTATTAAACCTTGTTTCACCAAGTGTTGGATGACAATTAATTTTGTCTTTGTTGTTACTTGTTTTTTTTCTTCTTCAGTTTGTGTCCATATTCCCAATATTATATTAACATGACTACACATATTATTCTGATTTGTCAACGCCAATATTAATGCAAAACTAATTTTAGTTGTTACGTTTCTTAATTAGCTTGAGACCTAATTGACAAACAAGCAGTTTTCGTTTGAAAAGTATAATAAAAAGAAAAATGAGTCGTATGGTTTGCTGGTTTTGGTCTCGGCGACACTGGCAGCCACATCACAATGCGTGGCTCTCCAGCGAGTGTGTGATACAGTACACCTGGCACATGAGTATTCCTGCTGTGAGCTATGGCAAACTGAAGCGAGATAGGATGACTTTGAACCTTATCTGAGGAGATCTGCTCGAGCTTCTACTCCTGCACTATAGACCATCGCATCGCGGAATGTTCTTCTACGTCGTTCACTCTGCAAACCTGTGCACATTGCAAAAATATGCCGCGGGAAATGTATGAGCACTACGTTTTGAGATTATATTATGTTTTATTATTCAAATGGTACATTTTGTACTCGTGCTTGAAAAGGTTATTTGATGTTTTTACTTCTTACAAGGATTGTACTTATTGTAAGAAATGCTATAAATGAAATATTTTTGGTGAATCTGAAGTCTTACTTTTTGGAAGATAAAAACGTATTGTGCATATTTGCTTCGTATTTTTAATATAACTCGAAAATAAATACATACATCATTACATATTTTACCTATTTTTGAATTTTGTACAACAGAAATATAATTCAAATTACAATAGCTTATAATGCAATCCTAACTACTCAAACCGTCGTATTTTAAACATTTATCATGAAATACTTAAGACTTGTAAAGTTTAATTGATCTGCGATTGATACAATAGATATTTATTAGAGATGGGCGAATATCATCCGCGAATAGTCGAATGCCGCGAATATGGACATTATTCGATATTCGAGATTTTCGAATATTAACGTCAGTATAGCGAACATTCGAATACCTCGAATATCGCGCCATATGTTGACCTCAATTTTAGACTATGTTTTTCTTTATCATTTGTACATAAACTTAAAGCTATTACAATATTTTTAAGTTATTTTTTTTATTTTGAATTTAAGATATTTTGTTTCAAAACCATGAAGACGTACCATATTTCAAATTTGTTTTTCGCCAACATCAGCCCGTATGTTTCAGGTTTCATCTTAAATTTGAAGTTTTCGTCTTTTCTTTTTTGTTTGTACTTTTTGTTTTAATTTTATTTTATCTTAACAATTTCATTCAAATAATGAAAAGGACATAATTAAATTATTATTAATAATAAATAAATTATCTTTTAGGAGTATTCGAATATTCGAGTACCTCGAATATTCAAGATCTGATTAATATTCGTATTCGCTATTCGAATTCGAGAAATTTTATATTCGCCCATCTCTAATATTTATATATCTATATAGCATGTTAATACTAAGTTGTAACACCCGAAAACGAAAGTTAGAACTCATTGAAACAAACAACTTGTCTTAGTTCAAATGTTTTATTTGAAGCCCCAGTTCATAGTTATTGACGTTTTTTTGTTTTTCGAAAAATCGTCATTACTCCCTTGAATTTAAAAAAAATACAAAAACTCTCAGCATTTACTTTCATTTTTTTAAATCAATTATATTTACAATTATTTTCTATTTTATCAAATAACAAAATGGCGATCGATCAAGAATTTCAAAACAAGATACCACCACCCGATCGATTTTTGAAAATAAAACATTTATAAAATCCTTAAACTATCTACTATAACATTTGTCTGAAACATTTTTGTTATCTGTCCAAAATAAAATTATTATTTAAAACAAAGTAGTATTAACACCCTGTATATGTATAACAATGAACATACGCCGTGTAAATCCGGGTTTGAGTCTACTGGCCAAGTTTGTACGCCGTTAAAATGTTGGGAAACCTGGCATTTATTCACAAATTATAGACTGTAATTGGCATTAAGTTCCTGTTGTACAGAGAAACTAATAAAATGCATGTTTATTCCTTCCACACGAAATCTTTCATTGACACAACAAAATTTCAATCATATCCATTCATTAATTCCTAGGTCTTTCATTCATAATTTCATTATACTTTAAATTGACATATCTCTCTCAGAGATTAATTTTCTCTTATGATATTTATGAAATAAATAAATATGTTTAATTATGTTTACTTTGTAAAAAAATATAGAATATAAGAATGTTTTCTTTTAATAAAAGAAAGAAAGAATATGATTCTTTTCAAAAGAAATATTTAAAATACCTCTCGCAAACAGAATTCGTAGCACCGCATATCAAATAACTCCCCCATATTCCCTCAAATAAAGCACATAATTTGACAAAATCTCCTCTACGACAAATTCTTTACATATTCTATTTCCAAGATCACGGAGGCGAGAAGATTGTGGATTTGGGCGACGCCAGCAACGCTTACCGGACTTAGGCGCGTCACCGCAACGCGGATATTAGAATAAAGCTCGGCGGAGGAAGCTCAAGCTCCTATTTGTACACCTGTGCACATGAGATGAGGGGGTGGGACCTCGCTGTAGCGCTTTGACATTCCGCGCGTATTATACAGTCGGGATCAGAGACCTTATGCAGAGAACGCAACTTTGCTTGCACTTCAAACATCTTGCAAATTATTTCCCGCCACATTAAAGGAATCTGGAATCTCGACTCTTGTTTGCTTTTGTTGTTAGGGTGTTTAAGTAGGTAGCCGAGTGCGTTATACGATGGGATTCAGCATGAGAAATCCCGGATTAAAGACAATCCTTATTTAAAAAACAACAACAACTGGTTCGATAGAACTTCTCATGTCATCTTACCGTTCTTTAGAGATCTTATTCTTTGCTGGCACAGTCCTTCGTCACCAGCTTCTTCACGTGAACTTTGTTCTAGGTGAAGAAGTAGGTTAAACCATACTGATGAGCTCTAATAAGAACGAAACGCGTCTATGGTTACTAACTGTGCTGGCCAGCCTCTGACGATGCCCTCATAAGGTGACTTGGAGGCTGAATTTTGTGAGACTTAGACAAGTGTTTATTTTGATATTTTATTATCAATCCTTATTTTTCATGATAACTTTACGGTTTACTCTATTTTGCCATTCTTTCATCAAAATCATTTATTCTAGTACTTCTAATTTATTTGTTATCAATCTAGTAATAGTAATTTACTTGGCCAGTGTAGTACATTACTTTTTACGGATAATCTGGAAAGTTTGTGAGGCGAGCAATGAAGCCTATTAAAGATTAATAGAAAGCATGCCATGTATTAAGTTTTATTTCCACCCAGTGTTTATTTATTAAATTACTTTATTAGTTTTATAAAAAGATACATTACGTTTTGTAATTAAAAGTAATTGATGGTAGGACAATTTATAGCTAGACGTTGTCATGATGTTGTGATCGTTTTAATGAAAAAAAACAACTACTGTTAGCGTTCACGGTTTTGTTTATTCTAAAAATAAATAATTTGAAGTAATGGATTTAATGCCCATCAAACTCTTTGAAAGCGGTTTTCATACAGATCAAGAATATATATAGGGTGTTTCACAACTTAGAGTAAAAAATTAAAGGGTATATTCTGTACGACGTGCTGATTAAGGGTTGTTAACCTAAAACATTTTTTGTAGTACTGCACTGGATTGGATTTCCTATTAAACATAAACAATGAAGTAGGTATCAACTACGAAAGAATAATTACACAATTCAATTATTAGCAGTTATTTATAATAGAATTTTATTTAATTAATAACTTTAACATAATCATCCATCCAGTGGCAGTGGCAACGAAAAATTTTGGACTGGGAAACATGGAAAATAGTTTTGCGATTTAAAAAAAAATCTTTTTGTTTCATGATCAGCACATCGTACATAATATACCCTTTAATTTTTTGCTCTAAGTTGTGAAACACCCTGTATACAAAGTATTGCAAATGTTGCAAGTAGTAACTTTTAATTAGATTATCTTCATTTTTTTTTCATAAGCATTGTAAAATTTTACAGGTCTCTTCTATGAACCTGTAAAATTTTATAGGATTATACGCTGTAATTATTCATTTACTTAGTTACCATAAATGCTTATAGTGTCATTTATATAGAAGGTGGAAATAAATTGGATTTACAAATTACTGATCGGTAAGTAATTAATATAAATCTAAAAGCGATAATTTTTTTTCCTGACGAAATATATGTACTATGTTAATTTAACATTTAAATCCTATTTGAAATATAGATACCTAAATTCTGTACAGCAAAAAATATAAGATGTTTTAAAGATCGTATAAAATACATTTTGATTACGTAGTCTACATACATAAGGTATATATGAGAAGTCTATAAAGTTCTTAAGTCTATTAAAGTTAATTATCTTGAAAGGCAGTTATTTGGCCATGGCAATAAAACCAAAAAATCAGTGTAATAAAAACGCGACAACGTTTTTCCTAACGACAAATTCCTGCAATTTTCTCCCAACACTCCCTTAGATTAATGAGCACTATTAAAAGTTCTTAATTACTCTCATTCCCGTATGCCTATTGCCACCGGCCAAAATGGACTCTGCGTTGAATGTATTCCTATCCGTGCAGGTTGATGCTATCAGTTACCGCGCGAAATCTACCGCCAGGAAGTCGCGTTTACGAAACCAACATGACAAATGCCGGAAGATATGTACTCACCGCAATGCCACCGACTAAGTATTACTTAAAAAATCGTTATATGCTTCACTGCGACACGAACATTGTACGCTGCTTTTAAACAAATTAACACCGCTTTTACAAATTAAAAAAACAGAGATTTATATAAATACATGCAAGATGTTGTTAGAAAAGGAAGGATTCGTCAGTTGAGATGATTCAGTAGAATGTATTGGTTGATTGGTGCAATGGAGGGTAGAAGATTTTGTTCAAATACTAACTAATATAACTGAAGTAAATTATATGGTGAAACTCTGTGATAAATCCATAAATTTGTAACTTCATGAATCTGTAAATAATGAACAAAATCAGATCAATAAATACTGCTACATTGAAAATATTTCATAGTCATAATTAAAGTCCGGATTTTTAGGCAATTGCCTAGATTCAAATTTTAATATACTTCAGGCAATTTCGTTTTTCTTTACATAGGTAATATGTTTACGTGTAATGGAAGGTTTTTTTTCGTGTCTTAGAGCCTATTTTTTCTATATTTTGTTTATTGTGCCTATTTTGCCTTATACAGCCTATTTTGCCTATTTTTGTTGCCTATTTTAACTTTCATTGAGCAGACAAGGTTTATCATCTACTTCGTTGACTAATTCAGCACTCGACAAAGTGTTTCAACCTAACCTATAATATTTAAAGTATTTACTTTAATCAAGTTTTTGTGTGTAAATTTAAAATGCCGAAAGAAAAAACGGTTTTTAGTCAAAATTTTACGTGGCAATTCAATTCTGTCTTTGCCATTAATCAATGGAGCTGAGGTAACTTTAGACGATATGGCTAAATATAAGAACGCTCCTGTCACATTTTGTGAAATCGAACGTAATTTTCAGCTTACAAGCAAGTTCTGACAGACCGAAGACAGTCCCTTTCCGAAAATTTCATAGAGAAATTGCTCGTTATATTTTGTGAATTAAAGTATACAACATAATTTGAATTTGTGTAATAGTTAATAAAATGAGAACCCTACATTATTATTTTTCAGATTGCGTTAATTTTTGTTTAAAATGATTTTTTTTCTAACAAAGAGTAGATACGAGTACTAATATTAAAAAAAGGATTCGTTTATTTTTTTAAAAACAAATTATTTACATTTAGGCTGCCTAAAATCCCGCCTATTTTAGAGTAATTACCGGCCTATATGCCTGCTTATTTAGGTGTTTTTAAGTGCCTAAATATCCGGGCTTTAGTCATAATGTAAGAACAGAAATCATCTAAATAAAATATCCGCTACAGTTAATTTCGTATTTACTCTAAATTCTCCAGGTTTTATTATAGTGTGTCCAACTGCAATTGTGTGGAATTCAGTTTCAAAAACAAGCGCAGAAAGATACTCCCTTCCTTCCTCATCTTTTTTTCTCTTCATTTTTAGTTTTTACTATACAGTGTGTAACTGCAATTGTGTTAAATGTATTTTTAAACAAGCGCAGGCGATGCTGCCTTCATTTCTTATAGATTCGTTGTTAGAGAAGTGGGCGTAAGTGAAGATTTACGAAACAGGTGTACAGGAGCGAATGGATGAATGTTTGTTGCGTGATGATGGATTTTGGTTGTGAGGAAAGAAAGAGTTCGTATGGAGGAAGTATTAACGAGTATCGTGTGTCAGGATGAGAATGTTGACGGGTTCGTGCTACCCCATTTAATGGGATATAGCGTGATGTTATGTATGTATGTATTCTCCAGGTTTTCTTATTTTTGCATGTGATACATTAATGTAAGTTTTAAATCAGTAAAATGTTAAAATGCGATGTGCTTAAGGCAAGTTGATTGCATTAGATTCAGTGTTTATGTTCGCTGTGAGATTTAGAACGTGCTTGACGTAAATTGAATGTTACATAATTCATTATAATGTTGCTACCCCCGGCGCGATTTGGTTACCGCTTGTTTACATTTTTCTAAACTGTTTTAAATATTGATCTTCTAATTTTACATCTTATATTTTAAAGTTAAATTTTATGACAGAAAAATTCGGATGACGCCTGGATACGAACTAGGGACTCTCCGCTTGTCTCTGTCATAAAATTTAACTTTAAAACTATCTTCATTACTTTACGTTCAGTCGAAGTCATATGTTAAAAATTTACAACTTATACTTTAAGTATATGGGGTAGGTGGCTCAGTGGTATCAAGTCGGCCTGTGGATCTTGAGAACCCTGGTTCGATGCCTACAGCTGACAAACAATTTTCACCAATTTAAATCTACCCCTGTGGCTCCCCCACCACTAACATATTTGGGTGCCGTGATTTGACGGCTGGGAATCGCACATCACGCGAAGAAATATATCTCTTACCGAGATCTGCTCAGGCACAGTGCCACACTTAGTAATGGGTAAAAGGCGTGATGATATATTTATTTATTTTATTTATATAATTGTAGTCATATTACCTACTTATCATCTTCACATGAAGAATTACATCGAGATATTAATCTCAATTACACTACAGAAAATCTAGAGTTTATCACTCAAATGCAGTTGTGATTTACATTTTTGCTTATGAAATGACAGAACTACAGTGGTGTTGGTATAGTATTAACTCTCCATAAAATGATTTCATCCACGTAATTAGAATATTAATTACATGTAAGTATACATAAAAGAAAGAACAACTAGTTCTTATTGTGTATTAATTAAAATGTAATATAGTTTAATTATGCATTATAAAATTTAATTAAACATTGCACACAGATTAAGAGGAATTTCATAATTACTAATTTTTATTCAAATATGTGCTAGAAATTTTAATATTTTAAAATTTAATTATAAAAATTATATTTAAAATTAAATAAAAGTAGTTAGCTAGTAAAAATCTTATAATATTTATACAATCCGACATTTGTTAAACAGCATTTGTCTGTAGCTATAATTACAAGTCTGATTAAGCACTCGTAATTGCAGAGTTTAGTGAATTTGCCTATAAATAATAATTATCCTTGTTACTGTACCCGCCATTTATTCTTGAGAAATTAATTGCAGTGTTTTCAGTTGTGTCCGTCCCCTATCATTAACACTAATTCATGCACACTGCTCAATTCAGCTGTTATTCTTTACCTAATTCAATACATACTGTATTATTTTATAGGAATATAACTGTTGTCGCCTGGATATAATTTGCATCTACCAAACAAAAGTTCGCGTGTTTTAATCTCGCGGATTTCAATGGTTCAGATTGCACCATAAGATACTGTAATTGGAATTAAGTTTCTGGTTTTCAGAATACATCATTTTCACTTCAGCCACATTATTACAAACATGGATAATATCACGGCGTATTCTATCAAGTGGAGTAGCAGAAATCTTTTAATAAATCATTAGGTTTATCTTACAATTAATTTCCATTAAACATTCTTATTCTTATATATATATATATATATATATATATATATATATATATATATATATATATATATATATATATATATATATATATATATATATATACAGGGTGAGTCTGGGAAGACGCCCCCCCCCTTTAACTTTTTTATTATGAGTAATAGAAAAAAATGGTTCATATGAAAGTTTTATTATTTTAAATATACTATTTGATGGCAGATGTAGATATTTTTTATAAAGTCAGGTTTACAAGATACGACTATCAACTTTTAGTTTTTAAATAGCAACCTATAATTATTTTACTAAAATAAAAACCGCCATTTTTTTCTCTTTTCAACGGTGTATTAGTTTTTATTAATGTATCTGAAAAAATTCGAGAAAAATAAGAAAATTGAGAAATACTAGAAATAATTTTTATACAAATATTATAGGTGGCTATGTGAAAATAAACAAAATAAACAAATATATCATCACGTCTTTTATCCATTACTGGGTGTGGCACTCTGTCTTAGCAGATCTCGGTAAGTGATATATTTTTTCGCGTGAAGCACGGGTACCGACCGTCAAATTACGGATCCCAAAGATGTTAGTAGGGTAGATTTAATTTCATGAAAATTATTTGTTTTCACCAAATTAAAATCTACCCCTGTGGCTCCTCCTCCACTAACATCTTTGGAGGCCGTGATTTGACGGCTGGTAGCCGCACTTCACGCGGAGAAATATATCACATACTGAGATCTGCTCCGGCAGAGTGCCACACCCAGTAATGGGTAAAAAGTGTGATGAGAAATAAATAAATAAAATAAATATATCATCACGTCTTTGAACCATTACTGGGTGTGGCACTCTGCCGGAGCAGATCTCAGTAAGTGATATATTTGTTCGTGTGAAGTGCGATTACCAGCCGTCAAATAACGGCCCCCAAATATGTTAGTGAAGGGAGAGCCACATAGGTAGATTTTAATTTGGTGAAAAACAAACAATTTTCACCAAATTAAATCTACCCTTGTGGTTGATGAGCACAAGGCGTGATGATATATTTATATTTATTTATTTATTAATTTTAAATAAAAATACTGTTTTACAATAACTAGCTTGTAATGATACGTCATCCTATTGGAAGTAATTTTTGTTCGCTGTTGACATTTGATGGGTAAAATAAATAAATAAATAATTATATATTATTACTCCATTTACTTATATCTGGGTGTAGCACTCTGATACTTGGTAAGTTATATATTTTGCGGGTGAAATGCAGTTCCCAGCCGTCGGATCACGGCCCCCAAAGGGGTAATTTTAATGCATTGACGAGGCCGTGGCGTGCAACCTAATACATTTATTTATTAAAACATAAATCATTTAAACTTACTAATTTGACGTCTTGTAACCGCCCAAATATCTGCAATTGCATATTAGGAATATGTAGAAATGCATACTAAACCATTTCAAGTTTGTTTCATTCATTTATAACAATTATTACAGGCGTAATTAAATTTTAAAAATTGCAGTTAATATTTTTGAAACAGATAGTAATATTTTGTATAATTAAAATAATATTTATTACAATTCTAGTCACCTCACGAAACCTAAATTATTACAATAGATAGTATGTACTTGTAATCGCGAAACGCGATTTCCTCCTAAGGAACAAGTTCGAACGGCGCCGTGACGTCACTCGAACTCACAATTCGGCGATCAACAACAAAATTTCTTTCCTGCTCAGCCCCTTGAATCTCTGTGCGTATGCAATCCCGTTACATTCGGGCTCATTGCGGGCATGTATACTTCTCTACTTGCTGTGGAGTTGGTTACCTACTTTAAGTCCTTAAAATTGAATAAACTTAGAATATTATAATTAAACTGGTTTAATATTTTTTTGTTAAATTATATCGTTATTTGTAGCTTTAAAAATAACGATAAAAATTAGGGTTAATGTTTTTGTAAACCGATTTATGCCCTGGATTTTGTATTTTAATTTTAATTTCAAATTCGAGCCTAAATAAAAACAATAATAATTCGATCTTTAATTACAAACTAACCGTTAATTATTATCAGTCAATTTATATAATTTCGCATTCTATAATTGCAAAATTTGCAAGTATTTTAAAATAGAATATGGAATGTAATTTGCAGAAAATATGTTGGCAGTTTTTTACAATTAATTAATAATAATTAACATATTCAATTCAAATGGGGTAGGTGGCTCAGTGGTGGATCTTGAGAACTCTGGTTCGATCCCCACAGCCGACAAACAATTTTCACCAATTTAAATCTACCCTTGTGGCTCTCTGTCAACTAATATCTTTGGGGACAAAATAAAATAAAAAGTTATATGGGACGGTCACCCATCCAAGCTGTACCCTCTGTCAATGTTGTTTAACTATCCTGATCGCCCGGCGACACCTTTAACCGCTCGGCCACGGCAACATCATGTTTAAATTTCTAAAAGTAAAGTAATTATATATTAAAAGAGTAAATATTTGCTTTATAAATACTACAATAAATATAGTAAAATAGTAATCAATACAAACATATTAATAGTTTTAATTTAAATATCAAATTTATTCTATGTAATAATATGTAATAGTTTCTATTATCCATGAAAAGAGGGCTACGTGAAAATAGTTTAAAAAGTATACATTTAATTTAAATTTGGAGTAAACTTTTGGTAATTTGTTTATAAATTTCTTTTGTACTTAGCTTTTTAAGAAGAAGGGAGAAATTTCGGGACGGTGTCGGCTGATGAAAAAGATAAAATACTTTAAATTCAGTCCCATTTGTTTTATTCCGACTTATTGTGAAGCTCTTCATCTTGTTCTTGGCTGCATCCAACCTAGAATCTTCTGAAGACGTCTAGAGAGCTTCTTCCATCCTGGACTTGAAACTAATATTAACTATGAAACTTTCAACAACTGCAGTTATACAGGATGTTTTCAGTGGGATCTCGCGAACTGTAAGAGTTACTATTAAAAGTTTCAAATAAAAATTATGGATACTAGAAAGCCTTAGTTTCACTAGAGAAATTATTTTAATCATTAAATTGCCCTACTGACGTGACAACCTTTGTCTGATTACAGTTTTCGAGATTCACTCATTGTTTTTGTGCTGCAACACTGTGTGATTTAAAATTAATCTACCTTAAATAAATATATCATTGCGCCTTTATCCGCGACATTTAAACCCAGAAATTCTCACTTATGAACTGTAAGTAAATATTAAACATAATTGTAACTTTTAACAATTATTTTTTACCACTCAATCAATCAGCCTCTAGCTTATTTGGATTTTTTTTTATTAAATACTTTTCAGAACTCGTTAAAAATAAAACAAGAAATGCGTTGTTTTATTTTAGCCACCCAACCACCCCCGAGCTCAAAATAATTTAGAATATTCTTACTAAATATCATTGCACCTTTATACACTTCTGAGTAGGACAGATCTGCAATTGTGGATCACAATAGAAGACATATTTCACCGTTAAATACAGTATATCGATTTACAACACAGAATTAATTTTAAATATAGTAACGAATTGAATCAGAAACCTCTAAAATGATAAGCCATTAAATATAAATATTTACAGTAAATTTTGTAAATGAGTTTTGCAGATAATTTTGTTATTAAAATATAAAAAATATTAGTTGTCCTTCAGGCATCACAGAAATAAACTGAGATAAAAAAAGTTAGAAGAAGAAGAAGAGAACTAATAACTTATAACTACCCGGATTATATCTAATTGGACTTATATTTAAACGGACCGCGGTCATTCACACAACGCTATTTTTATTTACACAAAAAAAAACAACAAATAATTTTTACCATTTTCTTGAAAACTAGTAGCCATGTGCACTAGGACAGCGTACCACTGGATTCAATGAGTGAACTTGAAAAACATTAAATTGGAAACAAATTAGTTAAGAGTTAATTCGGACACGAGAAATTATCATTACCGTTAAATATATCTTCATATTTTGTTTAGTTTCTGAAATAGAGCCCCTGCAAAAGTTCAGATTTATTAAAAAAAAAAATCTAAATATTATTATTTTGAAAGTTTACTTACCGTATGATAGTAAAAAACACGGCACTTAAATTCTTGAATAGTTTCCGGAATAAACTAAAAAAAAATTCACTACGCGAGAAAAATAAAAATAACATCGATATCTGAAACGAGATCAGATTTTGAATTATTTCGCGCCCGAACAATAAAATATCTTAAACTTAAAGTAAATTAATGTTGTGATAAAATCATTAAAATATTCCTGGCTATACTATGTCTAACTTAAAATATAATTTATTGTTGTAAAATGTACCTGAAAATTCTCTCATAGAAAAAAGATTAGTGTATACAGTGGGTGCTCCGCCTACTAGGACGGGTTACACCCGAGAAATACATACATAATACAAATATGTTGTAATAGGCCGCACGTTTGGCGGCCCCCCAACGCCGGAGTAACGCGGCGACGAGCGAACAAAAGCTAAAACGATACGCGAAATATGTGTATTGTGCGTTGTTCACCTGAAAAAGAATTTATGTTTGTATCGAAGTCAAAATTCTAGTCTGATTTTACATGGTGAAAATCTAAAGCATCTTCCAGGGTATCTTTTGAGTAGGTTGCAAAAATGAGAAAGTTAAAGGCCAGAGAAGGGGTTGACAGAGGTTACTCAACGTGTAAACCACGCCAGAGGCCAAAGCCATCCTCAGCGGCGGACCTAGTTCAAGGCCAAAGAGGGGTTGACAAAGGTTACTCAACGTGTAAACCACGCCAGAGGCCAAAGCCATCCCCAGCGGCGGACGTAGTGAAGGGTTCGGGATAAAAATTTGTATGACACTTGTTAATAAACTACGTTAATATTATAAATCAATCAATAAATAATAAGGGTTCAATTACTATTTATATATAATTAATTTTAGAAAAATAAAAATTTGCTGACAACAGGTCAGAAAAACTACGTTAATTTCCAAATAAATCAAAAAATCAAATACCCCTCGCAATCAACCCCGGCAAGTGCCGCAATATCTAAATGTTATGTAGGCGTAATTATATAATTAAATAATTATCTGCATTGTTAATTATATTTAATTGCAGATCTCAACAAAAATATCTTTCATTTTAAAAACCTTTAATAAACAAAAAAAATGTGAGGATCAGGATTTGAACCTAAGGCCTCAATTTATAAAAATATAACCATTAAATTAATTCATTAAATTCTTACAATAAAAAGCTTTAAAAGTACTTTAAAACAGGGTTCGAAGATATATATCGATCGATATATATCATGATATTTATTTTGATATATATCGTCATATTTTTGCAATGATATATATATCCATTATATAAAAATATCAAATAGTGAAATTTATCGTATTTTTCAGTTTTTCTACTTTTCCGAGGCTATATCTCGAAAACTAAATGTAATATGAAAACGCGCTCAACGGCATTAATTTTCTCGTGCTTCAGTTAACTTATAAACATAGTTTCAGCGATTTTTATTTTTTTTCAATTTTCCGCCAAAAAATCGCAAAAAGCGGTTTTTTTTACATTTTCTCGAAAACCAGAAGTCATATGCATTTGAAGATTGCACCACTGGGTTCAGTGGGTCAAAATACATATGTATGTAAATTTTCGTTTTAATAATCCTACGATTAAGGATTTTTGGTAAAATTGAATTAAAATCTGAAAAAACCAAAGGGGTACCCCTTAGGAAATAATTAAAAATATTAAATTGCATAAAATTGTATGAAAATTTGCTTATAAGTCAATTCGGACACGGGGAATTCAACGCCGTTGAGCGCATATCCATATCTTGTTTACTTTTTGAGATATAGCCTCCGGAAAAATGAAATTTTTCGAATTTTTAAGTTTTTCTACTTTTCCGAGGCTATATCTCAAAAACTAAATGTGATATGAAAACGCGCTCAACGGCATTAATTTTTTCGTGCTCCAGTTAACTTATAAACATAGTTTCAGCGATTTTTATTTTTTTTCAATTTTCCGCCAAAAAAATCGCAAAAAGCGGTTTTTTAACATTTTCTCGAAAACCAGAAGTCATATGCATTTGAAGATTGCACCACTGGATTCAGTGGGTCAAAATACATATGTATGTAAATTTTCGTTTTAATAATCCTACGATTAAGGATTTTTGGGAAAATTGAATTAAAATCTGAAAAAACCAACGGGGTACCCCTTAGGAAATAATTACAAATATTAAATTGCTTAAAATTGTATAAAAAATTTGCTTATAAGTCAATTCGGACACGGGGAATTCAACGCCGTTGAGCGCATTTCCATATCTTGTTTAGTTTTTGAGATATAGCCTCCGGAAAAGTGAAACTTTTCGAATTTTTCAGTTTTTCTAAATGTATACAAAAACTAAAATTAAAAAATAAATATCCAAATAGTGATATTTATCTGATATATATCCTATATATCAGATATTTTGATATTTATTATAAATATTATGATATTTACGAACCCTGCTTTAAAATAATCAAAGCTTTTAAGAATTATTTAAAAATCTTTAAATTTTAAAAAAATATTTACAATCTTAAAGATAGTTTAAAAAATATTTAATATCTGTATGAATTATTAAACAGATATTAGCATTTTTTCTGAAATATATGCAATCTTACAAGTATTCAAAAAATTTATTAGAGATTTTGTGAATTATTTAAAGGACTATACAATCTTAAAGATAGTTTAAAAAATATTTAATATCTGTATGAATTATTAAACAGATATTAGCATTTTTTCTGAAATATATGCAATCTTACAAGTATTAAAAAAATTTATTAGAGATTTTGTGAATTATTTAAAGGACTCTATTTTTTTGTAAAACAACAATCTTATAAGAAATTTAGATATTTTTCTGGGACTGTATATATAATTTAAACGCCTAAAAATTCAATTCAAAACTGTCCATGTAAAAACCAGACTAGCCTAAATAGATTTAAAATCACGCAAACCGACCCGAATCCGAACAAAATTTGCGAAGTTTACTTCATTCATCAACAAAATACAAGTGTGTGTTTTAAAATTAAATATCAAAGTGTTATTCTAATTATACTATAAAAAACATTTAATATTTCGCGAGTAAATCGTATGAATAAAATCGGACGTCTTCTTCACAGATACAGGCTGTTGATAGCAGATTGAAGGCCTCTAGGAGGCCCCATAGGCCTGCAGAAGGTGTCATAAAACCACAGATACACCATGTGGTTCCTGTATCCATACAAGCTCGCTCTTAAGGCTCGTGTCTCATATTGCTTTGTGCTGACTTTATTTGTTTAAAAATTCTTTAAACAAATATAATCTTAAAGCAATTAATCTGTCGCGAACTTTAAACGTTTTCAATTAATTTAATTTAATTATTATAAACGAACGAAGGTTCATTAAAAATCTACTATAAATAAATTATTAATGTATATAACAAAGTTACGAGTACGCGCGACATTAGATAATACTTCGGTTTTAATTGCGGATATTCGATGCTCGACGCGCGGCCCAACTAACTACACGTGGATGCGACATGTGCTTCGGAAATAAAGATATATGTATAAATGTGATTTTATCCTGTATTTATTTATTTAAAAGTCCCAAAAAAAAAATTATTGAATAAATAGCAAATATTGATACAGGTTGAGAATCACATTTATGAAGTAAGAAATATTTAATTATGAGTAAATAGAATTACTCCTACAGTACTACTGCAAAAAAGAGATAGACAAGAAAGCACATGTATGTTGTTACTGACCTTAGCCCCCTGTAAGTTCTCCAGAACCTGCAACAATTGAAAAAATATATTAGTACATTTAAACATAAACGAGAATAATTATAACAGAGAAAACAATCAACAGAATAGTTTTAAAATGCTTTAAAAAAGAAACCTACCATGTAGAAGGCTTTAGCATGGCTTCAGCAACAGCCCACGGGAACCTGGAACCATCTCTGGGCACAACACTACACACAAACACTTTTCACTCGAGATTTTAATCGCGCACAACTTTTCACTTCAATTTTAACTTGGTCACTGACTACAAAATGGCTGAAATATGAGTACAAATTATTAAGACTGTACTGGTAAACGCCGAAAATGAGAATAAATAAATACACGCGGTCATGCTATACTACAATTGCGTAACGAACCTGTTCACTTCGGCAAATTTATCGTTTGAACAAACCAAATTCTTTTCAAAATCGATATTTAAATTAACTATTTATGTATGTATATTTGCTATTAATAATATTTAAATTTAATTTGGAATTGTTGAAATTAAAAAATAAGAAAAATACTCTGAATGAATAAAATATTGTTTAGAATAATAATTAACAATTAGTAAAATCAATTAATAAAATGAGTTATTATGGTATTGCAAAGTATATTTTTACACTACTTTTAAAAACAAATATCTATCGAAAACAATAATAATTGGGATGAAATGAATTATTTACCCAGTATTTTGTTATAAAGAACAAATATTTTATGCGCCTACCACTCACCGGTACCCAGCGTCATACTAGACAATTATTGTGTAACGAACAGGTTCACTTCGGCAAATTTATCATTTGAACAAACGAAATTCTTTTAAAAATCGATATTTAAATGAACTATTTATGTATGTATATTTGCTATTAATAATATTTAAATTATATCTGTAATTGTTGAAATTTAAAAATTGAGAAAAATACTAGAAATGAATAGAATATTGTTTAGATTAATAATTAACAATTAGTAAAATCAACTAATAAAATGAATGATTATGGTATATTATAAAGTACATTTTTACACTATTTTTAAAAACAAATGTCTATCGAAAACAATAATAATAAATGTTTTGTTATAAAGTACGATTATTTTATGCACGCACCTACACTCAACGACACCCGGCGTCATACTAAATTTATTTTAAATATTGTAGTGATTTTTAATCATGTTTTTACATAATGGTAAAGCCAATTATTCGAAATGTATTTGTTAAAATGTAATATTTCTATGTGACTGCCTTCTCTATAGGTAACGTGCAAAGCAACTTATGCAACGAAAATGTGTAATTACCAAAAACTATATGTCCACGTGAAAAGTATATCAAGATCACCAGAAAACATCTATACTTACGATGGACACTTTGTTTTACTAATATTAATAATATTTTCACTTAAAATCACTAATTTTCATACAGCAAAACTACCTGTCATTTGGAAACATTTGAACTGCGGACAGCCGGCGCGTGCGCTGTACTTGTTTATTAAGATCAAACCAGTGCACATCAAAATGTTTTCGAGTGCATTCTCTGCACAAAACTTATTATTTATTGAAAATATTATATATTTAATTAAATTAATTAAAAATTGTATTTTTAATTAAGTGCATTTGAATTTTATGAGTATTTTAGATATTTAAACAAAAATATAAGTATGTAAACATTAAATTTACATGAAAACTAGTACTTTAAATATTATTAAATGCACAACATAAAATTAGGCACTGGATTCAGTGGGTCAAAATACATATGTATGTAAATTTTCATTTCAATATTCCTATGATTAAGGATTTTTGGGAAAATTGAATTAAAATCTGAAAAAAACAAAGGGGTATACCTTAGGAAATAATTAAAAAATTAAAATTGCTTAAAATTGCATGAAAATTTGCTTACAAGTCAATTCGGACACGGGGAATTCAATGCCGTTGAGCGCATTTTCATATCTTGTTTAATTTTTGAGATATACGCTCCGGAAAAGATAAATCTGTAATTTTCTTCAGATTTTCTACTTTTCCTCGGCTATATCTTAAAAACTAAACGACATATAAAAATGCGGTCAACGGCATTGAATTTCCCGTGCTTCAGTTAACTTTTGAGCAAAGTTTCAGCGATTTTTATTTTTTTCAAATTTTCGCCAAAAAAATCGCAAAAGAAAACATATGCACTTGAACATTTTTCCACCGGATTCAGTGGGTGCATATGTATGTAAAATTTCGTTACAATATTCCTATGATTAAGGATTTTTGGGAAAATTGAATTAAAATCTGAAAAAACCTTAGGAAATTGTATTTTTAATTAAATGCATTTGAATTTTGTGAGTATTTAAGATATTTAAACAAAAATATAAGTACGTAAACATTAAATTTATATGAAAACTAGTACTTTAAATATTATTAAATTCACAACATAAAATTAGGCAAATAATTCTTGATTGTTTTTCCGATTTTTTTTTTGAAATTAAAAAAAAATTAAATACATAAATAAAAGTGAACTAAAGCACGAGACATTCATTTAAATGAAGCACAACTTCATGTATCTGGCAACTGACTTCACAGCGAGCATTTAGCCTGGATGCCGTGAGATTCAAGGGGCTGGGAGGACAGGAACTGTTTGTGACGTCACGACGCCGTCCAAGTTTGTTACTTAGGACGTCGTGTTCAGCGTATACAGGGTGAGTCTGAGAAGACGCCCCCCCCCCCCTTAACTTTTTTATTATGAGTAATAGAAAAAAATAGTTCATATAAAAGTTTTATTATTTTAAATATACTATTTGATGGCAGATGTAGATATTTTTTATAAAGTCAGGTTTACAAGATACGACTATCAACTTTTATTTTTTAAATAGCAACCTATAATTATTTTACTAAAATAAAAACCGCCATTTTTTTCTCTTTTCAACGGTGTATTAGTTTTTATTAATGTATCTGAAAAAATTCGAGAAAAATAAGAAAATTGAGAAATACTTGAAATAATTTTTATACAAATATTATAGGTGGCTATGTGAAAATAAACAAAATGTAACAGTGTTAAATTAATGTCAAAAAAGTATACATTTGCTGGTTACTTTTGTGTTAACCTATCCCATGTTTGGTTCTGTTGTTCTGTGTCTATTTATTGTGTCATTTTATGTTTTGTTTTCTAAATCGTATTCGTTAATATTAATAAATAAAATTTATTTGTCGAATGAGTGACGTAGTGCTATCGCAGCCAACTCTTTATCTTAAAAAAATACACTTCATTTACATTTAAGGGGTAAGGCCACTCTAGAATTTTTTTTAATGCATATTTTTTTTTATTTGCTTAAATTATAGTTTAATCCCTTAGGAATAAGGGACAATTACTTTAAATGCCGCGCGGAAATATTTCAGAGGAAAAAAAGATCTGCTTAGGCAGAGTGCCACACCCAGTAATGGGTAAAACGTGTGATGATATATTTATTTATTTATTTTACTTTTGAGGAACTTTAGTTGATGCTATTAAACGAACATTATTAAAAGTCATTCTGATGCATTCCAATTAACTAGCCTATGAAAATCATTTTAAATATCAATAAATTTCAGATTACAATCATAATCACCAGGGAAAGAAAATAAATTTTCTGGCCTCATGATAACCGATAACCGAGGCAAGCATTTAATTCCGGTTGTAGTGTACACAACCGCTGATGCCGCCCCACCTGCCAATAAATATCTAATGTAGAATGCAGTGGAGGCAGCGACGGCGACGACTCAGTGCGTGTGGCGCCGTGCCAGCCTCGTGGCATGCTCATGAAACTATACACACACTCTGATATTACAGAAATATACAGGGAATCTGAAAATAATATATTTAATTGTTAATCCTTGTATAGGACTGATAATATTGTATGTATCAAAAATAAATATATCATCACGCCTTTTACCCATTACTGGGTGTGGCACTCTGCCTAAACAGATCTCGGTAACTGATATATTTTTTCGCGTGAAGTGCGGTTACCAGTCGTTAAATCACGGTCCCCAAAGATGTTAGTGGAGAGGAAGCCACAGAAGTAGATTTAAATTGGTGAAAATTGTTTGTCGGCTGTGGGGATCAAACCAGAGTTCTCAAGATCCACAGGCCGACTCGATACCACTGAACCACCTACCCCATTTATTGTATGTATTGAACGGATCAAAGGTAGGAATACTACATATGACGAGGAAAAGGATAAGGCTCAAGATAAAATGAAATAATAAAGTGACAGAAGAACTGAAGGAAACTGCATATAAAAACGGATGCCTAAGATGGCAGAAAACAGAAGCAGCAAAAGAAGTAAAATGGAAGAACAAAGTGACAGAGGATATGAAAAAGAAGGAATAGAGAAGGAAGAATTCCCTGAACAAAGAAGTTTGGATGGGGTAGATGGCTCAGTGGAATCGAGTCGGCTTGTGGATCTTGAGTACCCTGATTCGATCCCCACAGCCTACAAACAATTTTCACCAATTTAAATCTACCCCTGTTGCTCTCCCTCCACTAATATCTTTGAGGGCCGTGATTTGAAAAATATATCACTTACCGACATCTGCTTAGGCAGAATGCCACACCCAGTAATGAGTAAATGGCGTGATGATATATTTATATTTATTTATTTAAGAAGTTTGGAGAAGAAAGTTTAAGGAAGGAAACGCTTACCCATATAACATGGAGGACGATAGAACAAAGAAGAAATAGAAAACTATATATATGTAATGCATGTAACGAGGAAAAGGAAAAGCCTCAAGTTAAGATGAAAACACAACGTGGCAGAGAATCTAAAGAAAAGGGGGTATAGAAGAAATAACGCCCTGGATAGAGAAGTTTAAAGATGGATGAATAAGAAAGGGGAAACCGACTTAAATTACATGGGAAATGGTAGAAAAATGAAGAAGAATCATAAAGAAGGTGGCAACTAAAAGCAGGCGCAAGTCGACATGACCAAGTGAGCTTGAACGATTTAAAATGTTTAGTTTCTTTTTTAATTAATCGGGCTTGATTGAAATAATTTTTGATGGGCGGACGTGATCGTGAACAAAAGTTTAATAAATAATATAAAATAAACACTTGGCTAAGTCTCACAAAATTCAACCTCCAAGTCAACTTATGAGGGCATCGTCAGAGGCTGACCATCACAGTTAGTAACCATAGCCGCGTTTTGCTCTTGTTAGTGCTCATCATTTATGGTTACTAACTGTGTTGACCAGCCTCTGACGATGCCCTCAGAAGTTGACTTGGAGGCTGAATTTTGTGAGACTTAGCCAAGTGTTTATTTTATATTATTTATTAAACCTAGTTTCATCAAGTGAATGGATGACAATTAATTTTGTTTTAGTTATTAACTAAAGTTAACTCACGTTCTCATCTCTACTGACAATCCCAGAATGGAAGAATAAAAATGAGTTCCAGCATTGCAGTTGCTGGTTTCTGGTGCAACAAGGTTCCCATAAACATATCTTTTATTTGTCGGTGTTAACCAGTATTTCAACAAACGTCTGATCATCTCATAAACTGACAGACAGCTTTTACGTTTACAAGGGTGTAAAAACAACACGTGTTGACAATTTAACTTTATATCTTTCTGCTATAGGAGCGTTGACTTCTTCACTTTTCATCTTTGTTTGAAACAACTATAATAATTCTGTATTTTAGATAAAAAATGGAAATTATTAGCTACTGTTCAACAGTTGTCCAAGGAGTAAGTTTAGCAGTACGAAAAATATAGTCATTAGTTTTATAGACTTAACCAAAAATATGCTATTAAATGATTTCTCCTGAGAAACGACCTGTATCCTATGTTACAAGTGAAATGAAATATGTAAAGTCGTACTACTTATACGCACATATTGTATTTTTGGGCGATTGCCTGTTCGAATTAATAAATAAATTAGTTTAAATTAATAAATAGTTATTTGTATATCAGGGAAAGATTTAGTCCCGATGGTGCCATTTTGTTTCCTGTTCCAAAAGCGAGACATATAAAGTATCTGATTAAGAATGACACTTTCTTCATGAAATATAAGTAAAATTTTCAGAAATAAATTAGAAATTTAGATAAGATTTTTCGTAACACATGCACAAGAAACACGTTCTTATTCCCTAATTTAAGAGAGAGAAACATTGCTTTTCTCCCTAGGTAGAATGTTTATCTCCCTAGGTAGCATGTTTCCATCCCTAGGGACATGTTTCTCTCCCTAGAGACTACGATTATTAGCTGTTTGCAGCGTGTCCTAAGTAACTAGTTACGCAACCCATATTTGACATTTGTCCCGATAAGACAGTAATTTTTGTGCACTTGTTACGAAAAGTATAATATGCTTCACGGGAGGGCGCGATTATCCCTTGTGTGGGGTAGATGGCTCAGTGGTATCGAGTCGGCCTGTGAATCTTGAGAACCCTGTGGCTCCCTCTCCACTAATATCTTTGAGGGCCGTGATTTGACGGCTGGTAACCGCACTTCACGCGACAAAATATATCACTTACCGAGATCTGCTTAGGCAGAGTGCCACATCCAGTAATGGGTAAAAGGCGTGATGATATATTTATTTTTATTTATTTGTGAAGTAAACCTAGACTTCAGCTCGAGCCTTCGACCCTCGCTTACGTCTCGGTTTGCCAACTTCACACGCGGGAATAATCGCTTGTTTTCCTCCCTTCATGCATAACATACTATATTACTCTCTTCACATATATCACTTGGGTGTTATTAATGTTGCATTTCAGTTGCCATGCATATGACTTTAGTTTACTTTCTTCCCTAGGGATGAAAAGTATTACTTTTTAATAAGGTCCTGGATAAAATTATAAAATATCTTATATTTCTATTTGAGTGATTTAAATTTGCAGTAATATTTCGTGCTGAAAGTTTTGGGAGGACATATAGCAAACAACGATGGTTTTGTATTGTCATCGTGATTTGATGTTTATCATTGTTATTTCTACCTAATTTATTTTTAAAACTTTTATTTCATGCGTCGTGTATAGTGGCCATTACGGTAGATAGGAGCATCGTGTTTTCAAATTTATGAGTCCTTTCAAAACGTTGTGACTGTATAAGATATTGTAGGAAAGTTTTGTTTCGTTCCTGTTATTGATTGGTATATTTATAATCACGTATTCTGCGTATAAATTATATGCTGATCTTAATTTATGATTTTGGATGCATTTACATATTATTGTTGTGTGCCATGAAACGTTCATTCATAAACTAGTTTTCGAGATTTGTTTCCACATTTTACCATACATTCAAGCAAAATATAATAATTAAAAAAAAATAAAAAAGTATTTCAAAGCCAGTTAATTATCTACTATAATATGTAAATGCATATCTCCAATATTAAAAAAATCTGATGTGGACACCACATGACTTCCTTATACGAGTATTATACTATAGCTACTTTTTTTATTGCACATATTTAACGTAATTTGACATTGACATTAAATTTCTTATTTTTTGTTATAATCCATAGCAAACTTAATTACCTGAATCAAGAAATATATAATTTTTAAATTTA
The DNA here is from genome assembly GCA_947425015.1 of Pterostichus niger. NCBI lineage: Eukaryota > Metazoa > Arthropoda > Insecta > Coleoptera > Carabidae > Pterostichus > Pterostichus niger. The sequence continues at coordinate 36,635,922 of OX380341.1, forward strand.
GATATCTCGCTTATACAAAAGGATAATTTAAAAATTCTTAATGTGCTAGACGCAGAATTTAATTCTCTAAAACTTTTATTTCTAAAATCAAAATAATACAATTTGTTTCAAGAAAAACTGTTAGCAGCATTATGTAATGTATTACTTCCAGTTAGTCTATTTTAACCAAAACCTATTATGTTATTTCCATTTAAATAGTAGAATTATATACCAAATTTGAAAACGTTTGGATTATATTTGAATATAGTTTTTCATTAAAATCTATTATAGGCATCAAGTAAAGTACCACTGTCGGAAGTTATATAATGACCAAAAAGGAAGGTGCACAACTAGATGTTATAACAGTCCTAAATACAAAATTTCAATTTTCTACGGTTTATCGTTTTTTATTTATGCAAGATACATACGTACGGACAGACGTCACGACGAAATTAGTCAAAATGAATTCAGGGATGGTCAAAATGGATATTTCCGCTGAAATCTCAGAACCGAAAATTTTCGCGATTACAATACTTCCTTTACTTCGTACAAGGAAGTAAAAATGAGAGAAATGTATTAATGATTCTGTCTAGAGGAATGGTTAAATATATATTACTATTTTACCTGCTTAATATTTCTTAAATAAACATTTTTACATTTCTACAACGAAGACTCAATAATTACAATGTAAAGATACTAGACGTAACAGCAGTATAAACGACCTGAAAAAAAAAATAATGTACCTTAAACACAAGATTTTAGTTAAGATAAAATTTTAAATTATAAGTAAATACAGGCAGTATGCACGGCAGCGAAGGTCTTAAAGAAAATTGGTTATTTGAAAAGTGGTTAAAAGCATAATTGTTTCATGTTTGCAATTCCAGCGAGAATATTGCACCTAATCCGGGCCTGGCCGTACATTAAGGAACTGCTCAGCGCCAAGATGTACCGGCTTCCTGTGTTGTGTAATGTAATTAATGTTGCGGTCCTTAGCCATACACTGAAGGATATAAGTAAACGCCGCTACAACATACATGTATAAGAGCGCGTGTGGCTTGCTTAGTGCGCCATACGTTATCCGTGATGCGTCTGCGCACTAACAAACAAGGCCGGAGACGAACACGGGAACATAGGGGAACGGTACCCGTTATACGCATGTTAGTAATTATGTCAATTTGCATTGCACTCAAAACACCGGAAAATTATAGTTCTGGTTTCACTTCTGCTCAACTTATTTACTCATATTTTTTATTTATTTTTGGATGTAGAAGATCTCCTATTAAAGATCCTTTGAGTTGATTGTTAGAGTAACTTAAAATTAAGAAATATTTAAGATACATGAATAAATAAATAACTGTACTCGTAGTTGCTACAATACCAACCATAAATAATGGAGGAAACATGTTACTTTTCTCTGAAGAAAGGAAAATTTTCTATCCTCTTGATGGAAAAGACTTATCTACTTTGGACCCGTATATGAGGGAAGAAAAGCCAACTTTCAGTTAAGGTTGTAAAACATTTATTTAGTGATGGTAACAAGATTTCATTGCCATAAACATTTTTTTTTCATACAATATCGTTTTGTCTTTTATCTGCATAATAAACCTTTAATCATATCCATCCATTTATTCTTACGTCTTTTAGCCTCAATTTAACCAATCTTTAACAATACTTTGCACATGCCCAAACAATCTCAACTTACACACACTTAGGAAAATTTTTGGATGTAGAAGATCTTCAATTTTAGATCCTTCAAGTTGATTGTTAGAGTTCTTAAGTTCGAACCTTGTTAACTTCAATTATGCGCCGGAGTGGTTTAGATTTCTCTATAAGCTTTTATTGCCATAAATATTTTTTTTCCATACAATATCGTTTCGCCTTTCATCTGCATAATAAAGATTTAATTATATCCATCCATTTATTCTTACGTCTTTTAGCCTCAATTTAACCAATCTTTAACAATACTTTGCACATGCCCAAACAATCTCAACTTACACACACTTAGGAAAATTTTTGGATGTAGAAGATCTCCAATTTTAGATCCTTCAAGTTGATTGTTAGAGTTCTTAAGTTCGAACCTTGTTAACTTCAACTATGCGCCGGAGAGGTTTAGATTTCTCTATAAGCTTTTATTGCCATAAATATTTTTTTTCCATACAATATCGTTTTGTCTTTTATCTGCATAATAAACCTTTAATCATATCCATCCATTTATTCTTACGTCTTTTAGCCTCAATTTAACCAATCTTTAACAATACTTTGCACATGCCCAAACAATCTCAACTTACATACACTTAGGAAAATTTTTGGATGTAGAAGATCTCCAATTTTAGATCCTTCAAGTTGATTGTTAGAGTTCTTAAGTTCGAACCTTGTTAACTTCAACTATGCGCCGGAGTGGTTTAGATTTCTCTATAAGCTTTTATTGCCATAAATATTTTTTTTCCATACAATATCGTTTTGTCTTTTATCTGCATAATAAACCTTTAATCATATCCATCATTTATTCTTACGTCTTTTAGCCTCAATTTAACCAATCTTTAACAATACTTTGCACATGCCCAAACAATCTCAACTTACACACACTTAG